>OU342746.1:3907774-4218868 GCA_910589775.1 Avena eriantha
TAAGTGGTTTATGGAAAAGAACACACATGCAGTGACTATAGTGGTTGATCCCTATGTGGTTTGTGGAAAGAACACACATGCAATGACTGTAGTGGTTGATCCATGTGTGGTTTGTGGAAAGAACACACATGTAATGACAGTGGTGGATCCATGTGTGGTTTGTGGATAGAACACACATGCAATGACTCTAGTGCTAGTTTTAGTATAAGAACACACATGCAATGACTCTAGTAGGTCCACATGTGGTTTGTGAAAATAACACACATGCAATGACCACTGGTTGATCCATAAGTTGTTTGTGAAAAGAACACACATGCAATGACCACTGGTTGATCCATAAGTTGTTTGTGGAAAAGAACACACATGCAATGAGTCTAGTGGATCCATGTGTGGTTTGTGGAAAAGAACACACATGCAATGACTCTAGTGTTGGTTTGTGGTTTTAGTATAAGAACAAACATGCAATTAGTCAAATGGATACATATGTGGTTTGTGGAAAGAACACACAGGCAATGACTCTGGTTGATCCATATGTGGTTTGTGGAAAGAACACACATGCAATGACCACTGGTGGATCCATGTGTGGTTTGTGGAAAAGAACACACAAGCAATGACCACTGGTTGATCCATGTGTGGTTTGTGGAAAGAACACAAATGCAATGACAATGGTGGATCCATGTGTGGTTTGTGAAAAGAACACACATGCAATGACTCTAGTGTTGGTTTTAGTATAAGAACACACATGCAATGACTCTAGTGGCTGATCCATGTGCGGTTTGTGGAAATAACACACATGCAATGACCGTAATGGATCCATAAGTGGTTTATGGAAAAGAACACACATGAAATGACCACTGGTTGGTCCCTATGTGGTTTGTGGAAAGAACACACATGCAATGACTCTAGTGGTTGATCCATGTGTGGTTTGTGGAAAGAACACACATGCAATGACAGTGGTGGATCCATGTGTGGTTTGTGGATAGAACACACGTGCAATGACTCTAGTGCTAGTTTTAGTATAAGAACACACATGCAATGACTCTAGTGAGTCCACATGTGGTTTGTGAAAAGAACACACATGCAATGACCACTGGTTGATCCATAAGTTGTTTGTGGAAAAGAACACACATGCAATGAGTCTAGTGGATCCATGTGTGGTTTGTGGAAAAGAACACACATGCAATGACTCTAGTGCTGGTTTGTGGTTTTAGTATAAGAACAAACATGCAATTAGTCAAATGGATCCATATGTGGTTTGTGGAAAGAACACACATGCAATGACTCTGGTTGATCCATATGTGGTTTGTGGAAAGAACACACATGCAATGACCACTGGTGGATCCATGTGTGGTTTGTGGAAAAGAACACACATGCAATGACCACTGGTTGATCCATGTGTGGTTTGTGGAAAGAACACAAATGCAATGACAATGGTGGATCGATGTGTGGTTTGTGAAAAGAACACACATGCAATGACTCTAGTGTTGGTTTTAGTATAAGAACTTGTTGGCAATACCACGACAGTTGGCGCCCACCGTGGGGCATGAGGCGCTTCGAGCTCTACACCGGGCGAGGTCCAATCTCTTCGCGGGAATTTGTGATACCTTAGCCATCGGACGTGTTCTCTTCTCCAGCAATGTCCCAATCGTCCCTCCAAATGAGTTCTGGGTGCCGGCGAAGACGAACCCAAGGCGCTGCTCCACCATCCCCTTCGGAGACATCCACATCTTCATTAGTGAAACTGACTCGGGTCTTAGCTCCTAGGAAGTCGGAAACTCATCAAGCCCTGCACGGACCGCCTATGAGCAGGACACATTCAGGGAAGGATCTGGGACATGTCTCTCCTTGGAGTATGGTGGCTCAGATCAGGAAAATTTAAGGCCCACCCAAACCGCCCATGTGCAGGATATAAATGTGGAAGGACCCTGCAAATCTGCTGGGCTTTCTCGAGCGTTAGAGATTCACAGGTCATACTTTGTCAGCGTAGTCACTGATGAGTGCAAGTGCACAGATCGTTTGTAGCTAGTTTCGAAATAAAGATATCAATCCCATAGGGAGTAGTAGGCGAAAGACTAAAATTCTTTTAACTATAACTAAACAAAGTACTTAAGAAATAACTTTAATATGCAAGATAGGTAGAGTTGTTTTTGGATTTTTGGTTGAACAAGGTAATTTAAAGTAAAGCATAACTTAATGTGGAAAGTAAGAATCGCGTGTGTAATAGAACTTTGGAACTTCAATAGGGAAAAGGCGTTCGTAGGGAGTGGTGGATACACCGTTAGCAATTTAAACTAAGTAATCGAGAGTATTATAACGAATATTCTCATAGTGTGTATGTATGTGGGAGGAGCTCCATATATGGACGATTTGCCAGAAACCACCGCACACATCATCCTCATAACCACAATAGATAGTAACTGACAACCATCACATTACCGTGCTATTAAGGGATTTCTCCCGTGGCGTGGACATGGCTTTATGAGTTCTCCTTGATTCCCCAAGTTAGTACGTAAAGAATGATAACAACTTTATAGTCACAGTAAGCGCTATCATCCCTCCGTCTACTAACAAGTAATCCCCTCCATCGAGTCCCCATAAGAGGCAAATATTAAGGAGGTGCACTTCTCCCTAATATCAATATAAAGACAATTAACACGTACACATAATGATGTATAACATAATAATCTCTATCTCATCTCAGTCATATGCTAGGGTTTCTCCATCTCCCCAAGAAATAAAGATCTACTCAGACATGGAGGCAATCAACATCATGGCAATGGTAATGGAAACAATCATAGATAGTACTTGTATAAATCCACAACGAGATATAGACAAGATGTAGATGGGATGGATGAAGATGGTGGTGATGCAGCGGTGGTTGATGAAGATTGATGCCTTAGCCTCCCGGGTCTACACAGGGTGAAGATGGATCCCTAGCGGATGAATTCCCCCTCCAGATGCCTTCTGGAGGTGAGGTTTTCACGATTTCTGGGTGTTCTGTATGTCGTCTCTCCGAACCAATTGCACGGGGTGAAACTATTTGACGAGGCGGAGGCGGTGCCAACTATACGGACGGAGCTATACGGGCGGAAGAGTTTCTCCCGCCGTATAGTTGGTCGTTGGGCTCTCTACCTCCCTTATTTGCTTCTAGTTTTCTTCTGTTATTATTAATATTTCCCAAATAAGTGATTTATGTTGTTTTTGACTCCTTTTCTCCACGGTACAACTTCTTCAATAATTGTGTCCATTGGATCCATCATCTGTCCTGATCCAGGTGAAAATAAACATAGAATGTGCGCACGAGCGCCGTAAAATACCAAGATCCTACATCTACAATGCAAAATAATAATGTAAAACATGATGCAAATATGCACTCATCAAATTCCCCAAGCTTAGACTCTTGCTCGTCCGAGCAAGTTTTTAGCTTAATGGATGTGATCCTCATATTCATGAAGCTGAGTCGATAAAATAAATGAGGCAATTGCAGCATGTGTTTATCATGCACGATAGAGGGGAATAATTTCATGAATAGTACCTTACTCGAACCATCTGAATAGTATTGGAAGGCTTCCACACCTTAGTTATTAACAGTTCATAAAAGATGAACCTCAACATAATGTAAAAGTATCCGGTTCAACTGAATGAGTTAACGAGGTAGTCCCAAGTGTTTAGGATCAACATATTCACTTGGGATTCAAAACCTGAAAAGTGTCTCTTTGTCATACTACAATACAATGGTATATGCCTATTTGGTCTTTGCACATTCGCTCTTTTTCTTCTTTATTTTTCTTTTCTTTTACATATATGCTCACACTTTTGTTTTAAGTGTTGTGCAAAGGAGCTAGCCATATATTCCACCTTACGTAGGAATTCAAATTTCAATGATCTCAATTATGAAATTCCAACTGTATATGAAGCATTCTTATGACTTGGAGATTCTAGCTCAACTTGTTCTCACTCTATTTGGATAGCACTTTCATTTTCCTTTGGTTAAGGTTTCTCTTTTAACTTAATTGAATAGATAATTTTTCTTTGTGAATCAAACCGTAGACTTATAGCATATTGACCAAATTATCTTTATGTGTTCCATTAATACCAATGGTGCGGAAGACTCCTATTGCTATCATCAAGTGCAAGTAAAATCTTACTCAAGCCATTCATATATCAATAAAGCAAACACAAACTCAGTATTGATCCATATATAATAATAAAAATGGAATTTCATAAAAGGGATCGACTATTCCTGAAGGGAACTCTAATGATGCAAACATTTTATTTCTAGTTTGAACTAATGCAAAAACTATAATATAAAACTTATAAGAAAGATTACAAGGTCTTTAAAGATCTCCCCAAGCTTGGAATCAAGCCAGGCGGGATTAATTAACTCCTTGTGGGTACCTATTCCTCCTCTTGGGTAGATAGAGTGTCGTCTTCTTCTTTTATGTTGGCCGCTTTAACTATGCTTTCAAAGTGAATGCTGAGCTTGGCCATGTCGTATTGGAGCTTCAACATTTTCCTCCTGAGGAATTTCTTCTCATCTGTTAACTCAAAGACAGTTTTAATCAGGAAACCAACTCTACCATCAATTGCATCGACTTTCTTCTCAAGGTCTTTGCTCATCATCCAGTAGGAGTCAATCCCTTCTCCAATTGTTTCAACGTATGCCTTAGAAGCCTTTTCTAACTCACAGATATTATCATGAATCGCATCTTGCTGCACCTTCTTTGGTTTACGAGGTGATGGACCAAGAGGAGGTTTATAATAGGATCCTATGTTGTAACGATAAGGATTAGGGAGGTACTCATCCTTGTTCCTTCCCCGCTCAACTTGTCTCATCATCTCCATCCTCTATGGGAACAAGTCCTCCCAATTGGGGAGAGGCTTGATCTCCAGGTCGGATGATGACGATGATCCTTTAGGTTCTGCTTCCTCGATGCTCTTTGCGGGCTTCTCATCTTTCTTCTTCTAGATCTGGTTGACATGGAAAGGCCGCATGGCTTCGCTGCACGGATGTTGTTAAAGGGGCCTGTAGAGGGATGACGAAGATGTTTCGAGGCTGCAGGCTATAGCTCTGTGAAATCTTAATGAAAAAGGTTAGATCGATCAGCTTTAAAAGGAGGGATCAAAAACCATAGCCGCTTTGTGTAACGAGCAACTATACGGGCATAGCCCATATAGTTCCTGTCGTATAGTTGTGAATCGACTATAGATTAGATCTACAATGGAACCTAACTATACGGCTGGAACTATACGGGCGTAATTTTTAATTCTGGCCATATAGTTGGTCATTAAACTCTCTATTTCTTTGATAAATTTTTTGGAGAAGGGTCAACAACTATATGACTACGACTATACGGGCGGAATTTTTAATTCCGGCTGTATAGTTGGTCGTTAAACTCTCAGTATTCCAGAAATTACTTTGTCGAAGGTGTAGACAACTATATGAACGTAACTATACGGGAGGAATTTTTAATTCCGTCCGTATAGTTGGTCGTTAAACTCTCAGTACCTTTTGTGGATGGAAGCGTTGATGTCGCAACAACTATACGGTCAGAACTATACGGCCGGAATTTTTATTGCCGCCGTATAGTTGGTCATTAAACCTTCTGTGTCCATCAAAAAATTTCTGCTTCTCCAAGTATTTTTTATTAATCTGAAACTTAATGAAATATCAAATTTTGATAGAGAAATGTCAGCTAAGACTTTCGACCAATTTTGGCATCATCAATCTTCCTTCTTCTTCGCTAGAGCATGAATCGTTCTCATTAAAAACAATACTCAAACTAGACTTTAACTAAAAATTTAAAAACTTACTCAACCTTTATTTCACATGGGTTGCCTCCCATGAAGCGCTCTTTTATGGTCAATAGCTTGACCGTAGTGATTGCACTTGTATCCTCTTTCACCCGATAATGCTTCAAGCGTTGTCCATTTACCACCCATGCCAGAGAGGGTGTTTGTTCTTGGAGCTTCACTGCTCGCGACGAATAGGCTTCTTCAACTACATATGGACCTTCCCACTTTGATCTGAGTTTTCCTGGAAACAACTAAAGACAAGAATTATAGAGCAACACTTTGTCTCCACATTTAAAAGTTTTATTCTCTATTTTTCTATCATGCCATCTTTTAAATTTTTCCTTAAACAACATAGCATTATCATAGGCTTCACTTCTAAACTCATCAAAAGCATGCATATCTAATAAACGCTTTTCTCCTGCTGCTTTGAGATCATAGTTTAGATTCTTGATTACCCAAAAAGCTTGGTGTTCTAGTTCTAATGGTAAATGGCATGCCTTACCGTACACCATCTTATAAGGTGTCATACCCATTGGATTTTTAAACACAGTACGGTAAGCCCATAGAGTGTCATTTAACTTGTATTACCAATCTTTTCTTGATTTGTCCACCATCTTATCGAGTATGGTCTTTAGTTCTCTATTTGAGAGTTCCACTTGACCACTTGTTTGGGGATGATACGGTGAAGCAACATGGTGAGTTACTCCATACTTGCTGAGGATTTTCCTGAAAGTCCCTTTCATAAAATGAGAACCACCGTCAGTAATTAAAAATCCAGGAACTCCAAACCTGGGGAATATGACATCCTTGATCATCTTCACTGAGGTAGCTGCATCTGCATGATTTGTTGGGATAGCTTCAACCCACTTAGTAACATAGTCAACAGCAACAGAAATATGAGTATAGCCGTTTGACTTTGTAAATGGCCCCATGTAATCCATTCCCCATCCATCAAAGGGTTCAATTATTAGACTATAATTCATCACCATTTCTTGTCTCCTACCTATATTACCTCTTGTTTGGATAGCATCACAGTATTCCACATACATGTGTGCATCCTTGAGCAAGGTGGGACAATAGAATCCGGATTGAAGTACCTTTGGAGCGGTTATTTTACCTGCATGATGCCCTCCATATGGACTTTCATGACAAGCCTTCAATATCGCATTCATTTTGTGATTACGAACACACTTCGGAATCATCCCGTCAAGTCCATGACGATTTAGATACGAATCATCCCAAAAGTAGTATTTAAGATCATTAAAGAATTTAATTCTTTGATTTCATAACATACCAGGAGGTAAAAAACTTGTTGCCAGATAGTTGGCATAATCTGCATACCATGGATCAGCAATTTCTACCTTTGCTAAATATTCTCTCGGAAATGATTCATTAATAGGTACGGGGTCATTAATTATTTCGTCCATCCTAGAGGGATTATCTTCTACCGAATTATCCTTACCCCTCCTATATACTATTTGTAAATCGTATTCTTGTAGTAATAAAACCCACCTAATCAACCTTGGTTTAGCATCGTTTTTCACAAGCAGGTGACGCAAAGCTTGGTGATCCGTATGAATTATTACCTTAGAATTAATTATGTAAGATCTAAATTTGTCGCAAGCAAAAAATATAGCTAGAAACTCTTTTTCTATAGTAGCATAATGTTTCTAAATTTTATTAAGAGGTCTACTAGCGTAATAAATAACATTTAAATTCTTTCCATCTCGTTGTCCCAACACAGCCCCTAAAGCATAATCACTAGCATCACATATAATTGCGAAAGGTTAATCCCGCTTTGGAGATTGCATGATAGGTGATGAAACTAGTTTGTCCTTAAGGTTCTCAAAAGCTGCAATGCAGTCATGGTCTAAATAGAATGGAGTTTCTTTATCAAGAAGATTGGTAAGGGGCATATCTAGTTTAGCAAAATATTTTATAAACCGCTTATGAAATCTTGCATGTCCTAGAAACATTTTAAGCTTTTAATATCCTGAGGTATTGGGAGATTTTCTATAGCATTTATAATAGTTTTATCTATTTCTATTCCCTTCTCTGAAACCTTGTGCCCAAAAACTTTACCTTCTCTTTCCATGAAACGACATTGCTCCCAATTCAAAACCAGGTTTGATTGTCTGCATCTCTACAAAACTTTGGTCAGATTGTAGAGACAATTATCGAAAGTTGTTCCACAAACGATAAAATCGTTTGTTAGGACTTCCATAGTCTTCTCAACAAAATCATCAAAAATCTTTAGAACACGTTCCTGAAAAGTTGTTATTGCATTACATAAGCCAAATGGAATTAATCTATAAGCATATGTGCCATAAGGACAAGTGAAAGTTGTTTTCCCTTTATCTTCCGGATGTATGGGAATTTGAAAATATCCAGAATAACCATCAAGAAAACAAAAATAAGAATTATTACTAAGTCTTTCTAGAATTTTATCCATGAATGGTATAGGTTTATGATTCTTTTGTCTATGATATCCTACAATTGGCCTCATAGGAACTAGCTCACCTTCCTCATTCATAGCAGCATCAAGACCACCTTGTCTTGGTATGCAATGAGTTGGGCTAACCCACTTACTGTTAGAAATACGCTATATTATGCCATCATCAAGTAAGCGTATAACTTATTTTCTTACTACCTCCTTCATCTTAGGATTAAGCCTTCTTTGAGTATCTACTACTGGTTCAGCATCATCAAGCATGGTAATCTTATGTGTTACAATAGATGGATCTATTCCTTTAATTTCACTCAATGTATATCCAAAGGCTTCACGATGCTTAACCAAAACTGAAATGAGTTTATTCGTTTCATTTTCTGATAGATTCTTACTAATAATAACAGGACATTTATTTTCATTATCTAAACACTCATACCTCATATTATCTGGAAGTTTTTTCAATTCTATTGGTGGAGGTTCTTCATCTCCTATTCTTACCAATTCTTCATAGTCATGTGGATTTTGTGCTTCCGAAATTAAATCAAGGTAATCATACATGTCTTCTTTCTTCTCATCATCCAATGCTTCTTCCCAATTAATCAAGCTCCTTTCTAATTCATCTTGTGGAGTACTGAAATGAATTGTCGCTAGCTCGGCAATCGTCTTTTCTTCATTGATATCCTCCACTTCATATGGCCTCATTTTTAGTTTGGCGAAGTGGAATGTCATTTCCTATTATCCAAACTTCAGTGATATGGTTTCCTTCTGATTATCCACTCAAGCTTTGGTGATGGAAATAAAAGGCCTGCCTAAAAGAATAGGGCAAAAAGAATCTTACGACATATCAACAATATGAAAATCAAGGGGGTCCATGAGCGAGCCAAAAAAGACATAGATATTTCTGATTACCCCTTCTGGTTTTATATTGGATCTATTAGACAATTTAATAATAGTGTCTACCGGTTCCACATCTGGATTATTTAAGTTGCAGAGAAGTTCTTCATAAAGTGATGACAATATAATATTTATGGTGGAAATTGGTTCGCAAATTCCATATAAGAAAGTTTCTCCACAATATATAGGGGTCATAGGTTTTGAAGTTTCATTTCCTCGAACCTTACCTTGGATGAATTCTGAAGTTTCACGGTCTAACATAACCACTTCATCCTCAACTATTTGTGCCTCCATAAGGTCTTTTATTATAACATTATTTATATTTGTAGCTTTAGAATTCCTTTCTGGTTTCTTTAGTCTCTTCTTTATTTGTTCTTCCTCTCTTTGTCGTTTTTCAAAGATTCCCTGTATAGGTATCAAGGATAACTCTTCCATTAGTGCTCTTGCACGCTTCTTTTCTTCGAGAGGTTTACGAGGTTTCCATTCTATAGGTACCTGCAAATGCCCTGCATAATTATCAATAATTTTCTTTATTGAGTAAGAATCAATACCGAGGGTTTTAATCATTGTATATGTCCTCTCATCTGCAAGGAAATCATTAATGCAAGCATATTCTGAAAAACTGTTTGTAGTATTTTCCTTATCTTTAGAATTTTCAGTTGCTTCTTTCATTTTTATTATTAGATTCCAAGCGTCATCATAGGTATAAGATAGAAAACTTCCATTTGAAGTAGTGTCTAGATTCGTCATGTTTTCATTATTTAGATCTCCATAAAGTGTATGGGTGATTAACCAATCTAGCAAATGATGATGGGGGAAATTATCTAGGTAACTTTTATACCTTAGATATCCTTCATATAAGCCTTCACTAGGATTATTTTCGAAACTGATAATAATACCTCTCATCCTTTGAGCTTTCCTTTTAGAATAATATTTTGATAGGAACTTAGTTTTCAATTCCTCCCAAGTTCTTGGTGCATCTACACAAAAAAATTTGTACCAGTCGCAAACATTATTAGAGATAGTTTGTCTAAACAACTGGATTTTAACCATATCAAGATTAGAGTCATCGAAAATAAAGGAACTGCGAATGTCTTTAAAGAATTGTAAGTGTCGATAGGGACTTTCTTCATTGGTTCCTACAAATTTCTTAGAATGTAACAATTCGAATAATAAAGGATGGATTTCCACTCCATCTAGATTTATGCTTTTGTTGACAGTTATAAAAGCGTCCATGGGCGATCCCATTTTCCTTACTACCTCAAGCTGGTTTAAATGCTGAGTATTGTCCATTGTTGTGGTCCTGCAAATCAAGTAAAAATTAGTACAACAAAAGTAAATAACTAAAAGTAAAGTGACTTATATCGCTAAGCTCCCCGACAACGGTGCCATAAAATAGCTTGATGACTGCAAGTGCACAGATTGTTTGTAGCTAGTTTCGAAATAAAGATATTGATCCCATAGGGAGAAGTAGGCGAAAGACTAAAATGCTTTTAACTATAACTAAACAAAGTACTTAAGAAATAAATTTTAGATGCAAGATAAGTAGAGTTGTTTTTGGGTTTTTGGTTGAACAAAGGTAATTTGAAGTAAAGCAAAACTTAATGCAGAAAGTAAGAATCGCATGTGTAATAGAACTTTGGAACTACAATAGGGAAAAGGCGTTCTCAGGGAGTGGTGGATACAGTGTTAGCAATTTAGACTAAGTAATCGAGAGTATTATAACGAATATTCTCATAGGGTGTATGTATGTGGGAGGAGCTCCATATATGGACGATTTGCCAGCAACCATTGCACACATCGTCCTCATAACCATAGTAGACAGTAACCGATAACCATCGCATTACCGCGCTATTAAGGGATTTCTCCCATGGGATGGACATGGCTTGATGAGTTCTCCTTGATTCCACAAGTTAGTACGTAAAGAATGACAACAGGTTTATAGTCATAGTAAGCGCTATCATCCCTCCATCTACTAACAAGTAATCCCCTCCATCGAGTCCCCATAAGAGGAAAATATTAAGGATGTGCACTTCTCCGTAATATCAAGATGAAGAAAATTAACACGTACACATAATTATGTATAACATAATAATCTCTATCTCATCTCAATCATATGCTAGGGTTTCTCCATCTCCCCAAGAACTAAAGATCTACACAGACATGGAGGCAATTGATGACCCACAAGTATAGGGGGTGTATCGCAGTATTTTCGATAAGTAAGAGTGTCGAACCCAACTAGGAGCAGAAGGTGCTGGAGAGTGGTATGGATCAGGAATTCTCTGCAAATACTTAGCAAACAGATTTTTAGGGGTTTTCGGTAAACCAAGTAAACAAAGTACGAGTAAATAAAATATAGTAGGAATAAATGAAGCAAGTGGCCCAATCCTTTATGCAGCAAAGGACAAGCCGGTTGTATTACTTAAGATGACCAAATGTTCTCGAGGACACATGGGAAGACTGTCAAGTGCTTTCGCTTCATATAGTTGATTAATCTTCTCTAGCTTGCTAAGTGTTGTGTGGGTGAACCTGTGCTAATGTACCGCCCCATCCAAGACTAATACATACTTGTGATTATACCCCTTGCAAACATCCGTAAGTACAAGAAAGTAATTAATGTAGAAACCTAACCACAACTTTAAACTCTAAGACTCTTACGTCCCTTGTGCAATGGTTTCCTAACGGGGGTTCAGGTTTCTGTCACTCCGGCAACCCCTATGATTATTAGCCAAATACACAATGCATTCCCCTAGGCCCATATATGTGAAGTGTCATGTAGTCGACGTTCACATGACACCACTAGAAGAAGTACACCACAACTTAAATAACAATCTATTGAATCTTTCTCAACGCAACTCCACTACTAACAACAAGACTTCTCCCATGTCCTCACGAACAAAACGAACTACTCACAAGACATCATATGGATCATGATCAGAGATGGAATAATGATGTATAACAATCTGAACATAAACAATAATTCCATGGTTCACTCAATAGCATCAACTACAAAGATTAATCAACACCGGGAACATTTCCCCTATGAACTAATGCAAGATTCAACACAATTGTTGCAGCAATATGGAGATGGTGATGAGGGTGCTGATGGTGATGATGGTGGTGATGATGATGATGATAATCCCGATGAAGTCCATCTTGATGGTGGTGTTGATGACGACGATCTCCCCTCTCCGAGAAGGAATTCCCCCGGCAGAAATCTCTCTGCCGGAGAGATCTTTCTCTCTCGGTGTTTTCCGCTCCGTAGAGGCGGCGAAATCTTTATGTGCTCGCTCCCCGAGTCTTAGGGTTTCGGTAGGATGATACACGCTAGAGGGGAGAGGCTGAAGTGGGCCAGGGTGGCCACACCACCTCCTGGCGCGGCCTAGGGCTGCCCGCGCCATGGGGTGGTGTGGGCCCCCTGTGGCCCATCTCCACTCCATCTTCTAGCATCCTTAGTCTTCTAGAAAAATAGGATTTTCCGTATATTTTCCCGGATTTTCTGATCTTCTCGAATTTTGCCTCCAAACCGCACCTTTTCCATCAGAATCCTGACTGCAGCGGCCCATGCTCGAAAAGTCATCAACCATGCAAAAACAGATGAAATAACATAAGTATCACCTCTCAATACAAAATATATCAATGAATAATAGGGAATTATGACATAGAATAGTGATGCAAAATGGACATATCAACTCCCCCCAAGCTGAGACTTTGCTTGTCCTCAAGCAAACTGAGCTCAATAAACATGGACTCAGGTTTATGGAGTGAAGAGTCGATAAAATAATACAGACAAGAAGCATCACATTCATCAAATACACAGATCATAATAGAAGACAACTCACTATTATATAACTCAACTTGCAATGAGTAAAGGAAACACAATAAAGATTCCTAAAGTGAATTATAATTGGTAATGGCAAACTTAGCTCTTGGTCGAAGAATAGTTGATAATTTGCTAGAGTTCACAAATAGCTGGCTTTTCAATGATAGCTTTCAAAGTAGTAAACTTCAAGATAAGAGCAACGTGCAATGCAAGGAACATAAGAAACATGATTGAATAAATCATCATATGAATGAATGAAACACATCAACTCAAAATACTTGTTGAGATAGAAGGGAATAGGTTTACTGACTCAACTACAAAGTAAAAGAAAGGCCCTTCAAAGAGGGAAGTAGGGATTGCAAGTCTCATAAAGAGCTCCCAAAAATTATGATACTTATTAGCTTTCAGCTCCCATTGCCCCTATCATAGGCATCTTTAGGTGATTAAGGTTGAAGTGATCAAAAATGAGGATATGCATTGACAAGTTGTAAGTTGAGAATCTCATGTCCCTTGAATACGAGGGCCGCTCCTCATGCTACTCAAGTTTAGTCAACGGTAAGTTCTTGTCATCGTAAGCATATGTGTATCATAGAGAACCGCCAACAGGGTACCCCTTGCCCGATGATACGGAAGAATCCCCATATCAAAATGACAAGGCAAGCAGACAACAAGCATCTCAGCAATCTTCTTATTTACCATGGGAATATGGTGCTTTTTTCTCTCTTTCCTCTTTTCATAATATCTCTTTTTTCTTTTTCTCTTTTTTCTCAATATCGGACTCTTTTTTTAAAAGAAGAATGCTTCATAGATACTCGTTATGGTTACGCTGTAGGTTTCCACCATGTCAGCATGGATTAGACCAGCGGCCTAGGCGTTTCTCTAACACATATGCATAACTCCATGGACTTACATGCTCCCCTTTCATTTCACACCGACGACATCCATAGACAAAAGAACATGATATCAACTTGGTACAAAGTACCAGTGCAATGTTGAAAGCGTTCCCCACGACAGCATGGTTCTGCTAATTCACAACTTACAAAGCACAAGCATATACGCAACATAGGTGAGCACAATGGTTCAAGTTTATTAAGTGCAAGAAAGTAAAGTGTGTCGTGAAGTTCGTGAGAGCTTTAATCACTAATTTTCACATAACAAGTTTAATTTGGGATGTAGATAAAACAAGAATTTAATTGGAATAGCAATAATGCTACTAGGTAGGTATGGTGGACAAAAATGGCATGGGTTTGGTTTAAGGAGGTGGATGCACGAGAAGAAATCCTCTCAGTATAGGTTTTTGGCTAGCAAGGCTAGGTAGCAAGTATAAGAATTGAAGGAAACAAACAAACCTACAAGTGATAAAGACAAACATGCAATCTTCCTTGGAAGCATAAAAGATCTTAACTAGAGAATACTAGACTTATGAGGAAATCAAGAAAGAAAGATGATGAAATTATTTTTCTCTAGAGTACTTCTATCTTTTCTTTCAACTCTCAAAAATAGTGTGCTACTGACCGAGCCAGGTTTGCCAAACCCAACTAAATTAACTCAATGATCCCAGAGTGCTACCAATACTAACAACAAGATCAATCATATAACCACGAATTGAAAACTAATATAAGCTATGCAAAAGAGTGAATGATAGAACTTCTTATTAATATTCCATAACGGCAACTCACACCAAGGGATACATATCTAACGAGAGAGGGGACACTTCCATAATGTAAACCATACTACATAAATCACTCCGTTGTAGTGAAACTGATTACTAGACATGTCAAAGTCAAATTTATAGCACTACTTTAGTTATGGTTGTCTATGATCAAGATATTGTGCTCCAAGTTGTCCAGAACTGCGGACACCGCTTTTAGAAAGATTTACCCTGCAGGGGTGCAAAAATAGCAATACACGCACGATCAACTTCGGAAAAACCAAATAAAAACCCAACGAGGCTTTCACGACAAAGCAATCACAAGATTCATAAAAAATTTTAGGCGCCACCCCATTAAGCTACCCGCAACGAAGTTGGCTATCTCGGAGATGGACCCAAGGTTTGTGCCAATGGTTGTAAATGACTGGGAACCCGAAAGTGTGAGTGGGCTTGTCGATACCGTGAAAACACTCCGCAATCCTAAACTGTACAGGTGCTCCACGGACAATCATAAACAAAGCAGTAAAGCATGGCATCGGTACATGATAGTAATAAATCTCCATACTAGTTTGTGGCCCCACGAAATAAGAAATGAATCAAGCTCTGGCTAAGGGGATTCATGGTCCCACATGTGGATAGTGCGGTAGTCAAGGAACAGGTATCAAGTACTCGGGGCCTACGGGACACAATTGAGCGGTTAAAAACCAAATATTAGATATTGCCCACTGCTGCCTCTTCATTATATCTATTCCTAGCATTTTAATTGACAATTTATATTGAAAGCCATGATCATCTCTGCCATTAAACATGTGCCAACCTTCCAACAACGGTGGAACGACAACGACAAGAAGCAGCACCTAAGCAAGCAACTACGACTCGCAAGACTGACTATCTATCAAACAACAGGTAATAGGAAGTGTCCAAGTCAATATAGAGGTTGCAAGGAATATACATGGTACAAAGAACTAGATCATCGTAACACGGGTAGCAATAGATCAATAGGAAGAAGTAAAGACTATAAATGCATATAGGTAGAAAGAGGGAGAATGCTCGCCTAGAAAACATTGCTGAAGGTTCATCTGAAGATCGGGTCAGCACTCGCATCCACTCAATGGCCTAATCCGTGAAGAAGCGAAACGCTAGAAGAAACACCGGATGCACTATTTAATACTACCGCAGAAGATCGGGCATGATGCATATATGATGCATGACATGGAAAAGGTCCAATGCAATTAGGCAATATTAAGTGGAACTAGGGTCCCGATAATTAATTAGAGGGTTCAAGTTGTTTAGGTACCCCACAATTTAAATGTTGGCTTAATAGGCAAAACATGGCGTCGGTTTGCTACACAAATTTAAATGGAGCCAATATAAGACTAGAATAACCCACATATGGTCTCCATATTTAATTATTAAGTGAGTTGACAAAATATCCCCAAATCACAAAGTATATATGCAAACATGTACAATTTATATGCAACGAATTGTATATCATATTACAAAATAGGGGCGGATAGGGGTCACACATTGGGGGTTCGAAGATGTTGGGGTTCACCGCGGGCCGATGGGGTTCGGTCTCAGAAGGATCGGTTTTCGGACTCTGGGAATGGGGCTCCAGGATCCATGAGGTAATCTTGGCGTTTGGGGTCTCGGCGTCTTTGGATACTGGGTCGGAGAGCTTGGTGGTCTTCGGGTCCGATAGGTAGATCTTGGTGTCCCATGATGAAGATCTATACATCGGACTATCCTTGTCAGGATACTTCGGGTAACGGTCATCAATTATCAATCTTGTCACCTCGATTCAGAGGAAGCCCTTGTTGTAGCACCACACCATCAACACACCTTGTCGGCACATCACCATCTATACTTGGACACCATCATCACAACTCCCAGTTACACAACATCCACACCCCCTGCAGACACCACGAGAACACCATGGAGATAGCAGGAGGGCCTCGGGTTGACGCAGGACAGGGAGGCTCGGCGACGTGGTTCCGCGGGTCGAGGAGGAAGGTGCAGGGGTCTGCGGCGCCGATGTGCTGCAGAAGGCAGGGCATAGATGCGGGGGCTCGATGGGGTGAAGGATGCTCGTGGCGGTGCATGCAGAGACGAGGAAGTGGGGGTCGACGGGATCCGTTTGCCTGGGGCTCGCCGGCTAGGAGGACGACAGCGACGGAGCAGCGAGGGGAGCTCGGCGTGGACAGAGGCCGATGGCGGTGACCGGACATGGGAGAGGTCGAGAAAGAGCTTGGCTCAGGGACAACAAGGGTCGCACAAGTCGACGAGGCGACGAGCTCAGGATGGAGGACGACAATGATGGTGTGGAGGAGCTTGCGGGAGAGGGGGCCGGCCGACGACAAGGTGAAGGGGCGTGGCTGGCAGGTTCGAGCCAGCAAGGTCGCCGGGTGGCTGAGCGTGGAGCGGCTCGGTGGCGGAAGCCTCGCCAAGGAGAGGAGAGGGTGCGAGGTCGCGACGGGATGCAAATCGCGACCATGGTTGGGCCCATCGGGGGAGAGAGGCGGTGGCTTGGGGGACGGAAAAGAGGGACGAGACGCAGTGTTGGTGGCGAGGATGCGAACAAAGGAAGTGGGGTGCAGCGATGGGGTGGTGGGCCAGGCTGGGAGCGTGCCAGCTGCGAAGCAAGCGTGGTCACGTGAACACGTCACTGCGCGCGGGTTGGGTTGTTGCGGTGCATGCGAGCAGGTGTGGCGCGGGGGTGGGACGTGTACCGCAGGGGTGTGGGGTGGTTTTGGTGGCTCGATCGGTCGGCTGCGCAGGGTAGTGCACTGGCGGTTTGGATTGCTCATGTGTGCATTGCTGCGCACACAGCGCATCGTGTAGCTAGGTGGCGGCGGCTGGGGTATGTAGGTGTGTCTAGGTTAGGTTAGGGTTTTAGTTTGGAGGTGGCTGGCTGGGCTTTTGGGCCTGGCTGGCTACCTCCCAAAAATAATATAAGTTTCGTTTATTTATTTAAAAGACTTTTATAGGTAGTTTTAGATAAATAAAATATTCAGGTAGACCCGAAGTTTTAATTTGAAGTAAAGATGGAGATATCTAGAAAACAAAGATATGCTTTTAGAGAAATAGTTTTAGGAGAATTATATGCATGCAAACATGAAGATGATCAAATGCAATATGGCATAATGACATGAGCATGCATTCATGATGATTCGAAACAAATAAAAACAACAAACAATTTTCTAGTAGTGATTTTACCCGGGGTGCTACAATTCGACACCCCTAACAAGGGATCTCGCCCTCGAGATCCGCCTCATGGTATGAGGAAGAAGGCTGACGATCTAAGTCTTCTCGCTTCATGTAAATCTTCGTGACACCACTAACAAAGATTCTTTCTCCATCTTGAAATTTGTGACACCACCAATAAGGGGTGTTGCTCATGTTCGTTGAGAGAACACTCAAGAGAAACAAAGGACAAAGGTAAAGGTATCAAAAGATAAGGCCACCTCTAACTTCCATGGAAGGAGTAAAATCGGATTGATCCACCATTCAACGTACAAAAGGGTATGGTAGCTACTCCATCCCGCACTAAAAGCATTACTCTGTACATGAACAAAAGAATCGTACAACCAACTCTTGGAATTAAGACTGAAGATCTTTACAAGAGATGTTCGGAAACAAAGGATCGATGTAGTTTCTTCTAATGTAGATGATGTCATTGCGTTGGAAACCATCGGAAGATACAAAATAAATCGTATGAAAATAGATAATGATTAGGTTCGATGAAGGTTCCATTGACATGAACACCACATGCTCAAGGTATACTCCAACTTCACCAATGCTCATCCTTCTCATAATCTTTTTCAATGATACGGATATCCATCAAGGTGCAGATACAGATAAATAGTTCAAGGACCAAAAAGGAAGGAAGGGAAACCCTAAAGGTACAATGGAAACCCCACCACGAGAAATCCTGGACTGGAAGAAAAGATAAGAGTAGATTCAAAACACGCAGATGTAAGAGAAGAATAGCATAGGGGTAAGGAGTAAAGTCGGACCTAATCAGATCTATCCAACCGATTTTGCAAAAATAGTTTTGACACTTGATGGCTCAATGCATGGCACCAGAAAAGCGCTGGTGTGTGGTTGATGTAGAGCACGTTGGGAACCCCAAGAGGAAGGTATGATGAGCAGATCAACAAGTTTCCCTCAGTTATGAAACCAATGTTTAATCGAACCAGTAGGAGCAAGGAAACACCTCAAAGGTGTTGCTAGCTGAGCCTTGGCAGGGCGCACTACTGGTGCTAGTAGCAACGTGGAGACCTGCACAACACAACCACAGAACTTTGTCCCCAACTTGCGATGAGGTTGTCAATCTCACCATGTTTTGTGGAAAACAAAGGATTAAACGTATCGAATGGAAAGAAGTAATAGTTTGCAGAAAGTAAACACAAAGAAGTAAACAGTTTATAGATTGTATGTAAAAGACAAGGACCGGGATCCATAGTTCACTAGAGGTAGCTCTCCTTAAGATAGATAACATGTTGGGTGAACAAATTACAGTGGGGCAATTGAAAAACATCGAGAAAGCAATACATGTATATACTAATCATCTTGACTCCTTTGAGACTTGATTGGGCATTACAACATTATACATAGACCGCCATCCAACTGCATCTATGACTAATAATCCACCTTCAGGTTATCATCCGAACCCCCTCCAGTATTAAGTTGCAAGCAACAGATTATTGCTTTACGAACTGCATGTAAAGTAAACAATACGATTGTTCTATGAACAAAGGATTGTTGTTTTCTCCCTAGTAGCAATAGCACATCTAGTACTTAGAGATTTTTGTCACTTCCCCAGATTACCAGAGGCATGAACCCACTATCGAGCATAAATACTAACTCTTGGAGGGTCTAGCATCTACTTGGCCAAGATAGCTACTAACAACGCAAAGCATGCAAGATCACAAATAACAAAGACATGATAGAATCAATAATCAATCTGAAATAGCATCTCAATATCCATCGGATCCCCGCAAACACAACATGTAGAATTACAAATAGATGATCTTGATCATGAACGGAGCTCACAAGATCTAAATATAAAAGCACAAAGGAGGAGAACCAACAATCTAGCTACTACATGGATCTGTAGTCCAAGGATGAACTACTCACGCATCACACCGGAGGCTTGCATGGTGATGAAGAAGGCCTCCAGGGTGAATTCCCCTCTTCGGCAGGGTGCCGGGAAGAGCTTCAGATCCCTCCTGATGGGGATATGCCAAAGGGGGTATGCCCAGCAGAACGTTCTGAGTGGGCCGAAAGGCCTGCGAGTGCGTCTGGAGGACAGCGACTGGACCGTGAAGGAAGGAAAGGCCCATCGACTGGCGAGTGGAAGCCCAGAAGCATAGCAGAAGCCCAGTCGGATTAGGTCAAAAGCCCCCGGATCCTTATCTTTTTCGGGGACAGCTTGTAAACCCTAGCGTGGTGCGTCATATATAAACCTCCCTAGGGTATCCTAGAACCTTACGTTCCATCATACACCCCCTCAAGCGACTCGCTGCCTAGCCGTCGAGCTCTCCACCCCTGTAACTCACTCTCTCATAATCTAATCCAGCAGGAGTAGGTCTTTACCCTTCGGGGTGGCGAACCTGGGTAAACCATGTGCATCCGCCCCCATCTCGCACAGCAGATGGCTGCCAACTCTTCCTCACGAAACCCTCAATCGCTGCCTGTGGCAGCGACTGCCGTGGCCATTTCCATGACAGTGGCGCCCACCATGGGGCATAGCAGGACTGGCCTGAGTTCTGCGGTGAGACCTTACTCGCCGATTGATCGGCCGATCGCCACCGGTCGCATGATCTCCATCGGCAGGATCTTACAGATCCTGCCCAGTAGTTACATCCCGGCGTCACGCCCGGTCACCCATGCCGCGGTGATGCCGGTCGGTTCCATCAACCTCTTCGTCGACTTCACCGGCGTGATTGAACCAGCAGTGAAGGTGATCATTGGCGGATCGCCGCCACACTGCGACCTGCTTTCGGAGGAGCAGGTCCATTCCATCAGGAGCCTCGTCACCAAGTACGACTCGGCCGCCAACGACGCGGTCGAGACTAACGTCGCCACCAACGACGATGCCCTGAACGACGACACCGACTCCGCGACCCCTACATCGGTCAGTGGATCTATCACCGCCGCGTCACGGGAGGACTCCATCACGCGAGTCTCCAACCCCGAGGATTTCGAGGACCCCTCCATCCTGGGGATCTTCGACTCCGACTTCGGCTCGGAATCCCCCGAGGATTTTCGCGCCAGATCCAATTGCTTTAACGCGATCTACATGGCGGGTAGCACGGCCGCCCCGCCAGATCCATTTTCCACACCGATCCCGCCGACTGTGACGGTCACGGAGGTGGAGGAAGCACGCCTGCAGCTCGCGGAGGCGCAACGCAACGAACTCGCCGAGCGCGAGAAATACCGCCTCGAGCGAGAGACGGCGCGGGAGCTATCACTCTACCACCAGCGCCACATCAGGACACGCCTGAACGCCGACATTCAGGGCCGCGTCCTGAATTTCAACGACGAGGGCAACCCCACGGGCGCCGCCGAGCGCGAATATTACGAGAACGCACCGCCAGGCGGAAGCAACCCCGCAAGAGCACCACCTGGAGCACCGGCGGTTGGGGCTCCTCCACCACCCATGGGCCGCGCGCCCCCACCGGACCAATCGCGGATCATCATCTCGCCTCAAGCCCGTGACGCCAACGGGCTACCACTATACTCCACCCCGATGGACAACGTTGTCGCGGCTGATGCCGCGATCACCAACCTTGATGTCCAGGGCGACGGCGCGCTACAGATCCAGTACACCAAGGCCCTACTCATCAGGGCCGTCGAGCAACAAGCCGCAAGAGTCGACCCGCGGGGTCGAATGTACTCCCGCTCTTCGGCAAGCAGGGCGGCATCAAGCGGCCACCCCACCGTGGCCAACGCATTAGTTTGCCCACCACCCCAGCCCTTGGCAAATCAACCACGGGCCGCCAATCCTGCACTGTCAACCAACGAGCCGCGACCGGCAAACAACACGGTCGCTGCCAACAGGCAACCCATCGACGCCCGAATGAACATCATCAACAACCAGACGTGGCGGTCGCGCTAGCCCTACGACCTGCGGCACACCCTCACCAACCGCGGTGAACCGGAGCCAAGAGGCTCGCTCAGCCGAGTTGAGCCGCAATTCTTTGGACCAATGATTCAGGGGGAAAAATACCCCGCCAACTTCAAGGCCCCTAAGGAGATCGAGAAGTACGAACCAACGTACGACCCTGCCGTCTAGTTGGACACATACCTCATGGCAATGGGGATCACAGGCCACAATGACCTGCTCGCCGCTCGCTACCTCCCCCTGATGATGGAGGGTGCGACCTGGCAGTGGATCAATACTCTCCCTCCCGATAGCATTGATTCCTGGGAAGAAATGCAGGGCGCCTTCGTCAGGCACTTCGAGGGCTCCTACACCCGCGCCACCACCATAGAAGACCTGGAGCGATAAATCCAGGGACAACGCGAGTCGACCCGCCGGTGGATCCAAAGGTGGCAAGAACTGTGGATAAACTCCTCCGGCATCCAGCCAGACACGGTGATACACTGCTTCAAAAATGTGTGCCGGTACGAACCCCTGGTCGCCAAGATCAAGAGGGTCTACCGGACGCTCGATAACATCCCCGACCTCCTCGAGATCGCCAAGCGCTACGTGGAGGAGGACCCCAACCAAGACTCCGACGACGAGTCGGGAGAAAGACGTCGCACTAGCATCCACGACAGCGGGCGCCTACGCGACATGCGCTACAGCAACACCGCATCACTGGCAAGCGCCGGACGAACGGGCGAGTCGATTTCGTCGCCAACGCCGGCTACGGCCAGCACGACTCCAAGAACTACCGCCGCGACGGAGGAAACTACCACGACAACGAGAACTACCGCGCCAACAACGCGACGAGGCCGAAATTCGACCCCGCCGCCCTGCTCAATCAGCCCTGCATCTACCATAGCAGGGAGGGAAAACCCGCCACCCACACCACCGCCGATTGCCACTCTCTCAAAGAGATTGAGAAGGCGAGACGTGCAAGGGAGGACCCCAACAACAACCAACCTCGGGACAACGGGAACGGCGACAGCTTCGGAACTACCGTCGGGTTGCTACATACCTTCACCGGGCTCGGCCCTAAGTGTGAGAAGAAGGTACTTGCCCGCGCGGTCGCCGTCAATGTGGTGACGCAAGTGGACATCCCCTGCTTCCTAAACTGTTCCGAGCAGAGCATTACCTGCAGTCGCCAGGACCACACACCAAGAATCGAGTACCCAGGGCGAGTCGCCCTGGTAGTCAGGCCAAAGGTGGCCGACTACTGGTTGCCCAAGACGCTGATGGACGGTGGGAGCTCCATCAACATCTTGTACCTTGACACTTTCAAAAGGCTCCAGCTCCCAGAAACAGCCATCAAGCCAACACCGACGACCTTCCATGGCATCGTCCCCGGTCCGAAGGCGTACCCGATCGGGAAAGTGATGCTGCCAGTCACCTTCGGCACTCCGGCAAACTACCGCACAGAGAGGATCGTCTTCGAGCTGGTGAACTTCCGCAACCCCTACCATTGCGTCCTGGTCCGCCAGGCATTCGCAAAGTTCATGGCAACCCCACACTACGCCTACAACACGATGAAGCTCCCCGGGCCGAGCGGCATCATCACCGTCCATAGCGACCCTGACATGGCCGTGGAATGCGAGGAAAAAGACGTCGAGCTCGCCGACACCGTCATCGCCGCAGAGACTGACCACACGGAGGAGCTCGCGAAATACGCGGGCAACATCAACAAGGACGATCCCACCATCCTGAAGAAACCGATCGCCACGAACTCCACATTCGAGGCGACCACGCACACCCGCACCGTCGAGCTCGTCCCAGGCGACTCCAGCCAAACGGTCACCATCGGGGCGCACATGAGCCCCGCATAGGAAAGCGCGCTCATCGGGTTCCTCCGTGAGAACCGCGACATCTTCGCATGGAAACCATCTGACATGCCAGGTGTCCCAAGGGAACTCGCTGAGCACAAACTTAATGCCGACCCCAAAGTGCGACCAGTAACGCAGCCGCTACGGCCCTTCAATGAAGAGCGCCATCGAGCAATCGCCGAGGAAGTCCAACGCCTGCTAGCCGCAGGCTTCATCCGGCCAATCAAGTATTCCAAATGGCTGGCAAACCCAGTCCTGGTTCTCCAAAAGAACAACACATGGAGAATGTGCATTGACTACACCAACCTCAACAGCGCCTGCCCGAAGGAGGACTTCGTCCTACCGCGCATCGATCAAATCATTGACTCGACCGCGAGATCGGAGTCGCTGTGTTTTCTCGATGCTTACTCTGGCTATAACCAGATCAAGATGGCGGTCGAAGACGAGGAGGAGACGGCATTCATCACACCATTCGGTGCATTCTGCTACACGGCCATGACGTTCGGCCTCAAGAACGCAGGCGCCACATACCAGAGGTTCATGCAAGAGTGTCTAGCGAGCCAAATTGGCCGCAACATTCATGTCTACATCGACGACGTGGTGGTAAAATCCACCTGCCAGGACGATCTGCTCTCCGATCTAGCTGAAACCTTCACAAACTTGCGGAGGTACAACATCAAGCTGAACCTTGGAAAATGCACCTTCGGCGTACCCACCGGACAGCTTCTGGGATATGTAGTCTCCAAGCGATGCATTGAAGCCAACCCCACCAAGGTCGACACCATCGCGCGACTCGGGAAACCCGAGTGCCTGCACGACGTCCAAAAGTTGGCAGGGCGAGTCGCGGCCCTCAGTCGCTTCATCCCCCGACTAGGCGAGAAGGCAATGCCCCTCTATCGCCTTATGCGCAAGAATCCAATGTTCCAATGGGACGCGGAGGCCAATGACGCACTCAAAGCGCTCAAAGAAGTGCTACTCGCGGCACCACTACTCGCCGCGCCACTCGACAAAGAGCCAATGCTCGTTTACATCGCGGCCTCCAATCGAGTTGTCAGCACCGTGATGGTCGTCGAACGACCGGAGGAGGGCAAGGAGCGCCCCATACAGC
Organism: Avena eriantha; assembly: GCA_910589775.1. Taxonomy (NCBI): domain Eukaryota; kingdom Viridiplantae; phylum Streptophyta; class Magnoliopsida; order Poales; family Poaceae; genus Avena; species Avena eriantha. Next base: position 3,932,469 of record OU342746.1, read on the forward strand.
GCCCCGTATAATACATCAGCGAAGTCCTAACGGACTCACGACAGTGCTACCCGCAGTACCAAAAACTGGTGTACGCGGTATTCCGAGCACAGCGGCGGCTCCCACATTACTTCCAGGAGCAGCCAATCACGGTGGTTTCCTTCGCGCCCCTGCAAGACATCATACGCAATCGCAAGGCAACTGGCCGAGTCGCCAAGTGGGCCGTCGAGATCGGCGTCCACAACATCCACTACGAGCCCCGAAAAGCGATCAAGTGACAAGCCCTGGCTGATTTCCTCGCAGACTGGGAAGAAGCACATCAACCAGAGAAGCTCCCATACCTACACTATTGGTCGCTCCACTTCGACGGCTCCAAGAACGCCGACGGCGCGGGGGCTGGGGTCATACTGACCTCCCCCAAAGGAGACAAGCTCCGCTACGTGCTCCACCTCAACTTCAAGCCCTGCACCAACAACATGGCGGAATACGAGGCCCTCCTCCACGGCATGAGAGCTGCCAAGGAGATGAACATCAACCGCCTAACGTGTTATGGCGACTCCGACCTAGTCGCCGGCCAAGTGCCCGAGACGTGCGACGCTGTCTCCCCAACAATGATCGCATACCGCCAAGCCTTCGACCAGTTGGGAGGACACTTTGACGGCTATTCCGTCAAGTGGATCGACAGGCGTAAAAACGAGGAGGCATACGCCCTTTCGCGCATCGGATCGACCCGACAGGCGCCACCAGTAGGCGTCTTCCTCGACATCATCCACAAACCCTCAGTCAGCCCACCGAAGGAGATCGACGTCGGGATCCCACTGCAACCAGAACCGGCCTTAGTCGCCATGGTTGTGGAACCTAGCGACTGGACAACGCCATACGTTGCCTTCCTAGAACACAAACTCCTACCGAGCAACGAGATAGAGGCGCGAATGATTGCGCGCCGCTGCAAATCCTTCGTCATCATAACCGGCGAGCTCCAGCGTGACCGGCGTGTTCTAGCGCTGTGTACAACCAGAAGAAGGACGCAAGATCCTTCAGGACATTCATGCCGGTGACTGCGGCCATCACGCTGGCGCCAAGTCGCTAGTCGCCAAGGCCATGCGGCACGGTTTCTACTGGTTCACCGCACACGCCGACGCCACCAACATCGTCCAACGGTGCGTCGGGTGCCAGAAGTATGCCAAACAGACGCACCTTCCTGGCTCGGCACTCAAGACAATCCCCATCACGTGGCCATTCGCCGTATGGGGCATGGACATGATAGGCCCATTCAAGAAGGTCCCGTATGGGTTCACTCACCTCCTGGTCGTAGTCGAAAAGTTCACCAACTGGGTCGAGGCCAAGCCGATCAAGTTCCTCTGCGAACTCATCTACTGGTACGGCTACCCGCACAACATCATAACAGACAACGGCACCAACTTCGCCAAGAGGGCCATGGCGGAATTCTGTGAGGAGCACGAAATCCGACTCGACCTCGCATCAGTCGCCCACCCGGAATCAAATGGCCAAGCAGAGCGCGCCAACTAGAGCGTCCTCCACGGGCTCAAGCCGCAACTGCAGGTGCACCTAGAGCGCACCCTAGGATGCTGGGTCGACGAGGTCCCCTCTGTGATATGGGGGATCCGCACCTCCGTCAACCGATCAACCAGATTCACGCCTTTCTTCATGGTGTATGGCGTCGAGGCCGTAATGCCAACAGACCTGGAGCACGACTCCCCTCGAGTCGCCAACTACGTCGAAGCGGCCAACGAGATCGCCCGCTAAGATAGCATCGACCAACTCGATGAGGTACGCGACCTGGCTTGCTCCCGCACCACCATATACCAGCAAGAACTTCGCCGCTATCACAGCCGACGAGTGCGAACTCGCACCTTCCAGGAAGGCGACCTGGTCCTACGACTGGCCCAAGACAAGAAGGGCATGCACAAGCTCTCCCCCTCATGGGAGGGGCCATTCGCCATAGGTCGAGTCCTTGGCAACGACGCCTACTACCTCATCGACATATGGGGTGATGGCCAATTGGAGGTCGGGAGGCCATGGAATGTAAACCTCCTCAGAAAGTTCTATACTTAGAACCCCACACTGTACTCCATCGGAATATATAATGAAATTCATTCGGATCGCACAAATTGTGTTCACTCGCCATATTCTTGTGCCACTCACACTCGTACATGCCAGCAATACGCTACTTACGGAAGTCAACCTCTGGTCGAGCGACCGACACGGCCAAGTAGTGCGGCACAAGGGCACCGGAAATATTCGAGCCTTGGGTCGTCCACAAAAAACACCAACCCGGAGCCGCCATTGGATTCGCCTAGCCCGACTGGCCCGCCGGGCGAAGACGTCCGAAATACGCTTCTCACAGCGATCTGTCCCTCCCACCCTCGCGCAAAGCGATTCGAACGGTTAAGTACCACGCACGGGGACTCCGCAAAACGGGAACCCCCACGTGGCTTGGGAACACACCAAGTAAGAGAGCTGCCTAGGGCTCGCCAAGCGACTGGCTCTCTGGGCCAGGGGAGGAGACGCGTTACAAACAACGCACTCACAACCTGCAACAGGATCATGACCAATACGGTCGGGCACCACGCTCGGGGACTCGCTCATAAGTCAGTCCTACTCACGCTCAGGGACTCGCCACTCAGAAGATGCAAGGGATAAAAACAACACGTAAACACAACAAATACACAAAAGTATACAATCGAGTTATACCCCAGTAAAAGGCGGACGCGCCCGGGGACTCGCTCAATCAAAAAAATTCATAGGCAAAAACACAACATACATTACTCATCAAAACACGAGTCGATCGACCCCCCGTAGCATATATTGCAAAAATACCTTACAGCATTCGCCACTCGGCATTTATCACAACCTGGCAAATTACATTGTCTACTCTACAGGACCTGATGATGAAGCACCACCACCACCCTTGACGCGCACAAAAGGCTGCCATGGGTTCGTCGGGTATGTTGTCAGCGACTTCAACACCGACGACAGGAAGGGCTGCTCCGACTTCATGTCACGGTACTCCGGATCGGGGTCGCCAGGCGCCAACATCGTCTCCTGATATGGCAACAGATCTCCCATCGCCAAGACACGATCGGCGTAAGGAGTGGCCTTCGCGGTCAGATTCAGCACTTCCGACATCTCCACCTTGCCGGTCGCCGACGGATAGCCACTCGTCACATCGTCAAGATCGAAGTCATCGAGGAAATGGGCGAGACCCAAGCTCAACGCCGTGGCGGCCCCGCGTTTGAACGCCGATCGTGTCATCCACTCCACAATGGCGGGTACCTCCTCCAGATAGCGCCATACCTCCGTCAACCCCCTAGGGATAACCTCGGTGGGAGACATGCCCTGGAGAGTTGCTTGGACGCACAACGCCGAGGCCATCGCTGCATTCACCACAGCAGTCACGCACTGCGAGGCGCTGTACATCTGCACAACCGGGCCGCTTTGGCCTACGACAACTGCAAAGTCAGGCGTTAGTGAAACTATGAAATCCCCATAGCAGGGACCAGACGAAAGGGTCAAGCAAAGACAAAGACTCACCAAGGAGTTTGCGACAGTTCTCCTTGATGTGCTTCTCCAAGGCAGTTTGCTTATTGTGCAACCCCACGATGATGGAATCCGTGGCTTTGCGTTCTTCCTCAGCCGCGACAACGGCAGCCTTCGCTCGCTCCTCCGAAGAAATCGAGGCCGCTCGCGCCTCCTCCAAATCCTTGACCAAAGAGGCCACTCGCTCATTCGCCGCATCCAGCTCGGCGACCGGAACATACCCCTCACGGGCCTTAGAGATCTCGGCCGAGAAAGCATCTGCACGAGAATACATCAAAATTCTATACACGACTAGCTCAAACCCGACAGAGGGGGAAAAAGACAATGCAGACACTCACCAATAGTTTCCTGAAGCCACCGGTTGATCTCCTGCGCTCCGTGCAAGTCACGCTCCAAGCGCTCTCTCGCAGCCTGCCGATCAGTCGACTCCCTCTGTAAACCCTGCAAACAAAGAACTTACCTAAGCATTTGACAAAACAAAACCCAGTTCCCAGCCGCTGAAATTCAGCGACTAGGAACTCGGGGACTAGAGAATGAAGAAAAAGAAAACCAATTCCCAGCCGCCGAAATTCAGCGATTAGAAATTCGGGGACTGGAAAGGAGCAAAACCCAGTTCCCAGCCGCTGAAATTCAGCGACTAGGAACTCGGGGACTGGAGAATGAAGAAAAAGAAAAACAATTCCCAGCCGTTGAAATTCAGCGACTAGGAATTCGGGGACTGGACATACCTGAATAGCAGCGCCGAGCATCTTGTGAAGTTCCCCGGTGTTAGTTGACGGTATCGTGAAGGAGGTGCACCCGCGGCGGGACCCAATGTCCACATCCACGATTTCCGGACTCTGCGGAGACTGCGTGTCTGCCACACCTGGAAACCCCTTCGCCATAAAACGAAGGAACGTCGCCGACACCCTGGCGGGGGCGCTGGTTGCCAGGACCGGCACCTCCGGCTCGGATGCAGCCAAGGTCGGCTCCGATCGTGTCGTTGCAACCTCTTTGGCGACTGGCGCAGCGGCCGGCTCCGCGGCGCTCCCCCTAGTCGCAGCGTCGTCAGCGCCCCCCCTTTTGCTTCTTCGCGACCGCGGCTGTCGCCACATCCTCAGGGGCCTTCCTCTTCTTGGGCAGGTCCCCTTCTCCCATGTCGACGGCCGGTGGAATCTTAGCCACCGAAGGGCGACCAATCTTTTTAACCCCCGACCTGCACGAACCCCTTCAATCAACACAACATCAACACAAAAGGGGCAGGGCGGAGTTGGACGAGAAAGTGCTACTTACTTGGTGACTGGAAGGACGCGAAGCCCGGTGCTAATATGGGCGGGCTTGTCCAGCTCAGGACCTAGCTTGCGGCTGAGCCCCCTCTCGAAGATGTCTGAAGCCCACGACGCTGAGGGCATCCTTGACGATGATGCTGCGGTCGCTGGGATCTCCGGCTCTGACACCGCCGCCTTCGACGACTGTGGTGACTTGGGCGCCGTCGCCTCGGCAGCTTCTTGGCTTGGAACCCCCGAGGCCAATGGCGCAATCACCGCCAGGGGAACCTCCACCACCACTTCCGTGTCCTCGCCCGCCAACCCCTTCGCCGGGACTGTGTCCCTTGGGGCCTTGTGCGAGACTTCGGGAGATCCTTCATCGTCGGAGTTGTCATTCGACTCGAACACCACTTACGACCTGACCGGTGACGCATGCCTCTTTGCTAGCGATTTGGGCCGGTGTGGGGGCTTCGACAGCGTAGAAGTGCGCCGAGACGTCTGCTCCTGGGCGACCTCGTCGCCTTCTTCAAGCTTATCCAGGCTACGGCTCGCTTCGACCTCTCGCTGTTTCTGCATCCGGGTCTTGCGAGCCACAGGCGCTGGGGAAGGGACTTCTTCTTCTTCCCCGTCGCTGTCGGAAGGATCCCCCTCGGAGTCTTCCTCTAGTTCCTGCAGAACCTCTTCGTCAAGCAGAGGGAGCCAACCCTCCAGTACCTGAAAAAGTTGAGGGCCACCACGAGTCAAAAAACACCAAGCGAGAAGACTAGAATTGAGGTGCGAACATAGCGATTGGAAAGAGAACTTACTGTGGGGGCTTCATTCTTCACGGGAGTGTACGGGGCGACCCCGACCGCCGCGCCGGTGAACTCCGCGTCGGTAATCTTCTTCAAGGCGGCCTTGTAGTCCTCGGCCTCCCATGACTCCTTGCTGGTTCGAGACGGGTCATGCTTCCCACTGTATTCATACATCCAGTGCGGTCGAGCCGCCAGCGGAACCAGGCGCCGCCCGAGCCAGCAATTGTAGAGGTTGATCGGAATCAACCCCTGGTCCTTCAGCTTCTAGATCTGATCCATCATTTCTGCGACGGCCATCCGTTGATCTTCAGGAAGCTTTTTCGGCGCCAACCGACGGGGATCGCTCCTCTCGGTGACGAACTCGAGAAGAGATACCTCGCCGGAGGGAGTGGCTTCCTTGACGTAGAACCAGCTCTTCTTCCACTCGCTGGCGGCCTTCTTCGGCAAGAGGAGCTTGACAAAGTTGAACTTTGGCTTCAATTGGAAGGTGACCCCGCCTGCGGCCAGCATCAAGCCACTGGACGCCTCGCGCCTGATGCGGTCGTGGAAGAGTTCCAGCCAAAGCGGGAAATATGGCCTGCAGCCAAGGTAGCATTCGCAGAAGGCAACGAAGATCGCCAGCTGCTCGATGCTGTGTGGACCAAGATCTGAGGGCTTGATCGCATAGTACGCGCAGAAGCAGCAGAAGAAGAGCGAGGTGGGGAACCCTAAGCCCCTCTCAAGATGAGTGGTGAAGTAGATGAACTCGCCGGGTCGCGGTTTTGGCTCGGTCTCGGAGGAGGGGGAACCCGCCAATTCCCCTTGCGGAGCACCCCAGCATCCTCGAAGGATCTAAGTTGGGTCGTGGTGCACTTAGATTTCCCCCATGAGCCCTTGGGAGGCGCCATCGAGTGAGATGTGGAATCGTGCGACGCGGGGAGAATAAGTCGGAAGGAAGCAGGAAGGAAGAACAAATGAGGAAGAATGAAGAATGCGAGGAAGGATTCCGAAGCTGATCCATCACTCCCCTTATATGGGAAACGTCACCCACCAAAATCGGGGTAGCCGTTACTCACGGTAATTGCGCCATAGTTACCGTCGGAAATTCCAACGGATAGTTTGACCAGATTTGACGGTCCAACTCCTTTGGTCTACTCGCCACCCGCTAGTCTTTCCTCTCACCGAAATGATGACTGGGCGGCAGTGATGTTCATTGGAGTGACGAATGGAGCTATGGGTAAATTCTCCTCGGTTCTAATAGAGTCCATCGCAGATTCGACTGGACGCCCGAATTGGGCTCGCCTACTTCGAACGCCAAAAGAACGCCCGCGCCTGCATCAACGATGGCCTCGGGGACTACTGATGGGGATATGCCAAAGGGGGTATGCCTAGCAGAACGTTCCGAGTGGGCCAAAAGTACTGCGAGTGTGTCTGGAGAACAGCGACTGGACCGTGAAGGAAGGAAAGGCCCATCGACTGGCGAGTGGAAGCCCAAAAGCGTAGCAGAAGCTCAGTCAGATTAGGTCAAAAGCCCCCGGATCCTTATCTTGTTCGGGGATAGCTTGTAAACCCTAGCGAGGTGCGTCATATATAAACCTCCCTAGGGTATCCTGGAACCTTACGTTCCATCATACGCCCCCTCAACCGACTCGCTGCCTAGCCGCCGAGCTCGCCACCCCTGTAACTCGCTCTCTCATAATCTAATCTAGCAGGAGTAGGTCTTTACCCTCCGGGGGGCCGAACCTGGGTAAACCCATGTGCATCCGCCCCCATCTTGCACCGCAGATGGCCGCCAACTCTTCCTCACGAAACACTCAATCGCTGCCTATGGCAGCGACTGCCGTGGCCATTTCCACGACACCTCCCGATCTAGGGATGGAGATGACGGCGCCTACAGACTCTTTCGTGGATTTTTTTGATCAGGTACTTAGGGTTTTCGTCCCGAGGGCATCTTATAGGCGGAAGGGGGGCCGAGGGGGTGCCGGAGATAGCCACACCACCCCCTGGCACTGGCCAGGCTGGGCCGCGTAGCCAGGTTGTGTGGTGCCCCCTGGCCCCTCTCCGTCTCGTATTCTGGCATCTCATGACTTCCGGAAAAATATGCACTTTGGCTTTTGTCCCATCCAATTCCGAGAATATTCATTTTCTGACATTCCTAGAACCAAAAACAGCAGAAAACATGCAACTGGCACTGTGGCTCTTGTTAATAGGTCAGTCCAAGAAATCATATGAAAAGTACTCCAAAGTGTGGACAAAACACAAGAAAGTGGATAAAACCAAGCATGGAACATCAAAAATTATAGATACATTTGCAATGTATCAACATTCCCGAGCTTAACTCCTGCTCGTCCTCAAGTAGGTAAGTGATAAAAAGAAAGAATAATTTTTGAGGTGACATGCACCATCAAAGACTGGATCAAAGTATTTGTAAAACATTGAAAGCTGGGATCATAGTACTTCAATCATAATATGAAAGAAAAAGTTCAAGCAATAAGACAAAGGAACTATGATGCAACATGAAAAGGCACAAACAAAAGATTCATGAATAACAACGCTTTGTAAGACATTTGTTTGTTTCACATAAAGAAAACATAGCATAATAGTATTCAGCTTGTCCCTCAATAGAGTAGCAAATATAAATGCATAGGATACCTTCAAAGTTCATAAGAGTGACTAGATACAATAGTTTAAAAAAAGCAATATCAAGTTATGCATCAATCAACTAGTCTTGGGACAATGCACATAGAACTAAGAATGGCCACTATGCTCTCAAAGTAGGTTCATAAAGATAGACGGTGGAGACTCAACATAAAAGTAAAAGAAGGGCCTTCATAGAAGGAAGTAGGGATTCAAGTCTCATAAAGAGCTTCCAAAAATTATGGTACTTATAGCTTTCAGCTCTCATTGCCCCTATCATAAGCATCTTCAAGGTGATTAAGGTTAAAGTGACACAACTAAGAGGATATGCTTGAGAAGTTATAAACCAAAATCTCATGCCCCTTACTTACGAAGACCGAACCTCATGCTACTCAACTTTAGTCACGAGCAAGCTCTTGTCATTGTAAGTACATGTGTATAATTAAGAACCGCCAACGGGGTACCCCTTGCACATGATACGGGAGCTTTCCCATAATCAAAATGACAAGGCAAGCAGACAATGAGCATCTCAGTGATCTTTTTATTTGCTATTTGCATAGGTCTTTATTGAGGATGCTTCATAGAGTGCTCATTATGGTGATGCTGCAAGTTTCCACCTTGATTAGGCATGGCTTAGGCTAGCGGCCTAGGCGTTTCTCTAACACACATACAAACTACATGATCTTACAAGTTCCACTTTATTTCACATTGTCAGGATCCGTAAGCAAAAGAACATGATATCAACGGGGTACAAAGTACAAGTGCAATGTTGAAAGCGTCCCCCATGAAACATGGTTCTGCTAGTTTCAAATTATAAAGCGCAAGCATATACACAACAAAGAAGGACCCAATGGTTCAAGTTTATTAGATGCAAAAAAGTAATGTGTGCCATCAAGTTTGTGAGAGCTTTAATCACTAGTTTTCTCATAACAAGTTTAATTTGGAAGGTAAACAAAAGCATGAATATACATGGAATAGCATAAGCTAGTAGGTAGGTATGGTGGACTCTTTGGAATAACTTGGTTTAGGGAGTTGGATGCATGAGTGGAACTCATACTTTGTTGTGGAGGCTAGCAAAAGACTAGGAGCGACAAACTAAGATAGCAATAATGGCCATAATCATGCAGAGCGACAAAACATCATTGATCAAAGCATAAAGTGATACTACAAGTTGAAAACTAAAGGATCATAAAGGCTATGGTGACTTGAGATAGTCATAACATGGTGTGAGCATGCACCAAGTCAACCCAAATAAAGCATCAAAGGAGAATACCACTATAATGCTTTAATATGCTAAAACAACGCATGATTCATCCAAGGCACATTAAGCAATCTCAATTGTTTATAACAAGTCATTCTACAACAAAGAATACTAAGAATAAAGCCAAAACAATATCAAGCATGGCATGACAAAGCATAGGCCACAGTCAAAAACGAGCTCGTTTTATCACGTAAGCATGAACTTTCCTACTCTTTTCCAAACCAAACCAAACTATTCGCAAACCAATGTATGAAAGAGGGGGTCCAACAAATTTATTCAGAAAACTAAGCAAACCAAGCAAACGAAAAACCAAAACGAAAACAAAAAAGAAGACGCTCCAAGAACAACACAGCTGTGCATGAAACAATAAAAATGAAGCGTTTGGAAGAAACCTGGGATTTTTATTGATGAAGAAGGGGATACCTTGGGCATACCCAAGCTTTGACGCTTGTACTTCTTGGATATTTCTTGGGGTTACACGCGTGGCATCCCCAAGCTTGAGCTTTAGTCCATCCTTCATCTCATTACTCATTCCTTCCATACAAATCTTCACACAATCTTTATTAGCAACATTAGTGCACTCAAGATAAATAAGTCTTAAGGTTAAGTTCTAACACCAAATAAACTTCCATTAGAACACTAGCTACTGTAGCACTTCCCTCAAAAAGCTCAATTCCCCAAAAGAACTCAAAAAGGAACCAACAAGAAGCAAATGCAGAAAATGGCAGAAATGTGTCAAAACCGACCAGCATGTAAAGATGAATTTTTTCGAAGACCTTCTGTTGCTCAAATAAAAAAGTGTTGAACTAATGAAAGTTATATAACAACCTGGGGCAGAAGCACAAAAATTCACGCCTCAAAAAGACGTTAAGAGATTTTACACTAATTTGTACGGTGAAGCACATAAATCTATTTCAGGACAACAAATTTCCCAATCATTACTTCTCTCTCATTAGAGGTTACTCTTGGCACAAACAACGAATAAAAAGGATAATGAGCGGTTACTACAGAGGTAATAACTTCCAAGACTCATCTAAAACTTTTGGGTTGTCTCCCAATAAGTACTTTTCTTTAACGCCTTTAAGTTAGGCATAAGAAGCAAGAAAAAGAATCAAGTGTTCTCAAATGAAGAAGCATTAAGACCAAATTTTGTTTTCATAGGAGAAGCAAAAGAAATCTTCTCTCTTCTTAGGGAAGTGTTCTATACCTTTCTTGAGTGGGAGTTGATATTTAATGGTGCCTTCTTTCATATCAATAATGGCACCAACAGTTCTAAGAAAAGGTCTTCCCAAAGTAATAGGACAAGAAGCATTGCATTTAACATCCGAAACATAGAAATCAACGGGGACATAGGAATTGTTAACCATAATAAGAACATCATTAAGACTCCCCGTGAGTTTCTTCTTCGCATTATCATCAAGTGGGACATTAAAATAACAATCTTCAAGTGGAGGCAAATCAAGCATATCATAAATCCTTCTAGGCATAATAGAAACACTACTATCAAGATCACATAAATCTTTGTAATCAAAGTCATTTACTTTCATATTAATGATGGGTTCCCAACCATATTCTTGTTTTATAGGAATAGAAGCTTTATGTTTCATCTTTTCTTCTTTAATCTTTATGAGAGCATCAGTAATGTGTTTTGTAAAGGCCATGTTCATAGCACTAGCATTAGGACTTTTAGCAAGCTTTTGTAGGAACTTAATAACTTCAGAGATGTTGCAACCATCAAGACCAAAATCATAATTATCATTTAAAGTAGTAGAACTATTACTAGCCTCAACAGTAGTGGTGGTAATAGTAGAAACACTAATGTTTCTAGCAATTTCATCTTCTCTTTCCCACTTAGCATGTAATTCAGCTAATAGTCTAACATTTTCATCAATTCTTACTTGTATAGCATTAGTAGCTGCAAAGGGATTATCATTAATTTCAGGTTTAGCAGCCATTTTATTCAAAGAAGATTGAGCTTTAGCCAAATATGCTATATTTCTTTCAGCATTAGAGAGTTTTTCCTCTATAGTTTTATTGAAAGCAGATTGCTTACTAATAAAGTCTTTAAGCATAACTTCAAGTTCAGAGGGAGCACTCCTATTATTGTTGTAAGAATTTCCATAAGCATTACCATTGTTGGGAGGATATGGCTTATAAATGTTGTTTCCAAAATTACTCATGTAAGTATTATTTCCAAAGTTGTTATTTCTTATGAAGTTCACATCAACTTGCTCTTCTTGAGCAACCAAAGAAGCTAAAGGAACATTATTTGGATCAATATGGGCTTTCCCATTAACAAGCATAGACATAATAATATCAATCTTATCACTCAAGGAGGAGGTTTCGTCAACAGAATTTACCTTCCTACCTTGTGGAGCTCTCTCGGTATGCCATTCAGAATAATTAACCATCATATTGTCCAGAAGTTTTGTTGTAGCACCCAAAGTAATGGTCATAAAAATACCTCCAGCAGCAGAGTCCAATAGGTTCCTTGAAGAATAGTTCAATCCTGCATAAAAAGTTTGGATGATCATCCAAGCAGTCAGTCCATGAGTGGGACAATTCTTAACCAAAGATTTCATTCTTTCCCAAGCTTGAGCAACATGTTCATTATCAAGTTGTTTAAACTTCATTATTTCACTTCTCATAGATATAATCTTAGCAGGAGGATAGTATTTTCCAATGAAAGCATCTTTGCATTTAGTCCAAGAATCAATACTATTCCTAGTTAAGGAATTCAACCATTCTTTAGCTTTTCCTCTCAAAGAGAAAGGAAACAGTTTCAGCTTCATAATATCACCATCTATATCCCTATGCTTTTGCATCTCACAAAGTTCAACAAAGTTATTTAGATGGGAAGCAGCATCTTCATTACCAATACCAGAAAATTGTTCTCTCATAACAAGATTGAGTAAAGCAGGTTTTATCTCAAAGAAAGTATCTTTAGGCACAGGTGGAGCAATAGGTGTGCTCATAAATTCATTGTTGTTGGTGCTAGTGAAGTCACACAACTTAGTGTTTTCAAGAGTAGTCATTTTTTTAGGGTTTTCAAATAAGAAAGGAAACTAGTAAAACTATTTTTTGTGTTTTTGATAACAAAACAAGCAAACAAAACAAAAAGAAACTAAGCAAAACAAAAAAAATCAAAGTAAAAGATTGGTTATGACGGACTCCCCTTGTGAAGATGTCCTTGAATCCCCGGCAACGGCGCCAGAGAAATGCTTGATGGCTCAATGCACGGCGCCAGAAAAGTGCTGGTGCGTGGTTGATGTAGAGCTTGTTGGGAACCCCAAGAGGAAGGTATGATGAGCACAGCAGCAAGTTTCCCTCAGTTATGAAACCAAGGTTTAATCGAACCAGTAGGAGCAAGGAAACACCTCAAAGGTGTTGCTAGCTGAGCCTTGGCAGGGCGCACTACCGGTGCAAGTAGCAACATGGAGACCTGCACAACACAACCACAAAACTTTGTCCCCAACTTGCGATGAGGTTGACAATCTCACCGTGTTTTGCGGAAAACAAAGGATTAAACGTATCGAATGCAAAGAAGTAATAGTTTGCATAAAGTAAACACAAAGAAGTAAACAGTTTATAGATTGTATGTAAAAGACAAGGACCGGGATTCATAGTTCACTAGAGGTAGCTCTCCTTAAGATAGATAACATGCTGGGTGAACAAATTACAGCAGGCCAATTGACAAACATCAAGAAAGAAATACATGCATATACTAATCATATTGACTCCTTTGAGACTTGATTGGGCATTACAACATTATACATAGACCGCCATCCAACTGCATCTATAACTAATAATCCACCTTCAGGTTATCATCCGAACCCCCTCCAATATTAAGTTGCAAGCAACATATTATTGCTTTACGAATTGCGTGTAAAGTAAACAATACAATTGTTCTATGAAGAAAGGATTGTTGTTTTCTCCCTAGTAGCAACAGCACATCTAGTACCTTAGAGATTTCTATCACTTCCCCAGATTACCAGAGGCATGAACCCACTATCAAGCATAAATACTAACTCTTGGAGTTGCTAGCATCTACTTGGCCAAGATAGCTACTAACAACGGAAAGCATGCAAGATCACAAATAACAAAGACATGATAGAATCAATAATCAATCTGAAATAGCATCTCAATATCCATCGGATCCCCGCAAACACAACATGTAGAATTACAAATAGATGATCTTGATCATGAACGGAGCTCACAAGATCTAAACATGAAAGCACAAAGGAGGAGAACCGGCCATCTAGCTACTACATGGATCCGTAATCCAAGGATGAACTACTCACGCATCACACCGGAGGCTTGCATAGTGATGAAGAAGGCCTCCAGGGTGAATTCCCCTCTCCGACAGGGTGCCGGGAAGAGCTTCAGATCCCTCCCGATCTAGGGATGGAGATGACGACGGCTATTAGACTCTTTCGTGGATTTTTTTGATTGGGTACTTAGGGTTTTCGTCCCGAGGGCATCTTATAGGCGGAAGGGGAGGCCGAGGGGGTGCCGGAGGCAGCCACACCACCCCCTGGCGTGGGCTAGGCTGGGCCGCGCGGCCAGGTGGTGTGGAGGTCCCCTGGCCCCTCCCCATCTCGTATTTTGGCATCTGATGACTTCCGAAAAATAGGCACTTTGGCTTTTGTCCCGTCCAATTCCGAGAATATTCATTTTCTGACTTTCCTAGAACCAAAAACAGCAGAAAACAGGCAGCTGGCACTGTGGCTCTTGTTAATAGGTTAGTCCAAGAAATCATATGAAAAGTACTCCAAAGTGTGGACAAAACACAAGAAAGTGGATAAAACCAAGCATGGAACATCAAAAATTATAGATACATTTGCAATTTATCAACACTCTACATCGGCTGTTAGCTAGGTTATCCTACATGCTGGACCAGTGGGGTATCACAACTGCTGAGCTCTGATACCACTTTGTAACACCCTCAAATTGGCCCTATGCAAGTTTTAGCGGTTCCCGCCAAACCCGCATAGAAATGATTCAAAGATGCCCACTAGGCACTTGCGTGCGGGTGGAAAACAAAGTAATACCATTACACAATAGTTCATGATGGAACCCATAGATACATATATATACAACAACGACTCAACGAGTCAAAAATACAGATATACAATACAAAGATCCAAATCACCTTGAAAATGATACAGCATCCGAGTACGGATAAGATGCAAATGTGGCTAAGAGCCCTGAAGAATAACCAATGGCGTCCATAACCCTACCCAGGCCAAGCCGGAAGGGTAACCCTGCTAACAACGTCGACCTTATACCTGTTAAACAAAAAGGGGTGCCGACAAAGGGCAAAGGAAAAAGGGAGCGGTCAGTACTGAGGCCAGTACACGGCGAGTCTAGAATTCAGCGGCTCTCGCCTACATAGGTATGGTGGATTGAAGCGGCACCGAAGCATGCACTAAACCACCTATAGAGACTCGATACAACTATCGGCTATCAAAGAGGGATAAGAAAGACCTATTCGGATCCAACCTAATACTAATAGCCAACATACCCATCCTAGAATTCCCCCTCGAGACCAAACGTGGAAGTCAAACCGAGGAACTCACACATTTGGCAGTTTTATTCGTTCCATTATAGTTGTAGCATTTACTAGTCAGATATAGATATCTTGAGTCATTCTGATATCATAAACAGTGTGTAGTTTTAGTTAACCATTCCATTGTAGTTGCAATACTTACTAGTCAGATACAATTAGCTAGAGATATCCCAAATCCAGCAGTGGTTGGCACTTCTATTTACTCACTCCGTTGTAGTGAAACTGATTACTAGACATGTCAAAGTCAAATTTATAGCACTACTTTAGTTATGGTTGTCTATGATCAAGATACTGTCCTCCAAGTCGTCCATAACAGCGGACACGGCTTTCAGAAAGATTTACCCTACAGGGGTGCACAAAAAGCAACACATGCACGATCAACCTCGGAAAAACAAAATAAAAACCAAACAAGGCTTTCATGACAAAGCAATCACAAGATTAATAAAATATTTTAGGGGGCCACCCCATTAAGCTACCTGCAACGAAGTTGGCCAGCTCCGAGACAGAACCAAGGTTTGCGCCAATGACTGTAAACAATTGGGAACCCAAAAGTGTGACTGGGCTTGTCGATACCGTGAAAACACCTCGCAATCCTAAATAGTACAGGTGCTCCACGCACTATCATAAATAAAGAAGTAAAGCATGGCATAAGTACAGGATAGTAATAAAGCCCCAAACTAGTTTGTGGCCCCAAGCAAAAAGAAATGAATCAAGCTCTGGCTAAGGGGATTCATGGTCCCACATGTGGATAGTGCGGTAGTCAAGGAACATGTATCAAGTACGCGGGGCCTACGGGACACAAGTGAGCAGTTAAAAACCAAATATTAGCTAATGCCCACAGGTGCCTCTGCATTAGTTATATCTATTCCCAACATTTTAGTTGACAAGTTATATTGAAAGCCATGATCATCTCCGCCATTAAACATGTGCCAACCTTCCAACATCGATGGAACAACAACGATGCAAAGCAGCACCTAAGCAAGCAACTACGACTTGCAAGACTGACTAGCTATCAAACAACAGATTAGGAGGTGTCCAAGGCAATATAGAGGCTACAAGGAATATAAATGATACGGAGAACTAGAGCATCGTAACAAGGGTAGCAATAGATCAATAGGAAGAAGTAAAGACTATAAATGTAAAATAGGTAGAAAGAGGGCGAATGCTCACCTGGAAAACATTGCTGAAGGTTCATCTGAAGATCGGATTGTCACTCGCATCCACTCAACAACCTAATCTGTGACGAAGCGAAACACTAAAAGAATCACCGGATGCACTATTTAATACTACCACCGAAGATCGAGCATGATGCATATATAATGCATGACATGGCAAAGGTGCGATGCAATTAGGCAATATTAAGAGAAACCAGGGTCCCGACAATTAATTAGCGGGTTCAAGATGTTTAGGTACCCCACAATTTAAATGTTGGCTTAACAAGGCAAACACATGGAGTCGGTTTGCTACACAAATTTAAATGGAGCCAATATAAGACTAGGGTCATGGTATTTCCGACGAGTACGCCATGGAGGGGTCCTCACAGTGCGTTTTTAGAGACGTGGGGTAAGGCGGAGAGTTGGCGGGTACGAGGTAACATATCTTTCCCAGGTTCAAGTCACAGTGACGGAACTCTACTCCTGCTATTAATCACTATAATGGCAATACGCTGAGTTACAGAGATATGTTCGCTATGCGAGCTGTTGCACATTGTACGCAGCAATCTAAGAGGTTGTGCCCTAAAGGCTCCCACATGCCGGCTTATAAAGGCGCCAAGACCTAGGGTTACAGGGAAAGATCCTTGCCCAACAAGGTAAAGAGTCCTAGACTAATACAAACTAGTCTTCTGTGTCTTGTACTCCAAGGCTCTGCGTACGTCGGTGACTCCTGTGTAGCCTTCCTTAATCCGGCATGGGCCTCCCTTCAGGATCCGTCTAACTGGGCTGCCCAGCAGGCCATTGGCCTTGCTACCAACTATGTGTCACCCGGGTTAGGCAGATTGGTGACATGCTATAAGGTTACCCATATAGCTTATCCCCAGGAGTAGCCCCCGGAGGACATTGAAATCTTGTGCTGTCTTGCTCGTTGATATCCGAATATCCCGTCTAAGTCATGTCGGCAATATGTCAAGCAATATCTCAAAGGTCTCCCAAAAACCCTACAATCCTCTCCGGCTTTGCAATGCAGCCTGAGATTCCTTGAGTCTTCATTTCCAGAGTCAGACACTCTCCGTTTTTGATGTAATATTCGGACGTGACTCTTCACTGCAACTGTCAGGAGGATGATGTAGGGTACAGCCTACGCTACCTCGAAACTCACAGAAGAAAAGAATTAATCATTAGCTATTTTCATGCGCGCGAAATCTGAAACGGTGCAGCGGCAAAAGACGGAGGACGTGGCAAAATTACCGCACATGTTCACTTCCATGTCAACAACATTCCATCTATCAGATCTTTTTGCACGAATCTTGACGCAAGGCTTATATATTTCCATAGTGGTCAATTTATTTCTTTTTACCCGCATTCGTCTCCTAGTCTTCGTCTTCCTCTAGTCGCAGGACCGTTCGAGCTATTCTACGAAAACCCAAACCAGAGCCCCTTGTTCCCCCACCTTCCCCTCGTCGTAATGGCCCCCAATAGCTCAACTCCTTCCACGGCGGCGATTCCCGAGGCTATGACGGAGCCATCCTAGGGAGTGATCATTCCGCCGGAAGGGGTGGTCGTTCCTGTCTCCACCGTGATAGAATCCTCCGGCGATGACCAAGAACGAGCGGCGCTCGAAGCTGCTGAAGAGGAAAACGACTCCCACAAGGGGATGTGGAGAGGCTCTGATCTCTCCACTGAAGATCTTCAAGAGCTGGTCGCCGAGGGGTATCTCCCCGTGGTGGAGAAGTTAGTCTGGCGAGCGATGCCAGCCGGCGAGGTGGTCCCTTCTCCCCAACCCGGAGAGAAGGTGTACCTCAAATATCAGCCGGTACGTGGCGTAAGCCTGCGAGTCTCCGACTTTTCTTGGATGTCCTCCGATACTTCCGGGTACTGCCCCACAACCTCTCTCCTAACAGTATTCTAGTCCTTAGCAACTTTGTAGCTCTATGTGAAGGATATCTAGGGATTAAGCCTAGACTAGATCTGTTTATATATTTTTTCACCGTCAAGAGCGAGTCCGTAGAGTCCAAGGATGAATTGCGGACCTGCAGAACCATTAGCTTTAAGATCCCTCCTAGCCGGTGCTTCCTCGACATTGTAGGGCATGAGTCTTGCAAGAACTGGCAGCGCACGTATTTCTACGAGCCAGATGTCCCTCTGCTAGACCGTCTTGAGACCTATCCCGACTTTGTCGATGGAGCTGCCACTGAAGTGCCCGCATGGCAGACCCCAGCCTCTCTTCCCTCCGACGACAAAGCCAATCGCGCTGTAAGGCGGATCGAATGGCTCGTAGACGGAGGTCTAACAGGCTTGGACCTTGCCATGTGCTAGTACGTTAGGCGGATCCAGCCTCTGCAGCACCACGTCGAGCTGATGTGCAAGTATAGCCAAGACAGGACGGATCCCATGCGAATTTCGCGAGATAACTTCTCTACTGACTCCATCAAGCTCCAGCTAAAGGACATCGTCAGGGTGAGGGACAAGAAGCAGGGCTTCAAGATCACCTATAACATGTTCGACTATGGTACATGCCCAGAGGTAGCTTCTGTTTCCTTTGTTTCTCGTTATATACTCTAAGGTTTTTCCGACTTTGAAGTTGTCCATCTAACACTCCTTTGTATCCTAGCTGGCGACCTTGGCGGCAGATAAAATGGCCTCCTAGGTCTACTATCCTAAGCTGAAGGATATCCAGGTGGTGTCCGACGACGATGCCCCCAAGGATCAACCAGCTACGGCAGTGCGAAAGCGGAAGAGCTCCACCTCTAACGCTACTACCGAGGCCAAGAAGAAGAAGAAAACGGAGAGTGGATTCTCCAAACAATCCACTTCCGCCTTAGAGGCGGAGAAGAAGAAGAAGTCCACCGGCATTCCCCTCACCAAGGCTCCTGTCGTGGAGTAAGTACTTTCATTCTCCGACTTGTATTTTTCATCTCATACCTTTTTTCAACTCTTCTACTTATACTTTGTATGTTTCACGAGGAAAGCCGGTGTTAGTTTGAAGCGATCCTCCAAAGATATTGGAGGGTCAAAAAACATTCGCGATATGCTGACCAAGGGTCCGTCCGCCAAGCCTTCTCCTGCCACCACTCCCCCTACTCCTGCCACCAATCCTTCTACTAGCCTTGCTAGGCCATCATCCCCCATCATCCCTGAGACCTCCGCCATGGAGACAGATATCAATCCAATTCTTGATGTCTCTGGCTCTGTCAAGGTAGATGTTTCTCCCAGCGGCCAGGCGACACAGGAGAGCACCTCCTCTAAAGTGGCTGAAGCTCCGGCTAAGGATGCCACCGAGAGAGGGAAGGAAGTGGTGGAAGAGGTGGCCGTGCAAGTGACGAGAAAGGCGGGAGCCTTCGAGCCATCCTCTGCATTGAAGGTTCAGGAGGTAGCTAGAGCTTCATCCATGCCTCCGGCTTTGACCTCTCCATTGGCTGCGGCTCCTCCGACGTTGAGCCTGGTAAGCCTTTGTATGCCCTTCAGGCATGTCAGGCATTTGATGTCGAGGATGGCCCTGATTTCCCCCGGGTTCACCTCGATTCCGCGATGCGAAACGATGAAGCCCAACAGTTTGCCGGATGGTACCCCGAAGACGCACTTCTTTGGGTTTAGCATCATGTTGTATTTCCGGAGATTATTGAAGGTTTCTTGCAAGTCAGCGATAAGATCATTTGATTTCTTTGACATTACCGCAATGTCGTCCACGCAAGCGTGTACGTTGGGACCTATTTGGTCGTGCAGGCAACATTGCATCGTCCGCTGGTAGGTAGCACTAGCGTTTTTCAACCCAAAGGGCATCGTGACGTAGCAATACATGTCGTTGGGTGTGGTGAACGAAGTGGCCAATTGGTCCAACTTTCACATCCAGATTTGGTGGTATCCTGAATAGGCATCGAGAAAACACAAAAGTTCCGAGTCAACCGTCGAATCAATGACTTGGTCAATGCGAGGCAAAGAAAACAGATCCTTCAGACACACTTTGTTCAAGCCGGTGTAATCAAGGCACATTATTAATTCATTGGTTCCCTTTTTGGGGACTAGTATATGATTTGCGACCCATCGGGTGAGAATAACTTCTCGGATAAAGCCAGCCTTAAGTAACCTAGCTGTTTATTTGCCTATACCCCTTTGTCTTTCATCAGCAAAGTCTCGTAGAGGTTGTTTCACTGGTTTGGCATTAGGATCAATATTCAAGCTGTGCTCGGCAAGTTCCCTAGGTACACCTTTCATGTCGGCAGGTTTCCAAGGAAAGAT
The DNA here is from genome assembly GCA_910589775.1 of Avena eriantha. Classification (NCBI taxonomy): domain Eukaryota; kingdom Viridiplantae; phylum Streptophyta; class Magnoliopsida; order Poales; family Poaceae; genus Avena; species Avena eriantha. The sequence goes on from OU342746.1 coordinate 3,952,889, forward strand.
GTGAAGGGTTACGGGTAGGCTACACTAGCGTAAAATCAAAAATTTCTACCGCGTCAACCAGGAATACTATTGTCATAGATCACGGGATTACCGCTAGACGCGCAGGTGCGGAACTCGATGAAGCACGTTGCGGCAGTGTAGATGTTCTACGTCTCCTCCTCGTCCTCGTCCCACGAGCAGCTCCCCTTTGCGCGGCTCGTCCAAGTGCTACAGATGCAGCACCTCCGAGGTATCCACACGTCCGGAGTGGAAGTCGTCACACGCCAGACTGCTAGGTCTGCGCGTGCAACACAGGCGGAAGAGGAGTGGCGGCTGGGTGGAATGCTCTCACCTTTTCAGCTCGCCTTACTCCCTCTTATATAGGCATCCCTGGTGGGCTTCTACATTAGCAGCCCATTAGCAGCCTAAGCCTGGTCTAATTCGGATCCAATCCTCATTAGGCTTCCAGCCCCTAAAGTGTGTGACCCTATAGGTTCATACACGTATAGACATGACGCGAGTACACTTACTCCGTCAATAGTTGGTAGCGGCCTCTAGCAAGACGTGCCAACTCCTAAACGCATATAAAGATCATTCGGACGAACCATCACAAGGTTGAGTACATGTCTTTCCCTTTGCCTCACGATATTTGGTCTAGCTCTAAGCTGACCTCTCTTTCTCGATACTGTGATTCAGAATCCCTTTACTAGGTTAACTCTTAACCATATGTAGCACGGCCATGCATTTCTGGATCCGATCACTCGAGGGGCCCAGAGATATCTCTCTCAAGTAGAGAGGGGCAAATCCCATCTTGATTGACCGATGCCTTGCAGCATGTATCAGGACAAACCCGAAAGCTACCTTTATAACTACCCAGTTACGGAGTAGTGTTTGATAGCCCCAAAGTAGGTCGATCCACATCTCAAGTACATGCGACAATCTCAGGTCTAAGGACAAAACGTACACGATGTGTAGAGAGAGCTGCAAGTATTATTGCTAGTCTCATGTTGGGTCAGTCCAACCCCATGTTCATAACATGTGTCCACATCATTGGTTTGACATCTCCATGTCAATGACTTGCGAAACATAGTCATTAACCAATCGATGTGCTAGTCTAATATTCACGTGTGTCCTCGCATGAACTCCGACTAGGGACAATTATTAGATAACCATACAAGTAAAGAGTTTCACAAACAATTCACATAATTGCCAATCAATACAAGTTGCCTGGTATATGGATATTCAAGGAACATTATAATAACTCATGGATACACATGAAATACAATCATCTCTATGATTGCCTCTAGGGCATATTTCCTTCAAGATGTCCCTATTCTCATGGAGGAACTCGACGAGCGTGCTTTCCTATTTGGGATCTAGGTCCATGCCAATGGCGGTGGTCTTGGAGGAATCACCTTTGACAAGCTCCACCTGCTTGGTCTTGATGGCGGCCTTGAAGGCGGGTTTGGTAGTAGTGTTCTGCTTCTTCGAAGCCGGCATCTCCGAGGCAGCGACCTGGTTCTGGATCTCCTTGAACTCCTCACCATAGAGGACTAGTTCGGCGAAGGTGGTTTTGCTGAGCTCGCACTCCCGTGACTTGGTGAAGCTTTCATCAACGGTGATGACTCCATTTGGTCCGGGAATCTTGAGTTTGATGTAGACAAAGAATGGCCTTGCGAGGAAGGAGTGGAAGATGTCGCGTCCGAAGATGACGTGGTACACCCTCTTGAAAGGCACCACAGGTCATGCGTTCTTGGCGGTAATTGTTTACATCGCCAAAAGCGATCGGAAGGGTGATGCAGCTCAAGGAATTTGGTTGTCAGCCGGGGATAACCCCATGGAACACGGTGTTGCTCTTCCTTAGCGGGGTCTCCATCAAATTCATCTTATGCAGTCTATCCAGGTACATGATGTTGATACTGCTTCCACTATCCATGAGGCACTTGGTGAACTCCGTGCCATCAATCAAAGGGTTGATGACCGTGGCATATTGGTTCTCTGTTGGGATGAGTTCTGGATGATCTTTCATATCCCAAGTAATTGGAACTTCCAACCACCTGACATACTGGGGAACCGGAAGGAGGGTAGCCTTCAGTATCCTCAGAGAGGTTTTCTTGGCCCGGACGGTTGGGGTTCCAAGGAAGGTGTGGTAACATGGAGCCTTCTTTTTGAAGGGATTTTTCCCTTTATCCTCTCCCTTGTCGGAAGATTTTGGGTCCATGTCCTCGTCCATATTACTTGATTCCTTGGGTTGTTCCTCCTTCTTCTTCCCTTTGCCTTTTCCGCGAGGTCTGTTTTTCCGACTTCGCTTGTAGCTAGACTCTGGGTCCTCCTTGAGATCATTGACAAACTTGCACGGGCGATTGGTGTGGGTGGATTTGCCATTGGCATCGAGATGGCCGAAACACGGCAGATCGCGGTACTCTTGATGTGTTTGGGGAACTCGGGGCGCTGAGGGTGTAGTGTCTCTCCTCTGCTGGCTGCTGCTAGCCTCCCGACCACGTCCACGATGTCCGTCATTGCCTCTGCCAGTGAACATTTCGGCGACCATGTCGGCTACTTTCTTCTCTTCAGGTGGATTCTTCCGCTTGTTATTGTTGTTCTTCTTGGCCTGGGTAGGGATTGCTATCGCCGGCAACGATCCACGCGCATTGTCATCAGCAGAGGCAAACTCGCTAGCCATGGCGATCATTGCGTTGAGGTTGAGGTCATTGTTGTCTTGCCTGCGTTTCAACGTATGCCGGAGAAAAGTACCCTTTTCCAGACAATCAATGAAGGCGGCCATAGCGGTCTGTTCATGTACCCCTATGCAGGATTTTTTCATATCTAGCCAGCGAGAGAGGTAGGCATGGGAGGTTTCATCCTTTTCTTGCACACACCGTTGTAGGTCTCCAGCAGTACATGGATGTTTGTACATACTCTCGAAATTCTTGGTGAACGCTCCATGCATGTCCAACCAATTGCATATTGATTTCTCTGGTAAGTCGTCGATCGATTGCCGGGCGGTGCCGGTCAACATAAGTGGGAGGTACTTGACGGCAACGTTGGGTTTTCCCCCTGTGATATAAATCGCTTTGTTGTAGTCCTGCAACCACGTTGCCGGCCTGGCAGTGTCGTTGTATGGCTTGATGGTCTTGTCTATCCGGAGGCCCTTGGGGTAGGTTGTGGCCCGTATGACTGGTCCAAAACAACATGGTCCAAGGTATGGGAGCTCCCGAGCTTCTTGGATCTTGTCCAGCCATGTACGTGCATCGTATGGCTCTGGCTGCTTCCCTTTGTCGTCATGGGGAGGAGAATTATGGTGTGATGTATGAGATCCACCGTGTCCTCTGCCATGATGGCTGCTAGGTGGCGATAGAGGAGGTGGAGGCGGTGGGTTAGCTCTCTTACTATGCCCCTCCTGCGATTCCTCACGCCTATCACAGTTGCTTGTCGGATGTGGTGGTTCCTTGTGGGACCTGCTTCTGTGTCCGTCGTGGCCACTGCGCTCTCCGGCATGCCGAGGTTGTTCGCCCTGATCGCGTATAACAACGCCGGGATGGGACCGCCTTAGAGGTGGCATGCTTGTGAAGTGGCGCGGCTCTGGTTCCTCGTGACGTCGAGATGATGGTGGAGGTGGCGACTGGTGGGGACGAGCCTTTTTCCGTCTGCTCTCTGTGGAGCCTGTATGCGATCCTCCGTCACGGGGAGATTTTGGCCTTCTGCGCCTGTTCAGGGTTGACTGGCAAAGCTCCGGGTTGGACTCAAGCCTCTGCGAGACGGCCTTTTCCTGTTGCTTGCATGCCTTAGTGACAAGGTCGTACACCTGAGAAACTGCTTCTGGCGACCTGTCCTGCTCCAGGAGAGTCTTGGCGATGGAAATGTTGAGAGCGTGAGTTGGCATGACTTTCCTCCCCTCTAAATCTATGTAAGGGGTGGCTTTTGTCGGCTTAGACCAGTTAAATCCCAAGCTTCTCTGAACGCCGGGATCTTCGATGATGTGAGCTGGTACCTTCTTTGTTTTATGCTTTCGCAGCAATTGCTTGTATTCGGCCTCCATAGCTCTTGCCGTCTTGATGGATTGTTGCGCCTTAGCCATGTCTTCGTCCAGCTTAGCGCCTTGCTTCGCGATGCACTTGGCCTCCGCCAAGATTTCTACACGCTTCTCATCAAGCTCTGTAACGCTCCGGATATGGGCGACGGTGATTGGCTCAACGAGGAGTGCGTCGTAGATTGCTTTGTCGGCGGGAGTGGCCAGTGGGTTGCCAGCTGCAGACGTTGACGGTGGCATTGGCGGCTGATTTGATTGTTGGGTCGTATTAGGGGTCGTGGTAAGTTCCTACACCGGTGGCGGGCGGGTAATCGGAGGAGGCAGAGCCTTGGCCGGAGCCGGAGGCTCGGCGGCTTTCTTAGCTCCTGCTGCTCTGGTGACCGCTGGCATGGGCGAAGCTCTCTCACATTCCCGTTCATGTCTGTCTTCTTCCATCACGCTCCCAATGGCGACTAGCACCTGGTGGGAAGTGTTGGTCTTCTCGGCGTGCTCCTCCTTCTCGATATCCTGCTCAATCTCCCTCATAACAGCGTCATATTCCTCCGAGTTAGCGTCTGAGCCATCGGCATCCATAATGATGTCGGTGTAAAGCGCATCGAGGATAGATTTGAAGTTGGCCTCGGTGTTGGCGATGGCGGATGTGGAGGGTGATGGAGGTGCGCCGTTGGTGTTGTTCCCTCCTCTGGCTACGACGGCGATCGCCGTCATGGCCTCTTCGTTGGCATCTACGTATTCATTGACGATGGCCACCATCTCACCAAGGGTGACAGGGCATGTGGCCCGCCGCCTTCGGAGGGTATGCTAGAGGACTGTTCCAAGCGTGAGCCCTTCCATGAAGTGGTACACGAGCTCGTCGGCGCGGTCGCGCTCTAGGGTTTCCCTCACCCTCATCCATCTAGCAAGGTATTGGCAGGGAGGTTCTCCATCCCTCTGAACACATATGGCTAGATCGAAGATGGTAACGATGCCGACAAAGTGTGACATGCGCATCTCTAATGCTCGGGGAAGCCAAGCGGATTTGCGGGGTCCTTCCACCTTTATATCCTGCACAGGGGCAGTTTGGGTGGGCCTTGAAATGTCCTGATCCGAGCCACCATACTCCAAGGAGAGGTATGACCCAGATCCTTCCGCGAACATGTCCTGCTCATAGGCAGTCCTGTGGGGCTTGGCAAGTTTCCGACTTCCTATGAGCTAGGACCTGAGTCAGTTTCGCCGATGAAGATGTGGATGTCTCTGAAGGGGATGATGGAGCAGCGCATGGGGTTCGTCTTTGCCGGCACCCAAAACTCATCTAGAGGGACGATTGGGACGTTGTTGGAGAAGAGAACGCGACCGATGGCTATGGTATCACTGATTCCCGTGAAGAGATTAGACCTCGCCCGGTCTAGAGCTCGAAGCGCCTCTTGCCCCACGGTGGGTGCCAACTATCGTGGTATTGCCGACGAGTATGCCATGGAGGGGTCCTCACAGTGCGTGTTTAGAGACGTGGGGTAAGGCGGAGAGTTGGCAGGTATGAGGTAACACGGCTTACCCATGTTCAAGTCCCACAACGGGGGCGCAACTCTACTCCTACTATAAATCACTATAATGGCAATATGATGAGTTATAGAGATAGGTTCGCTGTGCGAGGTGTTGCGCGTTGTACGTAGCAATCTAAGAGGTTGTGCCCTAAAGGCTCCCACAGGCCAGCTTATAGAGGCGCCAAGACCTAGGGTTATAGGGAAAGATCCTTTCCAGATACGGTAAAGAGTCCTAGACTAATACGAACTAGTCTTTCGTGTCTTGTACTCCAAGGCTCCACGTACGTTGGTGACTCCTGCGTAGCCTTCCTTAATTCGGCATGGGCCTCCCTTCAGGATCCATCTAACTAGGTCTCCCAGTAGGCAATAGGCCTTGCTACCAACTATGGGCCACCCGGGTTAGGCGGATTGGTGACATGCTATGAGGTACCCATATAGCATATCCCCAACAACTAGAATAGCCCACATATGGTCTCCATATTTAATTATTAAGTGAGTCGATAAAATATCTCCAAATGACAAACTATGTATGCAAACGTGTACAATTTATATGCAACGAATTGTATATCATATTATAAAATAGGGGTGGATAGGGGTCACACATTGGGGGTTCGAAGATCTTGGGGTTCACCGGGGGCCGATGGGGTTTGGTCACGGCTGGATCAGTCTTCAGACTCCGGGAATGGGGCTCCAGGATCCGTCAGGAGATCTTGGCGTTCGGGGTTTTGGCATCTTCGGATACCGGGTCAGAGAGCTTGGTGGTCTTCGGGTCCGAGATGTATATCTTGGTGTACCATCATGAAGATCTTGACATCGAACCATCCTTCTGAGGATACTTTGGGTAATGGTCATCAATTGTCAATCATGTCGCCTTGATTCAGAGGAAGCCCTTGTTGTAGCATGATATGTTGCTAACGTATCCATAATTGTTGATGCTCCATGCTTGGTTTTTATCTACTTTCTTATGCTTGGTCTACATTTTGGAGTACTTTTCATATGATTCCTTGGACTAAACTATTAACAAGAGCCACAGTGCCAGCTGCCTGTTTTCTGCTGTTTTTGGTTCCAGGAATGTCAGAAAATGAATATTCTCGGAATTGGACGGGACAAAAGCCAAAGTCAGTTTTTCACCGGGGGACACCAGGAGCTAGAATACGAGACAGAGAGGGGCTGGGGCCCGGCCACACCACCTGGCCGCGCGGCCAGGTCTGGCTCGCGTCAGGGGGTGGTCTGGCCGCCCCAGGCACCCCCTCGACCTCTCCTTTCGCCTATATATTACCTTCGATACAGAAACCCTAAGTACCCGATCAAAATTCACGAAAGATTATGTAGCCGCCATCATCTCCATCCCTAGATCAGGAGGGATCTGAAGCTCTTCCCGGCACCCTACCGTAGAGGGGCATTCACCCTGGAGGCCTTCCTCATCATCATGCAAGCCTCCGGTGTGATGCGTGAGTAGTTCATCTCTGGACTCCGGGTCCATGTAGTAGCTAGATGGCTGGTTCTCCTCCTTTGTGCTATCACGTTTAGATCTTGTGAGCTCTATTCATGATCAAGTTCATCTATTTGTAATCCTACATGTTGTGTTAGCAGGGATTCGATGGATATTGACATGCTATTTCAGATTTATTATTGATTCTATCATGTCTTTGTTATTTGTGATCTTGCATGCTTTCCGTTGTTAGTAGCTATCTTGGCCAAGTAGATGCTAGCAACTCCAAGAGTTAGTATTTATGCTCGATAGTGGGTTCCTGCCTCTAGTAATCTGGGGAAGTGACATAAATCTCTAAGTTACTAGATGTGTTGTTGCTACTAGGGAGAAAACAACAATCCTTTGTTCATAGAACAATCGTATTGTTTACTTTACATGCAATGCGTAATGCAATTATCCGTTTCTTGCAACTTAATATTGGAGGGGGTTCGGATGATAACCTGAAGGTGGATTATTAGTCATAGATGCAGTTGGATTATGGTCTATGTATAATGTTGTAATACCCAATCGAATCTCAAAGGAGTCAAGATGAGTAGTATATGCATATTGCTTTCTCGATGTTTGTCAATTGCCCCGTTGTAATTTGTTCACCCAACATGTCATCTATCTTAAGGAGGGCCACCACTAGTGAACTATGGACCCCGGTCCTTTCTTTTACCATCAATCTACAATCAATTGTTTACTTCTTTGTGTTTACTTTCTGGAAACTATTACTTTCTTCCACTCGATAAGTTTAATCCTTTGTTTTCAGCAAAACCGGTGAGATTGGCAACCTCATCGTAAGTTGGGGACAGAGTTTTGTGGTTGTGTTGCGCAGATCTCCATGTTGGTGCTGACACTGGTAGTGCGCCCTGCCAAAGTCCAGCTAGCAACACCTTTGAGGTGTTTCCTTGCTCTTACTGGATTGATAACCTTGGTTTCATAACTAAGGGAAACTTTCTGTTGTGCTCATCAGGCCTTCCTCTTGGGGTTCCCCAACGAGCTCGTTATTACACGAGTCAGCAAGTAATTTTTTGGCACCGTTGCAGGGGAGTCAAGGAGATCTTCACAAGGGGAGTCCCTCATAACCAATCTCCTTACTTTGTTATTTTAGTTTTGCTTAGTTTACCTTTTGCTTTGTTTGCTTGTTTCTTTATCAAAACAACAAAAAATTAGTCTTACTAGTTTGCTTTCTTTATTAAAAACACACAAAAAATTAGTTCCTATCTTAAGTTGCCATTATGTCTAGCATTTCTCCAATCACTATGTCACCTGAGGAAATGTTTTTCACTTTTAAACAAGGAATTGAAGAGAGTTTCAAAGAAGCTTTGTCTAGAATCTCTGATCTACATGAAAAAACTGAACCTAAAATGACTCAAAGCTTGTTACTTAGTAGTTTTTACCTTGGAATTGCTCTTTGCTATAGATATGCTTTGGATGCTGTAGTGGGTGGAGATTTCCTCCAATGCAATGAGGATGATGCTGTTAATTCCATAAATAACTTGGTATTTACTTTCAACTTGCCTAACAAATCTGATTCTTCCTTCATAAACATATTTGCTAGATTGAATACTCTTGAGACCAGCACTGCTAGTTTGAAAGATTGTTATAATACACTTAGAGAGCATCATAACTATGTTCCAATAAATTTTGAACCATCAAAGTGGCTTCCCACAGTAAATATTGCTATAAAGAATGAAACTTTTCATGCTCGCTATGATATCATCACTGAATTTTGTCTTATGCCCAAAGATATCTATGAATCTTTGAATCTTTGGGGGCTTTCTGAAGGAGGAGAAGAAATTTTTCTTGCTAATAATGCCACAATATTACCTATTGGAATAGCTGAAGGAGTGTTTATAAAGATCCTAGGGAAAATGGTTTCTACTGATTATCTTATTATTGAATGTGTAGGAAAAGGACAAATCACACTTGGAAGATCCCTATTGAAACTCCTTGGAGCAATAATAGATGTGGAAAATGGCACCATAAACTTTGCTTCTCCACCAAGCAATCATATGTTCCCCAAGGTTCAGTATAAAAGTAAGAGAGGTAAGGGTAAGTAAATTTGGTTTTAATGCTTCTTCATTTGAGAACACTTGATTCTTTTTCTTGCTTCTTATGCCTAACATAAAGGCGTTAAAGAAAAGTACTTATTGGGAGATAACCCAAAAGTTGTAGATGAGTCTTGGAAGTTATTACTTCTGTAATAATCGCTCCTTATCCTTTTTATTTGCTTTTTGTGCCAAGAGTAACCTCCAATGTGAGACAAGTAATGATTGGGAAAATTGCTGTCCCGAAACAGATTTTTGTGCTTCACCATAAAAATTCATGTAAAATCTCTGTACATCGTTTTGAGGCGTGCATTTTTTTGCTTCTGCCCCAGGTTGTTATCTAACTTTAGTTAGTTCAACACATTTCGATTTGAGCAACAGAAGGTCTTCGAAATAATTCGTCTTTACCTGCTGGTCTGTTTTGACAGATTTCTGCCGTTATTTGCATTTTCTTCTTTTTGGTTCCTTTTTGAGTTCTTTTGGGGAATTGAGCTTTTTGAGGGAAGTGCTACAGTAGCTTATGTTTTAATGGAAGTTTTATTGGTGCTGGAACTGAACCTAAAGACCTATTATCTTAAATGCACTAATGTTGCTAATAAAGATTGTGTGAAGTTTTCTATGAAGGAAAAAATTCAAGTGTATGGAAGGAATGAGTAATGAGATGAAAGATAGACTAAAGCTCAAGCTTGGGGATGCCACGTGTGTCACCCCAAGAAATATTCAAGAAGTACAAGCGTCAAAGCTTGGGGATGCCCAAGGCATCCCCTTCTTCATCAATAAAATTTCCAGGTTTCTTCCAAACACTTCATTTTTATTGTTTCATGCACAGTTGTGTTGTTCTTGGAGCGTCTTCTTTTTCGTTTTTCGTTTTGGTTTTCGTTTGCTTGGTTTGCTTAGTTTGCTGAATAAATTGGTTGGACCCCCTCTTTCATACATTGGTTTTCAAATAGTTTGGTTTGGATTGGAAAAGAGTAGGAAAGTTCATGCTTAAGTGCTAAAGAGAGCTTGTTTTTGACTGTGGCCCATGCTTTGTCATGCCATGCTTGATATTGTTTTGGCTTTATGCTTAGTATTATTTATTGTAGCATGACTTGTTATAAACAATTAAGATTGCTTAATGTGCCTTGGAAGAAGCATGCGTTGTTTTAGCATATTAAAGCATAGTATTGCGGTATTCTCCTTTGATGCTTTATCTAGGTTGACTTGGCGCATGCTCACACCATGTTATGACTATCCCAAGTCACCATAAGCCTTTGTGATCCTTTAGTTTTCAACTTGTAGTATCACTTTATGCTTTGATTAATGATGTTTTGTCGCTTTGCATGATTATGGCCATTATTGCTCTCTTAGTTGGTCGCTCCCAGTCTTTTGCTAGCCTCCATAACTAAGTATGACTTCCACTCATGCATCCAACTCCTAAAACCAAGTTATTCTAAAGAGTCCACCATACCTACCTACTAGCATATGCTATTCCAAGTATATTCATGTTTTTGTCTACCTTCCGAATTAAACTTGTTATGAGAAAACTAGTGCTTAAAGCTCTCACGAACTTGATGGCACACTTTACTTTCTTGCACTTAATAAACTTGAACCATTGCATCCATCTTTGTTGCGTATATGCTTGCGCTTTATAAGTTGAAGTTATAAGAACCATGTATCATGGCAAACGCTTTCAACATTGCACCTGTACTTTGTACCCCGTTGATATCATGTTCTTTTGCTTATGGATCCTGGCGGTGTGAAATAAAAGGGGAACTTGTAAGATCATGGAGTTTGTATTTGTGTTAGAGAAACGTCTGGGCCACTAGCCTAAGACATGCCTAATCATGGTGGAAACTTGCAGTATAACCATCATGAGCACTCTATGAAGCATCCTCAATAAAAACCTATGCAAATAGCAAATAAAAAGATCGCTGAGATGCTCATTGTCTGCTTGCATTGTCATTTTGATTATGGGATAGCTCATGTATCATGTGCAAGGGGTACGCCGTTGGTGGTTCTCTCTGATACATATGTACTTACAATGACAAGAGCTTACTTGTGACTAAAGTTGAGTAGCATGAGGTTCGGTCTTCGTAAGTAAGGGGCATGAGACTTTGGCTTATGACTTGTCAAGCATATCCTCTTAGTTATGTCACTTTAACCTTAATCACCTTCAAGATGCTTATGATAGGGGAAATTAGAGCTGAAAGCTAATAAGTACCATAATTTTTGGAAGCTCTTTATGAGACTTGAATCCCTACTTCCTTCTATGAAGGCCCTTCTTTTACTTTTATGTTGAGTCTCCACCTTCTATCTTTATGCACCTACTTTGAGAGCATAGTGGCCATTCTTAGTTCTATGTGCATTGTCGCAAGACTTGTTGATTGATGCATAGCTTTGATATTGCTTGTTTTAAACTATTTGTATCTAGTCACTCTTATGAACTTTGAAGGTGTCCTATGCACTTATGCTTGCTACTCTATGAGGGACAAGTTGAATGCCACTATGCTATGTTTTCTTTATGTGAAACAAACAAACGTCTTGCAAAGCATTGTTATTCATGAATCTTTTGTTTGTGCCTTTTCATGTTGCAACATAGTTGCTTTGTCTTATTGTTAGAACTTTGTCTTTCATGTTATGATTGATGTACTATGATCCGAGTTATCAATGTTTTACAAATACTTTGATCAAGTTTATGATGGTGCATGTCACCTCAAAAATTATTCTTTCTTTTTATCACTTACCTACTCGAGGACGAGCAGGAGGTAAGCTTGGTGATGTTGATACGTTGCTAACGTAATCATAATTTTTGATGTTCCATGCTTGGTTTTTTATCTACTTTCTTATGTTTTGTCCACACTTTGGAGTACTTTTCATATGATTCCTTGGACTAACCTATTAACAAGAGCCACAGTGCAAGCTGCCTATTTTCTGCTGTTTTTGGTTCTAGGAAAGTCAGAAAATGAATATTCTCGGAATTGGACGGGACAAAAGCCAAAGTCAGTTTTTCACCGAGGGAGACCAGGAGCCAGAATACGAGACAGAGAGGGGCTAGGGCCCGGCCACACTACCTGGCCGCGCGGCCAGGTACGGCCCGCGCCAGGGGGTGGTCTGGCCGCCCTAGGCACCCCCTCGGCCTCTCCTTTCGCCTATATATTTCCTCCGATACAGAAACCCTAAGTACCCGATCAAAATTCCACGAAAGAGTCTGTAGCCGCCATCATCTCCATCCCTAGATCGGGAGGGATTTGAAGCTCTTCCTGGCACCCTGCCAGAGAGGGGAATTCACCCTGGAGGCCTTCTTCATCATCATGCAAGCCTCTGGTGTGATGCGTGAGTAGTTCATCTCTAGACTACGGGTCCATGTAGTAGCTAGATGACTAGTTCTCCTCCTTTCTGCTATCATGTTTAGATCTTGTGAGCTCTATTCATGATCAAGATCATCTATTTGTAATCCTACATGTTGTGTTTGCGGGGATCCGATGGATATTGAGATGCTATTTCAGATTGATTATTGATTCTATCATGTCTTTGTTATTTGTGATCTTGCATGCTTTCAGTTGTTAGTAGCTATCTTGGTCAAGTAGATGCTAGCAACTCCAAGAGTTAGTATTTATGCTCGATAGTGGGTTCATGCCTCTAGTAATCTGGGGAAGTGACAGAAATCTCTAAGGTACTAGATGTGCTATTGCTACGAGGGAGAAAACAATAATCCTTTGTTCATAGAACAATCGTATTGTTTACTTTACACGCAATGTGTAATGCAATTATCCATTGCTTGCAACTTAATACTAGAGGGGGTTCGGATGATAACCTTAAGGTGGATTATTAGTCATAGATGCAGTTGGATTACGTTCTATGTATAATGTTTTAATGCCCAATCGAATCTCAAAGGAGTCAAGATGAGTAGTATATGCATATTGCTTTCTCGATGTTTGTCAATTGCCCCACTGTAATTTGTTCACCCGACATGTCATCTATCTTAAGGAGAGCCACCACTAGTGAACTATGGACCCTCGGTCCTTTCTTTTACCATCAATCAACAATCAACTATTTACTGCTTTGTGTTTACTTTCTACAATCTATTACTTTCTTCCACTCGATACGTTTAAACCTTTGTTTTCAGCAAAACCGGTGAGATTGACAACCTCATCTTAAGTTGGGGACAGAGTTATGTGGTTGTGTTGTGCAGGTCTCCACGTTGCTGCTGACACTGGTAGTGCGCCCTGCCAAAGTCCAGCTAGCAACACCTTTGAGGTGTTTCCTTGCTCCAACTGGATTAATAACCTTGGTTTCATAACTGAGGGAAACTTACCGATGTGTTCATCATACCTTCCTCTTGAGGTTCCCCAACGAGCTCGTTATTACACGAGTCAGCATATCACAAAACCATAGCCACACCTTGTCGGCACATCACCATCTATACTTGGACACCATCATCACAACTCCAAATCACTCAACATCCACACCCCATGCAGACACCACGAGAATGCCATGGAGATAGCAGGAGGGCCTAGGGTCGACGTAGGACAGGGAGGCTCGGTTATGTGGTTCCGCGGGTCGAGGAGGAAGGCACATGGGTCCGTGGCACCGGTGTGCTACAGAAGGTAGGGCGTAGATGCGGGGCTCGACGGGGTGAAGGACACTCGCGGTGGCGCATGCAAAGACAAGGAAGCGGGGGTCGACGGGATCTAGGTGCATGGGGCTCGCTGATACGTCGTAAATGTATCTATAATTTTTGATGTTCCACGTTTGTTTAGTGTCTACTTTCTTATGTTTTGTTCATACTTTGAGGTAATTTTATACATTTTCTAGACTAACATATTAACAAGATGTCATAGTGCCAGTTGCTTGTTTTCTACTGTTTTTGGTTTTAGAAAAGCTAGTAAGGAAATATTCTCGGAATTGGATGGGACAAAAGCCAAAGTCTATATTTTACCAGAAGGAACATAGAGTCCAGAGGGCAGCCGACGGAGGGTCAGGGGCTAGACACACCCTATGGTGGCGCGGGTACCCCCTGGCCATGCCACCAGGTGGTGTGGGCCCCTCGGGCCTCCACCGACCTTGCCCCTTCGCCTCTATATTCACCCCGAGACAAAAACCATAGACACCAGATAAGATTTTCATGAAAAGTTCCATAGCGCTGCTGCCACCGAAGAGGGGAATCGGGGGACAGTAGTCTCAGTTCTGGCACCCTGACGGGATGGGGAAGTGCCCCCAGAGCCTTCTCCATCGACTCCATCACCATCTCCATCGCCGTTGCTGACTCCCATGATGACGAGGGAGTAGTTCTCTCTCGAGGCTAAGGGCTCTACCGGTAGCTATGTGTTCATCTCTCTCTCTCTCTATGCGTGATCTTATGAGATCATGAGCTTTGTAATCTATAGATCTATTCTGCTACTCAAGTGCTTTAATGAATCTCTGCTTATCCCCACGTGTGTGAAGTTGATAGTGTGCACACTGTGTGGCACTTTGGCTAAGGTTACATAAATAATTATCATGAGTATAATTTGAGTTGGATGTCTCTATGAGATAGTGGAGTTTGTTGGAACTATCTAGTACTCAAGGTGATAGTGAGGGGTTATCTAGATGGGGAATGCGAACTTTAAGGTGTGCTGTTATAGCCCTACATCATCCAACCGGAGAATAGTTCAGGGTAGAATAATGAAGAGAATATATTTATATGAGAGTGTCCACTAGTGAAAGTATGATCCCTATGCCTTGTTTCTAAGCATGGAAACACCATTTACAATTACGCATGTTACATGTTTGCTTGCTTCCACTCTTATTTAAGATTGCAATTATCACTTATAATCATCCATATTACTTGTATTTCACTATCTCTTCGCCAAGCTAGTGCACCTATACACCTGACAAGTGTATTGGGTGTGTTGGGGACACAAGAGACTTCTTGTATTTTGATTGCAGGGTTGCTTGAGAGGGATACCTTTGACCACTTCCTCCCTGAGTTCCATAAACCTTGGGTGATCCACTTAAGGGAAACTTGATGTTGTTCTACAAACCTCTGCACTTGGAGGCCCAACACTATCTACAAGAATAGAAGCGTGCGTAGACATCAACTATTTTCTGGCGCCGCTGCCGGGGAGGTAAGGTAAAAGGTACTCACATTCTCTGGCTACTAAGCTATCTTCTAGTACTATTGCTGGTGTGTGAGTGCTTGAAGTTATTTCCTTTAGATTCTGCAATTATATCTTTTTGTTTCTTGTTTTTATTTTCACTAATTAGGCTTAACGGAAAACAACAACAAAATTAGAGAGCTTTATAGTATTTATCTTGAGTTAGGACATGAAGTTTTTTAAGAGAAAATTAAAAAACCTATGGAACTTTATTTGCATGCTAATAGCAATGTTATTAGTATGAATTCTTTGAACACCATTATTGCTAATGCTATGGAAAATTCTAAGCTTGGGAAGATGGTTTTGATGAGCATGATATTTTTAGTCCCCCAAGCATGGAGGAGAAAATTTACTTTGATGATACTATGCCTCCAATATATGATGATTACAATGATGAGTATGATATTTTTAGTCCACCTACTATTGAGGAGAAAATTAATTATGATTATAATATGCCTCCTATAATTGATGATTATAGTGATGAGAATAATAATGATAGCTATTTTGTTGAATTTGCTCCCACTACAATTAATAAGAATAACTATGCTTATCTGGAAAGTAATAATGATTATATGTATGTGGCTCATGATAAGAATGTTTTATGTGATAGTTATATTGTTAATTTTATTCATGATGCTACTGAAAGTTATTATAAGAGAGGGAAACATGATTTTATGTATCTCAACAATATTAAGTTTCCCCTCTCTATGTTGAAAATTTTGAAGTTGCACTTATTTTTTTGTATGCTTGTTGCTTTGTGCTTTCATGACTTGTTTCTTTACAAGATTATTTTTCATAGAAAGTGGGTTAGACTTAAATTTATTCCATATTTTCTTCTTGATCTGTTTTACTTTAATTCATATTTCTTATGTGAGCATCATCGAAATTATCATGACTAGCTCAAAGGCGTTAAAGAGAAGCACTTATTGGGAGATAACCCAAATTTTTATTCAGTAAGTTTTTCTTTTGTTGTGTCTTGGAAGTTAGTGCCTCAGTAATAACCTCTCCTTACCCTTTTTGTGTGGTTTTTGTGCCAAGAATAACCTCTAATGAGAGAGAAGTAAGACTTGGGAAAGTTGCTGTCCCGAAATAGATTTTTGTGCTTCATTGTACAAATTCGTGAAAAATCTTTGTACGTCGGATTGAGTTGTAATGTTTTGTGCTTCTGCCCCAGGTTGTTATCCAACTTACGTTAGTTTAACACTTTTTGATTTGAGCAATAGAAGGCCTTCGGAAAAATCGGTTTTTACCTGCTGGTCTGTTTTGATAGATTTCTGCCATTATTTGCATTTGCCTCTCAATCTCTTTTTCCGTGATTCTCTTTGATCACTTGAACTTTTAAAAGGAATTGCTATAGTATCTTGTGTTTTAATGGAAGTTTTACTTGTGTTCAAACTGAATCTAAAGACTTATTATCTTAAGTACACTAATGTTGCTAATGAAGATTGTGTGAAGTTTTGTATGAAGGAAATTTTCAAGTATAGGGGAAGAATAATGTGATAAGATGAAGTATGGACAAAAGCTCAAGCTTGGGGATGCCACCCGTGTCACCCCAATAAATATTCAAGAAGTACAAGCGTCAAAGCTTGGGGATGCCCAAGACATCCCTTTCTTCATCAATAAAAATCTCAGGTTTTCTTCCAAAACACTTCATTTTTATTGTTTCATGCACAATTGTGTTGTTCTGAAGCGTCTTTGTTTTTGTTTTTCATTTTTGTTCTGTTTGGTTTGCTTAAATAAGTTGGTTGGATCCCAACACACTTCTTTTGGTGAGATACGCACCTCGTTATTCATTGCCTATAACACTCTAGTTTTCACTCTTATTGTTCTGTGAGTGTTCTCCTTTGCTAGCACTGCGTTTAGCTTTAGTTTTCGATTGGTGTTGGAAAAGAGTAGGAAGTTCATGCTTATAAGTGGTACAAAAGGAGTTCTGTTTTGACTGTGGCCTAGACTTTATCATGTCATGTTTGATATTGCTTTGACTTTATGCTTAGTAATTATTGATGTAGCATGACTTGTTACAAACAATTGAGATTGCTTAATATGCCTTGAAAGAATCATGTGTTGTTTTAGCATACAAAAGCATAATATTGTGATATTCTCCTTTGATGCTTTATTTGGGTTGACTTGGCGCATGCTCACACCATGTTAAGACTATACCAAGTCACCATAGCCTCTATGATCATTTAGTTTTTGACTGGTAATATCACTTTATGCTTTAATTAATAATGTTTTGTCGAGTATGCCTGCGTGTTTCGACGAGAACACCGAAAAAACCTAATTCAGCTCTACGTAAGATAGCAAAAGTACGGTTGAGACTAATCTTTTTCTGTCTTTAGGGTGACTTATTTGAAATCCAAAGAAATATAGCCTCTCCGATCGCCGTCACCGACTCCGCCATCAGAGAATCAAAGCTTTTAGTCAGTTCTTCTTGGCGCATACCTTTCTCCCTTGGAGCAGAAGTCGTCGTACTCCACTTCAAGATGCTCCTATTTCTCCTTTTAGACTCTATTTCCTTAACAAGGGCATCCAATTCTTGAAACTTCGATCGATTCTTGTGCTCCCTATGCGCGTGTTCTTGATCACCGAACAAGTTAAAATAAGTTTATGCAAAATGGTTGGCTTTCTCATCTACAAAAGGCGAAACTTTACGACAGCTTTTTCGTACACGTTCACTTGCATCACATACACGTTGACCAATGACTAGTGAATGGAATCTGAATATGATTGCCGTGGTAAGAAGAGCCAAGAAGAAGAGAGGCAACACTCTCGGTGAGAAACGAGAACCCAGCAGCAATTTGCCCGGCTATGGATAGGCAGGCATTCCTTTCTATGGGCCACCCACTGCTCCTAATCAAGAAATTGCGCCTTTGAGCACTTTGGAGCCACCCAGCAGGAATTGAAAGAGGAAAAAGCCATTCATTTATGAAATGATCTCAAGAGCCTCTTGCAGGCTGAGACGATAAGCTAGAATCTAGTAACACCGGGAACAACCATGAGAAGCTCCTTTTCCGAACTTTTTTTCCAGTTCCTTAGTATTACTTAAAAAAAACCTCCACCACTGGATAAGCGAAGAAGTACTGCGAGGAGTTTTCAATTCACTAGCCGAACAAAGATCCTTCAATGCAAAGGAACAAAAGATGGAGATCTTGGCTATCATCAAACCATCCTCCCTCCTGGAAAGCAATAAGTCAACAAAACAAGGTAGGTCTACCCCCTAATAAAGGTTTCGCTCGACGACCACTTCTGCGTAACTAGGGGTGCAAGTCCAGTACAGCGTACTTTCATAATGGAATCTACCCCCCCTTCCTGTTGAGCCTAAGAGTCCAGTCATTGCTTGTCTCTAAAATAGTAGAAATCACCGGTCTGTGCTTGCTGCCAGCACACTCGATGGAGACACCCTGGGTTCTTATTCTAGAGCTTTCTTCCAATTGTAAGTTGCCTCCCCCTCTATTTGCCAATAGCTTCCGCCTTCCTCTCTTTCATTTCATGTCGGTTCAGCCGAGAAGAGCCGGATCAAGAGTGATTCCTCAATAAAACAAATGGGATTTTGAGGGAGGGCTGATAGTCCATCAGCCCGGGGAAGCTTTATGCCATCCGCTCAAGCTCATTTGAGCGATCTAAATTGACGTAAAGAGACAGTTGAAGAGATTAGCAAAGCAGTCGTGCTCTTGAATTGGTAGAGCCTGATGTTCTCTAGTCTATGAATAGAATAAGCCAAGCCCTGCTTTTTCTCTTTTTAGCCTTATCCGCTCAATTTCTGTTCGTCGGTCCTTGGGTTACAAAGGCGTGGGCCCGCTTACTAATACGGAGAGGCGGTCCCCAGACGACAAGTGTGTGATCAGTTCTTTTGAATGTACAGGAACGAATCCCATGAACCAGGAGCTAAAGCACCGGTTCCTCGATCTTCCTACTGGAGGCATGGTCATGGCTTTCCTTCCTCCGTCATTTCGAAGGCGTTGGGCATAGTTTACAAAATCAGAAAGGGGAGAAATGGTGACTTACCATGAGGAGTTCTGGAATGGTAAAACTGATGTGAATCGAGTAATCTCTGTGGATTTGAGTCCCAGTATCAAACATGTTTCTACGGAACGCTTTTTTTTCTAGTTCGCACTGCTCTTTCTCTCGAAATTGCAAGATTTTCTGAAGACGGATTTTTTAGCGCGAAACTAAGGCGTTAGCGCATCCGTTTTCTTGCTTGAGTAAGCCCCACAACCCAAAGCGGCGAAGAACAAATAGAATTTGCTACAAAAGCCGGCTAACGGAATTGAATTGATGGAAGCTCAGGATTTGCTTCCTAATCTGCCACTTTAGGAGTTTTCGTTGATCCCGCCGCTCAAACAGAGGGTCAAGCGGGGTGATTTTTCCTTTACGGCAATAAGAGTTGATTCCCTTGCTCTCCGTTTTGGATCGCAATTTCTCCTTAGGCGCATGTCTCAGCAACACAAAACGAGGGTTTTGCGTGAACTAGCGGACCGATCACTAAGTGGTTAGTACCTCCAGCATGAGCGAACCTTTGCAAAACAGGTTAGGAATGGGCGCCACTATCCCAGCCCGGATCCGGCCTTTCGGTTCCACTCTGACTGCTTTAATGACTGTCTCGGTCTCGGTCTTGGTACCTTGACCGTCGACTGTATCGGTTCCGGTTCTTTTGTTGGCAAGCGATTGAGACTTGAACTAGACTTTCATAGAGAAAGGGATCTAAAGTCCAGTCTTCAAGCTCCTTCTTGCTAAGAGTGCAAGGGGCCTCCTATTCCTCGACTCACAGAAATAAACCCACAATAAGAAAGAAGCAAGCGAAACAGCTAGAAGCGCTCGCTTCGCTTACATACCCGGGCCCGGCTCAACATTCTTTAAAACAATCGAATAACGTCTTTTCCATGACTTGGCCATTCAATCTTGTGAACTAATCGCCTTTTTTCTTCCGCCTGACCCTCAGCTGCTATATGTTAGTTTTCTTCACTTCATGGTACGATAGAGTCTACTGTACTCGAAAAGGTGGGCTATACGCGAAAAAAGCTCGCTTTCTACTGAGGCCTGTTCTGTCCTAAACTGTTCTAGAATATTCTTTTGAAAGACCGGGCCGGTCACTATTTAGCTCGTTTGGATGGAATCAGGGACAGAGCTAGAATCTTCCTCAGAGGGCGGGTAGGAATTCCAGTCTCAGGTGAGCCGGTTATTGATGGGACGAGGGCTCTGCTCACAACTAGGAAAGGTATAGACCTCGAGAGGAGTAGGATTCTTTTCTGCTCTCTTCCTTCATTTATTTGGAGAGGAGCAAAGCAAGAGCACTGTAGTGGAATACAGACGTTTCAAACCACTAATAGTGTGGGATGTTGAAATATTATCGATACCTGTCTCCTAATGAATTGATCTTCTCTTGGGCTCTGATTCACACAATCGGAAAGCCCTTGCGATGTAAGGACAGCAGCTGAGAAGGGAAAACAAAATAGCGTAGACAAAATCTCTCTTCTGATCTCTCCAAATAGTGGCCCCGAAGCCCCGAATGGATTGGATCGTTTCTGCTTCTGCTAACGATTTTTACCATTATGAATTGATGCAATATTTCAATCAGTCTTGGTGGTCCTTCAAACAAGAAGCTGACAAAGAGATCCATCCATTTGATTTTCCCAAGAGACTGGTTTGATTCCACCAGCTTGCTTTTCTAGTACACGGTATACTTTCCAGATAGATACACGTTAAGGTTTCTCATGTTTGAATTTCTGTTGTCCACAAACAAATAAAGAGTCTTTTTGTCGTTGGGCAAGGAGCTCAAACAATCCATTCAGCACTTTCCGATGGGGACCAAAAGCCACTGGGCTACCAAGAAGTCGGATTCAGTTCTTCCACCGAAAGATGGGGATCCTGTCTCTCCACAAGGGTTCCCTTTCTATCGAACTGGCCTTGGGAATTTCGGATTCCTATTCATGGCTCTCATTACTTCCTCTGCGAAAGCCGTATTTCTATCTTTTTCTATTTCGCCGCATGAAACTTTCTCTTTTATTGAGCTCAAAAACAGGCAGAGGCACTCAATTGATCCGGTCAACACTTCCTGTATCTGGTTTCGGCTTCCCCGAAAATAGGCATTTCTCGAGCTCGATAATATCCGTCAATCCCTCCAGCTCCCTTTCCATCTCTCGCCACTCTGGTCTCAGACAAAGGTGATACTCCGGACGAAAGACGGAAGGTTTTGCGATTACTTTTCTGGCTTATTTTTACCAAGAAGTCAACCCAACCCTATTGACCCCAGCTGCTCCAAGTGTTGCTTAAGGAGAGTTACTTTCTCTTTTGAACCTCTTAAGCTGACTTTTTCAAAAAAGATGCTGGTGGAATGTATGCACCAGAAAGAGTTTGGTATGGTAGCTCGTAGAAAACTTTTCCCAAAGCCAAAGGTAGTAAATAACACATAATAACATCAACAAATAATCTTTACATTTTCTTATCCTCCTAAAAAAAGGGGTTCTATTTAGGAAGAGGAATAGAATCTCATTCATGTGTTCATGCTAATAGAAGAGCGAAGAGGTTAAAGTCTCCTAAAAGAATCCATGGTAGGTCATTTATACTCCTAACGAGAAAGTCAAGTTTTTTGTCGGAGATCTTCCTCACGATTATGTAGCAAATGATTTAAAAGTATCACCCCGTCGAACTTCGACCCTGTCCTTTGGCATCCCAGTGAAGAAGTTGACTTAATTCCGAATGAAGCGAACTCTAAATAAGGTTTTCAGATCGACCAAAAAAGAGATTATTTATTGCGTCGCCGGGGTAGAAGAACCCTAGTCGACTAGGGTATAGTCGTTTACAACGTTTTTTTCTCACAGCTCCTGCTGCCCTGTCCTCCAATGAGGAATTGAACGCCATGTCATATTCGACGCGGAGCTCGCTGCTGTCGAAGCCTGCTTCAAAAGTACAGGGCGTGCGTTAGCACTACGGCTTTTCAAATCCACTCTAACCGAGATCAAGTTGGCTTTTGACTCCTTCTTCTGCTTCTGCTTCTGTTACTCAAGAAATGATCATCTTCATCTATTAGTAAGTATGTTGTGCCCAGATCTTGGATCAGAAAATGGTAAATCGATTGTTTGCCTGCCTGGGAGTGATCGTGAGCGGACACTAGCCAAACAAATTCATTGCCGAGGTCGGAAGGAGAAGTGTGATAAGCTTTGAATGGAAGCCCCGGTAAACGGCGGCGGAGCCCTTATTCATGGGTTAGGGACTAGCATTGAACAAAGTTGGTGACAGCCGAAGAAAAAAAATCAACAACGAATTAAAAGCTTTGATCTAATAAGCAGAATATGAAATACGTGAAACCACGTTCAGAAGGTGGACAAGAGCATACTTGTGTGTGATGCTTGCGCGTTTGGGAAGCATACAAGGTCCCTATAAGGTCAGATTGATTGACGGAGTCAAGAGATGGTGTAGGCACGTTTATTGGAGCAGTTGGGAAGAACATTTTTTTTGGCAATCGTTAGAAAAAGGAGCTTGGCATGTTCCCTACGTACCCTCTCGTTATTCCCAGTCAGTCTTCTCAAAGATACATAGATGCCAGTATCGAAGTAAAGTCAACATCCCATTTTTTTAGCTTCTTATTACCTACGGGAGTCCCACTTGCGTCCTCAAGAGAGTTCTTTGCCCGACAAAAGTGAATCTTGATCTTTCTTCTTGATTGCCTTTGCGGATCCAAACGTGCTCACAAGGCGCACAATAAGAATAAGACCAATAGAGACTTCATAAGGGCGCTACTAAATGGTCTATGGCTTTGTCTGGGTTTATGGGCTAAGAGTCACCGCGGTGGTAATTGATCGTTTTGCATTAATTATTTTGTCAAACGTTATTCTTTAATCTTTTTAGTAATAGAGCGAAGGAAAGTGCGCAGTCGAGACATCTAGACCGCTTAAGTAAAGTGAGCGGTCGTAATGGCTCGAGCACCTTCTCAACAGAATGAGGCATAACAGTCTTAGTCTGTGTGTGTGTGAGGAGAAGTCGTCGTGTTGGTTCTAGGATGGAATGATCTTTTGATCCAAAGATGCCGGTGCTACATGATGATGAAATTGAACTTCGATTGATTGATGAAAGCTAGAAAGTTTCTAGGGTAAGCTCCTGGCGAGGGAGGAAGAAGAGGGGATTTCTGAAAAAAAGAATGAATCTCCTTATTTATAGGGGGTTTCATAGGTTAAGTTGTCGTGCATGGTCACTTACTGCTGGGTCAGTCAAGGATTTTTTTGATCGCAGTATCAAGCTAGAACGGTTTCAATTTGTAGGGAGAGAAAGCACGCCAGTGAATCTCTGAGCCGGTCTTCATTTCCAACGCTTTAGTTTGAAATTATTAAAGATATGCTCGACCTCCCGGTGCTCGTTTGCGCGCGTGTGAACCACCAGATCATAAGGAAAGATGCCTCTCGGGGCTGACAGTTTTCTGGGTCTAGAAGGTAAATGGGCATGCGACGAAGCGAAGCGACGCCTAGACCGGGAGCATACTGACTTTCTTAACATCACCGACCACTGTCCTTTATCTGTCTGGCTCAAAGGTTTGTTTATTTTGGTTCGATGGTCATGGAAAGGATAAGGTTCAATGAATGGCTTGTCTATGAAGGCTAAAAGCAAGCAAGATAGGCGGGACTTTGACAACCGCGCGATCGGTCGGGATCGGTGGCCTTCAGTTCCTGCCGGATTTCCCTTGTGACGTTAGTCCTCGCAGCTGGATCCATGGATCTCCGATCGGGAAACCGTATCCAATCTCCGTGGCTAGTCTGCGCTCTTTGGACTTTTCAAACAGACAAAAATCTTAAGGTAGCCTTGAATTGTTACAAATAGGCGTCAGTCTCGATACCTTGGGCCTTCTAAAACATAGCTTTGGTGGAATAATATCGCCAAGGGAAAACTAGGAAGGCTCCGGTTGTCTACTTGAAATATGTTAGGCTTCGATGGCTTCCTCATGATGAAGATTGGGGTTTTAGATCCTTGGGAAATCCCTCTTCTTAATACCCCTATTCTCCCTTCATCCGGAGCTGCCGTAAAGACATAAAATAGAAACAATCTCAGTTGCAGAGCATGCTAGCTTGTCAAGCAATTGACCATGCCATACCCGGCTGGAACCAAACCCAAACATTTGATACCTTCCCTACTTTCATTTTTTATGGCAGCGGCAGCGTTCTCCAGTTTGGGCTCTTCGCATTTTCGACTTTGAAGTAGTATTAATCCCTTTTTGGTCCAGCCGGGGTAGCACACTCTGGATACCACTGGCTTCTGTCTAATGCCCGATGGAGTCGTCTCGCACGTCTGGGAAAGAAGAGCAGGCTGTTAGGCAAGCCGGCTTTAATACAACAAAAGAACCGGAACCGATACAGTCGACGGTCAAGGTACCAAGACCGAGACCGAGACAGTCATTAAAGCAGTCAGAGTCGAACCAAAAGGAGAGGCACCAACTCCCACCTTTTCGAGTACAGTAGACTCTATCGTACCATGAAGTGAAGAAAACTAACATATAACAGCTGAGGGTCAGGCGGAAGAAAAAAGGGATAAATGGTTTTTGAGGATGACTTGTGGCTAGGGGTGAAAGGCCAACCAAGATCGGACTAAAGTAAGTCAGATCTCAATTTCATCATACTCAGTCCTGAAAGAACAAGCAAGGGATGAGCGCACGCTGGCTCGCTTTCATCATGCCCAACTCAAAAACCATTTATCCCTTTTTTCTTCCGCCTAGAACACAGGTAAGAAAGTCTAGAAAGTTCTGAGACTGGGGTAGGTGAATCCATTGACCTTGACGTAGGGCTTTCCCCTCCACCAGGAGCAGCAAAAACGGAATTCACAGAGGCCTAAATCCTAGGTAACTAATACAGACTTTTTCTCTTTTCAGAAGGGTGAAACTTTCCATTGTCAAAGTCCCGCCTATCTTGCTTGCTTTTAGGACATGAAAAATATTGATCTGGACCTACAGTAGCCACTTGTAAGAGCTGGTTTTGAACCCACTGAGGTACGATCTACGATCGATTCCGCAAAGATATTAATTCCGGTGTAGTGTTCAAACGATCCTTAGTTGGATCCGCTCTTTCTCTCTCGTGCAGCTATTTCGCCGGAATTCGTTGATTGCTCCGTACTCATTTACAATGGAAAAACTCCTGTTCGTTGTAAGATCACTGAAGGAAAGGTTGGAGCAGCAGGCCTTGTGTTTGTGGTGAAGGTACTAGAATCTTTTCAATATGAAAATAGGTGGTATCCAAAAGGACAAAAACTGCAACTAGGGATCTGGCGGACTACTGTCATGAGTCTCAAAGTAAAGTCGATGAATCAAAGCATCAAGATAGGTTTTCATGACATTTTCATTTGAATTATTGAGATCTTTTAGGATTTTACCAATTGTTCCAATCTGACCAAATAGCAATTCATTGAAATCATTTGGGTCACCTCTTTTTTAAGCACTTGACCAAGCCTATTTCTATAGAAAAGGACAGGAATATAATTTCCTATTTGGATACCAAACCACGATTATCAATATGTTTCGGAGAGACGAGCAATGATTGCTTGACGATCTTCACTGCATGAGACTAGACTTGACTCAAGCTTCATACGAAAGCATTTACTGAACTAAAGCTGTTGAGCCAAGTCAAGCGAAAGACTCACTTTGAATAAATAATAAAGAAGGAACCAACAAGAAAATCCAGAATTGTTCCAACCTCGGCTCGGGGTCTGTCTGGAAATGGAAAATAGTTAAATAGACCAGGGCTAGGAAAATCAATCAATTATCTAGTTGTAGACGTCAACAATTAGAAAAAGATATCGTGATGCAAAATGCTCATGGGGACACATTGTTTTTAGGACCGACAATTTCCTGCACTGTGCCTGTAGTGATTTCAGAATTCAGCAAAGATAAGAAGCATACGGGTGACAACCCCAATCCTTATATATCAATCCAATTACTGGAGGGACGAAGCCTTGAGAGTCAAGACACCGTTTTGCTTTAAAGAGCAAAAGAAATCCCAGATAATTACTAATGCGCCCGGTGCTGGAAGGTCGGAAGGAGAAGTGTGATAAGCTTTGAATGGAAGCCCCGGTAAACGGCGGCACTGTAAAGTTTCATGTTCACATCCAGTCTTCTCTGTACACTAGTGCAGCTGGAAGCTCTATGCTATGTCGGCAGGACCTAGACACGGAGGTTCGGGAAGTAGGTAGCCCATGACAGCATTCACTGGTGAAAGGACTGGCAGCTGCGAGAGCATCATAGTTGACTCTATCAAAGGGATAAGTGGGCATGTGAATTCCATCTATCGTACTGATGCGCCTGAGCCTGAGAAATGAGATGGTTCTGTCCAGCCATTGCCCCCCTGCATGTCGTCTGACACGACCGAAACGAAACTTTTATAAAGCTTAGCAAGGCTAAAGCAGGGATGGGATTTCATAAAGAAAAAATGAATCGAAAATAAACTCGAATGGATCTTCTTCTATGGAATTGACACCTAGACTGAAGTTGATAAATTGCCGCCTTCCGTCTTGCTCTTTCTTGTTCTTCCTGTCGTCCGGATGTATTGGAAAGATACTTCTGTTTTCCTTAGGCTCTCGTTAAGGAATCGGCCCAAACAAGACCGAGATTCCCGCGAGAATTGCTACGCTGCCTGCAGTGAAATTGCAAGAATCACTTTATACGCTATTTCCTCGCGAGAATTCTGTTATTTGAAATAATAAATATGTTAGGTTGGTTTCCTCGGTGCCACTCCCATTACGGTTAAGGCATTTATTTTAGAATATTAGCATTGGGCACTCTAACTCGAAGAACCTAACAGAAGTTTTGCGACTCCTTCATGGAAGAATATAGGTCTTAGTAAGGCCTATGTCAGTTCGAACCTGACGAGTGCTTACTTCCCCTTCCTTGCTTGCCCAGTTTGAGTAGGGAGGGGTACCGAATTTCCTGAAATTGTGCTGCCGTCTTTAAGTCGATTCCAAATCAGTGGCTGAGCTTATTGAGAAGGCATACTACTACGATCAAGGCGGAAAGTCCAGTGCTTATTGATCAAAGAAGAAGCGATAGGGGTCTTCTGTGAAGAGACCAAAAAGTAAAGGGTCTTGCTTGTTCCTTAATCTAGTGTAGTCTTATGTTCCTGATATCTGCATCTGGTCTCCGATCGTCTGTGATCCAAACCCTCCTCCGGTTTTGGATATATAGACAGTGCCTGCTCTCAAACCAACCAAGACAGCAGCAAGTTCCTATCGAGTGTAAATCGTTTCAATCTTGTGTTGGATACAGTGCTTTTTTCCTTTGAATTACTCATTTTTTTGAATTTCGAGTCTTTTGGGTTCCGCTTATTGTGTCAATAGATTACTTAAAATATGCCTGTTGGATTAGGGTGACTCAGTGCAATTTCCCTATATTTCTCTTCTCATTAGGAAGAGATGTAGGGGCCCTACTATGATCCCTCAATTGAGTGATCGCTCAAGTCATAGACCTGAGACTAGGCCCCTTCAGAATTGAGAATCAATCCATGTTAGGTCAACATCGAGACAGAGCATCTCAGTTGGCTCTGTCAAGGAAGTGAAACAGGCATTCCTAGGTTTTGGATTTTCAGTCCTCTGCTCTACCAGCCAGAACCTAGAAGGACACTGAACACCCGATTTTACCCTCCTCCAACTGCCAGAGTTCACTAGCGCGAAAGAAAAATAGATGGATTGAGCGACGGGACATTAACCTGGATTTAGCCCTCCTCTCTACTATCTACTGGCATTTTGATTACTCCTGTTGAAGGAGGCTGTGGTCCAATTGGCTATTGAAGTCGGCAATCTATGCTTCACAGTAGTATATATTTTGTATACCGAAGTCCTAGATAGGAAAGTAGAGTAGGCACATCCATTTTATCGAAAAGATATCCCCCGCATAAACTGATTACTGTGTACCCTATTGATTCAGCCTTTTAGATAACCAACATACCAAAAGAGAAATAAATAATTCAACAAAGAAATAAAAAACAGTTCAAGTAATTTAATAAATTACCAGAAGCTTGGATTTCTGCTCCGGCACCTTAACGGCGATGCCTGGAAGGAGTCCCTCTTATTTCAGTATATAGGACTTCTTGTCCGCAGGACCTAACTAACTACCCGATCGATGGAAAATAAGGGCAAGTCAATACGGAGCTATAACCATAAGACTTGGGGAGTGCCTCAATAAAATCCATTGAAATAGAAGCAATGCTGCAGAAAAAGTCTGAATCTGATGAAACTTAAGTGCCTTTTACTTTGGTTCGAAAGATGACCGTCCCATTAGCCAGCCTCATCCACAGCTTCGCTAGATTTCTTTGATCTCGACCAATCCTCGGAGCGAAGGGATGAACGAATTCTCGAGGTTCATTGAGGTCAGCATCACATGAAACCTTTAGCTCGAAACTCCCCAACGAATGAGATAAAGACAGAATGAACTCCGACACCACTCACATACCCTAGAAATTCTTGTTGTGGGGCAAGTGAAAGTACTTTGATATGCCCCAGAGGTCTTCAAACGATCAAGTTTGAGAAGGAGATAGATAAGTTCCTTGTGGTCAAAGCTTCGGAAAACCTCATGGCGGCCGGCCGAAGAGCCCAAACTGGAGAACGCTGCCGCTGCCATAAAAAATGAACCAACATCCGTGATACGAAAACTCCAAGATAAAGATACTATTTTAGAATGTGAGCTAAATGGTAGAAGAGGTCAGTTGGCGGAATTATTAGAACTCAATAAGGTAGATGTGGCCAATCAAGCGAGCCACCAGGTTTGAGAATAAGGTGGGATCCGCTTCTTCGCGCAAGCACTTGGTTCGCCCCTTACTATAACCATCCCACTCAATCTTTTACACCACGCTTTCCGGCGGCTAATCTCTTTTCTTTGAGCCGGTAGCTAAAAGAAAGTCCTCGCCTGGAACGAATTTCAGGCTACTTTAGATGGGGTGGGCTGCACCCATTCTCGGTTAAGTGCGACAAGGTCGATCGATCACTCAAACTGTTCGTGTTGGATATCGAGAGTGAGATCAAGTTGGCTTTTGACTCCTTCTTCTGCTTCTGCTTCTGTTACTCAAGAAATGAAAGAGTAAAGTTAGCTCAGTTCGAGGGGATGACCCTCGAATTATTAGGTAAGAGACTTTTGCTCAGTAAGGCACGTAGAAAAAGAGAGTGTTGGAAATGCATCGCATGCGGGTAAATCTCTGACCAGTTCGCGTTGCTGACTGCGCGGTCCAGTCGAAATCCAATTTGTGCTAGTGGTTCGAATCCACAACAGAACAATGTCCCTGCTTCTTCCAGGCCTTATCCCGAAAGAGGTCAACAATTATTTTGTAGGTCCTTAGTAGCGTTGACAAAGAAGAAGAGCCGGTGAAAAAAAAACAAATAAGGTGGTGCTCCAGGACAAGGTCGAGTCAAGGATCAGGTCAACCCAAATCATAACCAAAGTTTGATAGAATCTTCTTTCGCATCCAGAAGAGAGGCTGTGGGCTATCCAGAAAAGTACGTTTATCCCAGGATTAATGGATGGACTGTTATAGTCCCAGTACTAGAGATGCTACGAGGTGATTCATTTTTTTCAGCGTAGATAGACGAAATTCACTCCCGTCGTATCGTCGGATGGCATCGAAATTGAGAATCTGGCTATCTTGGCTAGGCAAGCCTGGCGGGGGCGCTTGCTTTTTGCTTGTACATGTGCAGGCCGACGTTCTGGTGGATCATCAAGAACAAGGACGTGGAGGAGTTCAAGTCGGACCCATACCAGCTAGTAAGCGATCCCGAGGGGCTATCTTCTCTCCCATGCTGGTGCCTTGCTTAACTCAAGTATAACTCGTTGGCTGTTGAGTGACGGGTCTGGAACGGGAGGAATATTTCATCTAATGAAAAAAAAAATGTTCAGCTTCATCATAAACATATGTGTTCACCTAGGGGATAAGAAAGAGAAATCGAACAAGAGATGCGCTCGACCAAGAAGTCATGGGGCTAGCTCGAACGATATAAAGATGGAATCAGCGCCGCTTTCATTATGGTTAGACCAAATCAACCACTCGTTTTGAAGGCCAATGATTTATTTCCCACTTCAGACTCTCCTGTTATAAGCAGCGTTCCATTCTTTTCGGCGGCATCCTTCCGCATTGGCGGCGAGTGGAGTGCCACAATCCCATTCATCATTTTTGATCTACATAACCCAAAGCCCATAGCACTGGCGACGGCTGATACAGTTGGATGAAGGATCTCTCACAAGATGCCTGCGTATCTTCATCATATCAATCCGCTTCCGCTGTGGCCCAGCCATCTGGGTTGCCAACTACGGATTCTCGGGTGAATTCGATTCGTAGGTGTTTCTGGTCGTCATGATCTTAGTTTGATTCTGTCACGTGTAAATCAGGTCCTGAAGCCGCTCTAAGTGCATTCGCGGGTGGACTCCCTCCATTAACGAAAGCAAATATCAAATATTCCCACCAAGTAGATGGAATTTGATCAGCTGTGACACGTTCGCGAAAAAAAAGAATCCTTTTGGAGAACTTCCTGCGGTAAAAGGATTTGAGCGAGGATTATAGATGTCATAAAATCTTTGCAGTGCACTTGAATAGATATTCTGCTACACGACTAGAATGCGACGAGCAGACTTCAACCGGCAAGCAAGCAAATACTTCTCTTCTTAGTATAAGGGAGGCAGGTCAGAGAGTTGAGAGCTAAGGGCGTATAGGAAATGGTGGAATTATCGCGGAGTACTGCTGCAGGCTATTCTATGTTACAGGACCAAGCAACGGCCCTTGTGTATATAAATATAAAGCGTGCTAGCGCGCACTTCCTATTAACCAATTTCCATGATCAACAAACCAGAGATTGGAAATACTGGAACTGTACCTCAAGAAACACTGTTTAGCAATTCCAATAATCTGATTGAGATCCTTCGTCTACCACTGGAATTTAGAAATAACCCGAACATTGCTTTCGTCATATCTTGAAAGATCGCGTTTTCCCATTGGCATAAAGACTTGTTTGACTACGATCCACGAACCAATTCACATACTCATCGGATCTATCCTTCGAAGAGAGTTGATCCGCTATTTGCAGGTCATATGTCGAAGAAGGGGGAAGTCCTGCATCGAGATTATTAGTTGCTTACCGCTGCACATTTTATCGAGATATTTCCCGGGACTTCCTGGAGGCGACAGTCCCACGCGCAGCGTCAAAGACTCGGCGAGCACATGAAGAAAAGAGTTGCTCGTGTAAAAGCAATATCTTCTATTTGACTTATCTAGCCGTGTCTTGCACATACTCGGCTCGGTCACTCTTGTTCTTGTCCTTAGTCTACTTCGCCAATGTAGTTCTTGTCCCGGGTCCCACAGGGTATTGGGTTCTTCTAATCCATCGTCTTTAAGAGCAGGCGAGGACTTTCTTTTAGCTACCGGCTCAAAGAAAAGACCCTTTCTCGCCCAGCCCTACCTACATCAGTGAAGCTGGAACCGAGGAAGACAATGTTCAACACACATGAGACA
This sequence comes from Avena eriantha, assembly GCA_910589775.1. Taxonomy (NCBI): domain Eukaryota; kingdom Viridiplantae; phylum Streptophyta; class Magnoliopsida; order Poales; family Poaceae; genus Avena; species Avena eriantha. Next base: position 3,984,516 of record OU342746.1, read on the forward strand.
AAATGAAGGTGTCATCTTTTTTTTATTCCACCCTCATGTACCCTTCTTTGCATTTTTTCGAAAGCCTGCATATTCACTTAAAGGACTGTGAAATCTACCCTATGCCCCGAAAAGTCTAGGCACCTAAATAAAGCCAGACTTCACTCTTTCAACACTTGTCTACTTTCGAAATAGTCAGGCGGGTCCCTGTCCCTGTCTCCAAGTGTGTGATCCACCGATTCACTGAGTGGGTCTTTCTTACCGCAGTTTTCCCTAGAAGAGATTGCCTGCCCATGCTACAATTCCTTACTCAAAAGGACTATAGTGCTAAGCTGCCTTCCCGGCACCACCACTATAATGAATGGATTCTTATTAGTAGGCAAGGGTCACTCACAACGGATATCATTATGGCTGTACGAGATCTGCTGAAGCAAATTGTTTTGATCTTAGAGCGGTATCGGAGCTCATGGAAGCGTTGCCTTGACCCAAATTCTGTGTTAACTTCTTCTATTGTCAGTAGCATCATTTGCCTTCCACCCTCTCAAGAACTTCCTGAAGCCCTGAGACACTTGTTGCCAATAGTCCTCCGGCCTTCTGCCTGGATCCAAGGATGACGGAACCTGGGGCGGGTTCAAAATGGCAGGGACTTCAACTGGTGGAGCAGGCACATCGGAAAGTGCTGAATGGATTGTTTGAGCTCCTTGCCCAACGACAAAAAGAAAGAAATTTAGTTGTCCCCTTCCTTTAGGCAATCCACTCTACTTCGTTGTTTAGCCAAGATTTCCTCTCTAAGGAGGAGGCATTTCACCACCTTATCTATTTCCTCCATACTAAAAGGTTGAATGAGGGCCTCAGCTTCTTCATTAGAAGCACCCAGTGATATCCTTTCTGAGCTCTTCTATTTACGGTACGGAAAAAGAAAACCTATCACTCTCAAAGAATGGGTAAAAAGAATTCAAGTCTTAATATTCCAAGTGTCAGTTTGAGTCTTCCTCTCTACCAATTGAAAGTAAGTATTGATTTCTTTCTGAGCCATAGATTGCGAGATCCTTGCTGCTGTAGAAAAAAGAGTAAGACGATCGGGCAGAACGCACTTTTTTGATTTGCGGTCCAAAGAACGAGAGTCAGCTTCCCTAAGTCCGTTCTTATCGGCTCAAGCTGACCCCACACCGAAAGTCGTCAAGCAGTCTTGGGCTCCATCAATCAGTGAGGAGGAAACCAAAACCTGTTGGAGTTCCCAGCAAAGGCAAGACGGAAAGCAAGCATTAAGTGAAGAAGCAAGGTCCAAACAAAGTAGTGAAAGATTGACATTGAAAAGCGAATTGGATGATCGGGCCGAGGGCTGCCCCCTCTTCCCCTCGCTCTCCTTTCCTTAATATTCACCGTCGAGTCATCAGAAGAATGTACCCGGGTCGGGAGCTGGGGTTGGTGGAACAACTGGAGTAGCTAGCTTTGCTCACCTGATCTATCTACTCGGCAATTCATCCGGTGACTTCACGGTCGCCAAAGAAGCCCCAAGAAGCAAACTCCCCTGTGGGGCAGACGGAATATCTTTCTTTATTTACAGAACAGCCCAGACTCTTTCAATACCAGCCCTCTTAAGTGTTTTCAAACTTGGCTAGTTTCTTCGAAACATCAAGGATGAAATAGAGGACTTCTAACCGAATGATTGATGGAATTCAAGCAATATTGCTTTCATTTATTTGGAGTTCTTTATTTGTTGAGATGCAAATCGACGTTCTTTTGAAAAGTTTGCACGCCCGCAGATACCTATAAATGTTATTTCACCTTTTTATTGGAATATGTTTCTCTAAGGCCATTTCTCGAGCTCGATAATATCCGTCAATCCCTCCAGGGACCCGTTGGTCAAAGGAAAAGGGGGGGTCCAGATTCCAGGACGGAGCCCCAATGTTGATTGACCGTGCTTATTATGATATTTTATTCAATTCATACCACTCAAAGACTGGAAGAGGAGCAAAGAATCCGGTGGGAAGAAATCCCCCGGAGTAAAGCAAGCGAGTGGATTCATGTCTACGAAGCTAGTAATCCACTAGACTCTCTTCTTTTGATGGCTGTCAAGGAGAAGGAATCAGACTCTAGTACCGCAGTAGATAGACCTCTTTTTCTTTGTCGATATGAATTGATCTTCAACCCAATGCTTCGATTTCGATCTTGGGAGTAGAAGTTTATTATTGTTTTAGGTCTTTTTTTCGCCTACTTGTCTCTATTTCGATTGCCTACCCAGACCTGATTCTCGTCGAATACTTGGATTCTTTTTTTGAATGCTAAAATGACTTCAAAAATAGGATAGGATCGCCCATATATTTTTGGTTAAATTGCCAAATGGCGAGACCAGACCCCATGAAGCTTCTAAGTCTGATGTTAATGGTTTCATTCTCCCATCGAGAGGTTATAATAGTAGCAAGAGTCCTATTCTTCAAATTAGGAATCGGCTTTTCTTTTGCGCTAGGCTCAAACTTTGCTTTGTTCTAACTGCCCTTCCTTTAAGTTTCAGTATTCGAAACGGTAGGAAAGTACAGAATTGCTCAAATCTTATTGTTCGGATGGTTGAGAGAAGGAGGGAGGTGTGTCCTGTGGCGACGAATTCTGTCTATCTGAAGATCTGAGAAATAATTACAGCTCTGTCCTTGGATGGACCATAGGCCGGCTGCTCCATCTATTGGATCTTCGAGCGTAGCTTGGTTGTTTTCACATGGGGGTAGGGGACAGGAAGACAGCTCTTAGGTCTGAAATGAACGAAAAGCGAGATGATTCAAATCGATTGATAGATGGCCTGATCTGTTCTGATAGATCGCAAGGCCTAGAAGTACAAGTGGTCGCCCTAACGGTCACTCTCAAACTCACTACTTGAGTGACGAAAGTCACTTAGCTTCTTTCTGCCCGGTGCTGGAAGGTCGGAAAGAGAAGTGTGATAAGCTTTGAATGGAAGCCCCGGTAAATGGCGGGTTCAAAATGGCAGGGACTTCAACTGGTGGAGCAGGCAGAGCGGGGGGGCGTGTCCGCGGGTTGAGCCTGATCCCCTGCTGGATAAATCATATAAAAATCAAGCAAGAAAACGGATGCGCTAACGCACAACGGCTTTCGCGCTAGTTGCTTTCTTCTCTTCTGTCTTGGAAAAGTGAGGAAAGACTCCATGAATCATGGTGTATGGAGCTCTCATTCCCCGGTCACCAGCCATATCTTCTAAAACCAAGTTGTGTACCATCCGGTTTGCGACCCCTACTACATCTGCATGCTTGCTTTCGACTAAGGACAACCAGAAATCATTGCGTTATGGTTCGTTTCGCACGAAAGCAGTGATCTTCTAGGTCTGGCTCATAAATAGGCCTTGGCTCCGCGGCAAGTCCTTCTTAAGCATGTGATGGAGCTCAAAAACGGCGTTTTATCCGTCATGGCAAGAGGAAAGGAATGGGATCGGCATTGCATTGGTTGGTACCAGTAGCTGTAGCAGCAAGTAGGTCGTTGGGAGCTGATTGAAGAAATGTATTGATACTTGAAGGGAATGCAGGTGAAAATCGAGTATCTTTGGGAAATGGGACCGACCTGGCGCCTCAAGTTAGAAAGAGAATTCTCAGCTGGAAGCCATGGAACAACACAGAGGTACTAGTTTCAGCATTCATTCCGCAGAGGTTCTTTCACCTTTACCACTATCAGGAACATCTGGGGACCCTGTTATTCCTACGTATAGATCGGTTTGTATCGTATTTCCAAAGAAAAAAAAGGCCTGTTCCTTAATTATGGGTAATAGTCCAGAGTGGTGCACAGCAATGCCGGGTTGAAAGTGAAAGTCGCCAAAAAGTGGCGGAATGCTCTCGAAACCAATCCCATGCCTTTCTTGGTCGGACCAACCCAACCGGCGATTTCCAACAAGTCCGGCGCATGCCTCAAATGCTTTTTTCCTTTGAATTACTCATTTTTTTGAATTTCGCACCGGAAACTTTTCTAGGAGAAGTTCGAATCCATTCCGAATTATTTTTCCGTTCTTGATTGTTTCAATTGCACTTTCTTCATTTACGGGTTGCTTGGAAAGTGCGATAGTTACGGCGCTTGGAGCCGCTTTCTATGACCTTGAAGTCTGAGAGAAGGCTTTTTCTTTCTATTAAAAGATCACAAATAAGAGGGGCAAGAATTGTATGGGAGTCGTCCTCGGGGGGACTTCCCTAATGACCGTACCGGGGAATTCTACCGTACTCCGTGTTCTTGGCAAAACAGATTAACCAACTCATCCCTCTAGCCCTAGGGAAGGGGGCGTGCCGTGTCATGGGTGATCATTGGTCCGATGCTTCGGGCGAAACCAATTCCCAGGGTGTGACGGCCATCAAAGCATAAGGAAAGTCACCCGCTTAAGGAAATTGCACTGAGTCACCTTCTTGCTTTCCTTCAGGCAGCACCGGGGTACGATCGACACCTGATAGTAGTTTAAGGTTCTAAAATGGGGCTGGGGTCCGGGTAGCAGAACCAACAGAGGGCCAAGGAATCGAAGAACCGTCGGAGGTCAGGCTCTCCGTCAAACAGAGAAATCTTAATCGTCAGAACAACGCCTTTTTTTTCCGCTTGGCGACCCATAGAATTCTATAAGGACGGCTTTCGTAATTCGGAATAAGACATGTTAAGTTTCTCCTCTTTCTGTCTAATGACTAGTCGATGTCAATAGCAATTCTGATGAAACATCTTTAGTGCCTTTCGCTATTCAGATAAGGGTAAAATCAAATCATGGGTGAAAGACCTCGACTCTTTCAGGGAAAGGAGGGAGATCGAATGCGAGATGGAGTCCCTGCCGAATGGAATGGACTCTTCTCTTTACCACGCGATAGGTCAGCGAAGCGTGAGCGGGCGCTCCGAGGGGGGGTGGACCAAGAAAGAGGCAGGCGATTGGGTCCTTCCCATCCTCTGCGATGTCAGTCTCTTTGTCATTCTTTCACCCTTGCTGAGAAGCGAAGTTTAGCCAAACCTTCAATTCAAGCTAGGGCAACAAAGGTTTCATCAGAAAGGAATTGTTGGTGTCTAGCTCAGCCACTAGTAAGGAAAGGAGCAGATCATCCCGGTATCCCAGCAGAAGGGCTCTGCGTCCCTTTCTTTTAGTGAAGAAAAAGGTAGACTATTTCAATATAGGTGGATCTCCTGTTTTCCTTGATATTGTTCACCAGGGAGAGAAGATAGCCCCTCGGGATCGCTTACTAGCCGGCCTGCTTGATTTATTTATGAGGTATCCAGATGGCACTGCACCGGCGAGGGAAAGGGAAGCTGATGAGAGGTAAGGGAAAAGTCCATTTAATGAATATGAACTGCCGGTGCTTAGGCAGACACCCCATTGTTCTAGGGGGAAGCCCACCAAAGCAGGATTTTTTTTAAAGGGCAGTAGTGGGGGGTCGTCGACCAATCAGGCCAGTCCGTAAGAATAGAACCAGTAGAGAGTTGTTTGAGGCTTCAGCCCTAGAAGCATAAGTCAATCGTAAATCTTTATTTTAGAAAGAAAATGAATGAGTAGGAAAATCATTTAAGTCAGAGTTGGGCGAGCGAGAACTTACAATTCGTGTGTCATATTATGTTATTTTCACTTTGGATTTTCCTCTCTCGCTCCTGGACTCTTGTTTAGCTTGTTAGAGGGAATAAAAAGTCAGGGCTCCGTTACTGAGGAAAGAGAGAGAAGACGCTCTTCGACTTTCTTTCTTCCTCCCGCGCCCTCCTAAGCCCGGCCCGCGTGAGAGGGGAAGATTAGCAAAGCGAAAAGAGTTGGCGTGGGTTCTACCAACGAAACGAAGAAGTTTTGGATTCATTCGGAACCCTCTCCGTATTAGTAAGCAGGCCCACACCCAGACTCTGACTTCAAGAAATGTAGTTAATTATATTACCTACGCAAGGCTTTGCTATCACTCTTTCTATCCATCATCCGAGCCTATTTGTTTTTTTCCAGGGAGGGGCACACAGCGATAGATACTTTAGAAACCTATCACTAAGAAGCGGGCTCACTGAAAACCAAACTGTTCGTATTTCTTTAAAACGCTGCTGCCCTTTCAACTGAGCGGCAAACCCGACGCGACCTGCTCATCGACAACAGCATTTCCCATTGATCTGCAATAAAAAGATTGCTATCCACTAACACCACAACCTGTTACAGGACCATGATGACTCTGCTTCGGATCTAAGGGTCCTCTCCGCTGAAGCTAATCAGAAATCTCCTGCACTCCGTTCCATTCAGACAAACCACAAAGGATCCGTCTTTCATCGTCCAATCTTCTCGATCGAACATATTGACGCTCGTTTGGAGTCCCAAGAAAGTAAACTGGCTAACCCTCTCCTTCAATTAATAAAGAACAAGTTTTTTACAGCTTCCTTCTTGCGAAATTACTTAAACAAGAGGAAAATGAGCCCAGGTTTCTGGGAGTTTAGATAAGATATGTCAGCTGATAGAGGCCCGTTGAAGCAGAAGTACTTCAATTCAACGGTCAAACTAGAATATGAGTCCTAAAGGGCAAGCAAAGGTGGGGCAAGTTCGACTCAAGTTCCATAATCGAATAGAGAAGAAAAGCATTCATTGTGGCAGAAAGACCTTGTGAATCATTTGATTAGATGTCATTATCTGTAAAAAGTTTCCTGGACCTGGAAGCTATAGCAGATCAGATTTCAAGTGGTTAGTTTAAGGGGGTACATGGGGCTGACGCCGAAGGAGATAGGAATGAAGTAGGGCGGGCAGCTACCCAGAGATTGGAATGTGCTGCATGTCTCATAATATTTCAACATCCCACACTATTAGTGGTTTGAAACGTCTGTATTCCACTACGATAACCATCCAAGAAGGCAGAATTGTTGACCAGAAAAGTTGGAGCTTTTGCAGGAAAGAGAGGGAATTGGAGCAGCTCTCCCGAGGTGGCTGCACTTACTACCTTTGCTACCTTTGACTGGGCCTGCCCACGCTGTGGTTGGGGTCAAAGATACCTACTCTACTGGTGAGACGAACTCAAAAGAGTGAGGCGAGACCCTGAAGAAGGGACCCCACGGAGTGCAACCCACGGAGGCAATCCAATTACCATGAGAGCGAATTAACAGAGTCAGTTCAACTAAATGGTCAAAATTAGAATAAAGGAGATCCGGGCACCCCCCGCCTAGGCCGGACAAGAAAGAGTAAACGACTGTCTTGAAATACCCTCACTGGTGTTTCGAGATGGTTGGGAGCTCATCTCAACGGTAGAATTCCCCGGTACGGTCATTAGGGAAGTCCCCCCGAGGACGACTCCCATACAATTCTTGCGAGAGCTGGAGAAGCGTCTACGGGGGGGAGGAGGTTCTCCAAAGGACACCCGCCACGAATTCTTGAATCTAAGAGCGGGTGGTTCAACCGTCAGGTCCTTAGTAGCGTTGACAAAGAAGAAGAGCCGGTGAAAAAAAGAAAGCTAGAATTTCCACTGCACTGCAGGAACAAGGGGTGCACCCACGGGTTGAGCCAGATCCCCTGCTGGATCTCTTAAACTGGCGGTGTGTCTGCAGGTTGAGCGGGTATGCCTGTTTTAGGGGACCTTATAGTAATATAGACCGGGAGTCTGACACCCGGGCGTGCACCGTCTGCTTCATCTTTGGCCAGGGCTCATGCGTTTCATTCCTTTCAAATGGCTCCCAACAGAACGAGAAGAGAATACGACCGATGCCAAGAGCTTTCCTCGAACGATGACTGAGGAAACACATCCAACCTCAAATGCTGAGACAAGACCGGGGGCCTACAATTCTCTTTCACTTGCATTTTCTTTCGCTCTCGTTCTTCTTACATCTTGACCCCCATTTCCTCGCTGACCCATCATGCGAAAGGTACGCCGTTAGAGTGAGTGCGCCCGCGCTCCGCTCCTTCGGGAATGGCGTAGTCTGTCTGCCCTTCTTCGTAAGTAGCTGGACTTGGATCTTTGTAAGCAACTGGAACTAGAAAAAGTCAAGTACAAGTCATTTCTGACAAACTTTCTTTCCGGGTGGGCACGGATATGGATGGCAGGACAGGAGTGAAGATCCCTCAGCGACCGGACGTTTCACTGTCTGGATCTTACCTCTTAACGCGCTTTCCTGCTAGAAGAAGCCATCAGGCTGACCCGCTAATTATGTCGTAGGTAGGGATCTCGTTTGAATCAAATCGTATAACAATGAATTTCCCGATTTACCTCAACTCGGCAATTGAATCAAAGAAGCCAAAGGTTCACAGGCACTAGCTCCCGCTAAGAAGAATCTGGCAGTTCAACATCGGTCATGTCAGAAACTTAAGATTCTTGGTATCAGTCTTTCTACGAGAATTCTAATTTCAATATGCCAAGAAGACATCCAATGGCGTATGATGATTACTTCAGACTACTTTCTGTTCTTCATGCAAATGACCATCAGCTATGATTTCGGTTATCCAGCATCTACCTAATAAAACAATGAACTCATAAGATTCGCGTTCTTGAAAATCGGCACTTCTCCAAATCCAGAAGACAGTCAGGTTTGACGGGCGTGAGGCAAGAAGTGGAGGGAAGTGGCTTAGTTTTGAACGAACCCGTACTTGAAAGTAGTAGACCTAAGGATGGTACGTACACCGGGGAACTTGCTCTTTTCTTTTGTTTGAAAATGCAACCAATGCTGAAAAAAAAAACCAAAAAGTCAAGAGGTGGATCAGTTGATCCTTTTCTCGATTGAATGAACGGGTTTCGCTTTGCTTTGGGGGGAGTCCTGGTGGGGAGATATGCTAGCAGGTAATCCCTTTTATAAGAACCAGTTGCACTCTGGTCGAGTAAGAGTCAAGGGCAGCTAGATCAATGCCTGCGGATCCCGGTAATGGGGTCGGAGTCTATTTATGTTGGGGAATCTGTTAGCTCCCATGGGTTTCATCCTTGGATGAGTCTGTTATCAAGAGGCAGACAGCATAACCATTCCTTTTGGTAGTATGGGTCTTGTTTAGCCGGAACACCTAAGTGTACGTTTCCTGGTAGCTCGTACCAGGTATCTTATCTTCTCCTTCAAAGTAAGGGCTAGCTGCAAGAGGGGTTTTCTAGCTCAGTGGGCTAATAAAACACGCTAGGATCGGCTTTGAACAGCTCGAACCTGCAGTCTTCAATACAAAATAGAAGACTTGCCTGATTTCGTATATCGTGCATTAAGCTTAGGAATACGTTTATTTGCTAATATGATGGCCGGTCATAGTTTAGTCAAGATTTTAAGTGGGTTTGCACGCTCGAAAAATCATAGTAAAATATAGAAGTGATGAATGCTGTGAATATTCCTTTCTTCTCCGTAAAATTCAGTCTGCTTAATAGATCAATTAGATTCATTTTCCAATCTGCATTTGGGTTGGATCATACCTATCCCTGTTCAGCTATAAGTACAGTTGCGGGCGTCAACGATCAGCAGTACTGAGCTACGGAAAGTCTATCGAAAGGACCTAATCAAAGGCTCGCCGATTTCAAAGGGGATGGGATTGGATTCATTCACTTGCATTCCTGCTAGCACTACAAAACCAAACTGTTCGTATTTCTTTAAAACGATGCTGCCCTAGTCGGGGGTCTGTCTATAGAAGAAGGGAATCCAGAGGAAGAAGCAGCTCCCCGAAGGAATCCTTCTAACTACCACCTACCTACCTCCCGCTTTTGTTCGGACTTAAAGCAAGAAAGAAGGGTGGTGAAGGTCGAGAGCCAGATCTAGACCCACGTTGAACAGACTCGTATGCACAAGCGGGAGTCCCCTCTAGGAAGAGATGCTTTCCAAAGGCCGTACGCTACTGTTGAATGGCCAAATGCTCGACTTCGAGTATGGTCTTGTTCTTAACTGCTTGAGAGAACGCATATATCCCCTTTGTCTTGCTCAAACCATCTGTTTTCTCTTCTAACGAGCATGGCTTCCCTGTCACCTACACTAGAGACGGCTAAACAGAGGCTCGAAAGACGGAGTACGTCCGAAGTCGGGATGAGGTAGATGCCTCCCAGCCGGGGGGCGGATCGAATCGGAGTTTCCTTAGGTAGCCACCGACCTACAGTTCTCCTTAAACTGAAGAGAAGAGAAATCGTCCATTGCTTGAATAGCCGTTAGATAGGAACGTACTGCTTCATCGACCAAGCAGTCCATTATTCAAACAAACCCTTCGATGACTTATCGGCTGCCTTGCTTGAGGAAGAGTGTCACTAAAATGGAGACGAACCGGAATGCTTCTTACCCGCTTTATCTGCTAGGTCTAGGATTGGTTTTGTTAACTAGAGATCTTTTCCTGGGCGTTTACACCTCTTCCCCCCTCAGCTCACCCTAGCCCCGGGTACGTCGTTGTCTCAATGCCAATCCACCACTAGAAATCCACGGTAATTCATGAAAAATCTCAAATCCCTCATTGTCAGCTATGAGAGGTTCAAATCCTAAAGAGCGTGATTCTGTTCTTGTTATGTCGAATCATAAAAAATAACTTAACAAAGTGGAATGTCCGACCCAAAGACTTCAAAGGTAGTCACAGGACAACCTTTCCGAGTTCTAACTTCCAAACCTATAACCCCAAGTCTGGTAACCTTTGCAAAAATAGGTTTCTAACGTCACTGCCTTTCATGCCAAGCTTGCACTCAAATCTCGAGTCACGTCCCGACCTATAGCGACCATTTCACCTGGACCTTAAGGTTTTGAGGAGGAGGCATTTCGAGTATGGCCTTGATTTTACTAGGAGCCGGTTCGACAGGAAGCTTTTGAAAACGCAGTGCACCCAGGTAAATAAGAGGCGACACCCAGATTTGAACTGGGGATAAAGGATTTGCAGTCCCCTGCCTTACCAAACCCGTTCATTTGAAGAATAGCGCAGTCCGAGGTGGATCACTTTAGCAGATGTTGAATCTCTAGAGGGATTTCCTCGAGGCGATTGATCTTGAATTTGGCCTCATAGAAAATTATTTACTCTAGAGATATGGTAATATGGAGAAAACCAAATTGTTTGATCTTGACTTCTTTCTTGGATGCCTGAAGTTTGTGTTCGCATTTCATCAAAGGGAGCAATGTTTTACAAGTCCACCTAGAATAAACCCGCCAAAGAAAGGAGAAGACTAAGCTGCTCAATTGGAAATAAGGAAATGCGCGGATCGCTTCTTCTACCCTTCTCTTATTCGCATTTCTTGCTTACTATTGAAAGAAAAGCTGACGCTAGGTCCAAATGCAAAGATCTGATCCAACGGAAATCCCGCATATTGAGCGCAGCTGATATGTGGCTCATTTCGCTTAAAACCTACATTCCCTCCGGGAGCACTCTTTCTTATACATTTGCTCGGTTGACTGAGGTAGTATGACTTGGTTCTTCTTTTGCTCTTTTTATGGACTGTATTTGGAGCTGGGTATGCATCCATTGATTCTAGCACTTGGAGCTTTGAACGCTCGAAAGAGAAATATGGACACAGAGGCGAGATCGAGTCATCGCCGGGGTAGAAGAACCCTAGTCGACTAGGGTATAGTCGTTTACAACGTTTTTTTCTCACAGCTCCCCGCTGTGCGCCCCTCCTTGAATTATTCGGTCATGCAATACTTTTTTAATACTAAGAATAAAATGCATTTCAACCCCATCCTAGTTTTCCATCATTTCAGGCCGCCAAGGGTGCTCGCATGAAGCATTTCTCACTCATAAATAAGTAGTTATCGTCGAGCAAAGAACTCTCTTGAGGAAATGACTTCGCTCACTGAAGACCAAGCAGCAGCCTGATACCCAAAGAAAAGGAAGTTTTGTTTAATACAAGAGCTCCTGCAAAAGTTGGCGAAATCCAATGCGGAACCAAGCAGTAAGAGAAATGAATCATGGTAATTATTACTCGAAAACCAAAGTGGAACGGAGACATACAATAGCGCATCGCGCTTCTATGAGGGATTCTTTGACAACTTTGCATTTTTCATCATCCCAAGAAAAAAGAGCGCTCGCCTACCAAAAATGAGTAGGCGAGGCACCACACCAGGGATATTTTCATAGGAATAAGAAAGCGATGTCGGCGGAAGAAATACGAAGAAACCTATCACACTTAGTGATTTGAATTCCACAATTTCTAAGAACGATATGCTTTTTTTCATTTTCCACTGTGAAAGCTTCTCTCAATCCCTCCCTACTCGCTTACTCCTCTTTTCCTTATTTCTTTTTAAACATAATGAATTCGAACTTTCTGGAAAGAATGGGGGGGTAGCGACTGTTTATTAAAAACACAGGACTCTGCTAAGTGGTAACACGATGTATAGAGTCTGACACCTGCCCGGTGCTGGAAGGTCGGAAGGAGAAGTGTATCTTTGTTCTACCGGCACATACATTTCGATTTCCTTGGTCAACGGAAGTCACCTTTTCTGTTTGGTCCTATTTTATTCGAGCATCATAATGGATTGGTGGTTCGTTTGGTTGACTACCTTTATATGAGTTGTACTCTCGTACTAGGGTTGGCTCCTCGCAGTTCTCCCTTTAACACCAACGGTACGGGAAACGGTTGGGGGCAATAAAGTAGGTGAAGTGGTTGGATTTTGCGAAAGAGAAGCCCCTATTCCTACAACTAAGAAGTCAGAAGCGCAGCTACCAACCAGTAAGAGATTGTGAAGCAATCTCCCATTAGCCGCTCTTTACTTTTGAGTAAAGCGATTGTAAACTCCTTATTTAGGCTAGCAACTTTGTATCAAAGTCCGGCTCAAGGCCCCTCGAGGGTGTTCGGTGAATCCATCAAATCAAGTGACAACTAATAGCAAGAAGGCACTTGATTTTGATCCGTGAAGAAATCCTGTACCGTCGCTTGGTCAAACGAGGAAATGCTGCACACGTTCAGGTCAGGTCCTTAGTAGCGTTGACAAAGAAGAAGAGCCGGTGAAAAAAAAAGAAAGCTAGAATTTCCTTACCACTAAAGGAAAGGCTCGACGAAGGGGGGGATATTAGCTGGGTAAGGAAAAAGCTTTCCAAACCTTCACTAACACCGTCATCCTAACCAACTCTTCGGGCCCAGCAGAGAGAACAGTCAGGATAACGAGCGCGGAGCCCACTTGGCAGGCGGCAGGAGCAGCGGGCAAGTGCTTGCTTGGTAGGCCAACAGCCCTGTGAACCGGGCGGACTTGTCGGGGAGGGTCATGGACTAGCTGGCACGAAGCTTGCATATCCAAACCTGGAGCTGGCCCACCAACAATATGACTTCTTTGCCCCATGATTTGGGAAGACCCTCAAAGATAGATAAAGTAGGCAGAAGTAGGTAATGGCAGTGGATCTAGGAGACCAGGGCTGAATAAATAGCCGGAAGCAACAACTGCACGAGAGAGAAAGAGCGGATCCAACATCCTGAAGCAGAACAACACCAGTGCCCGAATCAGATGCATCAGTTTCTAGCACAAACTGCTTGTTAAAGTCAGGTAAAGCAAGTACAGGTGCACTGATTAATTAAATTTCAACGGGTGTTCAGTCTACCGCTCATGTTCGACGCTATCGAAAATCATGCATTGGATGGATGCCAGTTCTGATCTTTTTGATCTTTCCATTTCATGTAAAGCACAGGAACGCGGTGGATCGTAGCCCCCAGGAACCTAAAGATAAGGAGCTCCCAATAGAAGGCAGGGCGCTAAACAAGGATTTCCAGTCCTTTTACCTTTCAGAACCTCTCTTTCTAAGTTATGTTTTTTGTTACGAAAGTGACTTCGGTTCGCCAGTTCAGGCTCAAATCCTCGCTTTACGTTAGCGGATATAGCACGTCCCTTCTTATTTTGACTATATGAGATCCGCACTTTGACACCTGAAATTCCGTTACGAGTAGGTCAGCTCGTGTCGTGAGATGTTTGGTCAAGTCCTATAACGAGCGAAACCCTCGTTTTGTGCGAACGACCTTCAACAAAAGGGTACCTGTACCTGAAACCGACACAGGTGGGTATTGCTCTCTTAGTTGGTCGCTCCTAGTCTTTTGCTACCCTCCACATGTACCAAGTATGAGTTCCACTCATGTATCCAACTCCAAATAAAACCAAGTTATTCCAAAGAGTCCACCATACCTAACTATTAGCACTATTGCTCTGCCAAGTATATTCATGTTTTTATCTACCTTTCGGATTAAACTTGTTATGTGAAAATTAGTGATTAAAGCTCTCACAAACTGGATGGCACACTTTACTTTCTTGCACTTAATAAACTTGAACCATTGTGCCCATCTATGTTGCGTATATGCTTGTGTTTTGTAAGTTGTGAATTAGCAGAACCATGTTTATCATGGGGAACGCTTTCAACATTGCACTTTATTTAGTTGATATCATGTTCTTTTTCTTATGGATCCTAGCGGTGTGAAATGAAGGGGAGCTTGTAAAGCTCATGGAATTCGTATATGTGTTAGAGAAATGCTTGGGCGGCTAGTCTAAGCCATGCCTAATCATGGTGGAAACTTGCAGCATAACCATAGTGAGCAATCCATAAAGCATCCTAAATAAAAAAAGAACAAAAGGGGGAAAACCCTATGCAAATAGTAAAGAAAAGGATCGCTGAGATGCTCATTGTCTGCTTTCCTTGTCATTTTGATATGGGAAAGCTTCTGTATCATCGGGCAAGAGGTACCCCGTTGGCGGTTCTCTATGATACACCTATACTTACAATGACAAGAACTTACTTGTGACTAAAGTTGAGTAGCATGAGGAACGGTACTCGTAAGCAAGGGGCATGAGATTTTCAGCTTATAACTTGTCAAGCATATCCTCATATTTGCTCGCTTTAACCTTAATCACCTGAAGATGCTTATGATAGGGGCAATGAGAGTTGAAAGATAATAAGTACCACAATTTTTGGAAGCTCTTTATGAGAATTGAATCCCTGCTTCCTTCTATGAAGGGCCTTTCTTTTACTTTTATGTTGAGTCTCCATCTTCTATCTTTATGCGCCTATTGGGAGAGCATAGTGGTCATTCTTAGTTTTATGTGCATTGTCCCAAAACTTGTTGATTGATTCATAACTTTGATATTGCTTGTTCTTAAACTATTTGTATCTAGTCACCCTTATGAACTTTGAAGGTGTCCTATGCATTTATGTTTTGCTACACTATGAGGGATAAGCTGAATACCATTCTCATTATATTTTCTATATGTGAAACAAACAAACGTCTTTCAAAGCATTGTTATTCATGAATGTTTTGTTTCTACCTTTTCATGTTACAACATAGTTGATATGTCTTATTGTTAGAACTATATCTTTCATGTCTATGTTAGAGTACTATGATCCCAGCTATCATTGTTTTACAAATACCTTGATCAAGATTGTGATGGTGCATGACACCTCAAAAATGTTTTGTTTCTACCTTTTTTATCACTTACCTACTCGAGGACGAGCAGGAGTTAAGCATGGGGATGTTGATACGTCGTAAACGTTTCTATAATTTTTGATGTTGCATGCTTGTTTAGTATCTACATTTTTATGTTTTGTTCACACTTTGATGTATTTTTATACATTTTCTAGAACTAACCTATTAACAAGATGCCATAGTGCATGTTGCCTATTTTCTGTTGTTATTGGTTTCAAAAAAGTTACTAAGGAAATATTCTCGGAATTGAACGGGACAAAAGCCAAAGTCAATATTTTACCAAAAGGAACACGAAGTCCGGAGGGTAGCCGAAGGAGGGCCAGGGGCTGGCCACACCCTATGGTGGCGCAGGTACGCCCCTAGCCGCGCCACCAGGTGGTATGGGCCCCTCAGGCCTCCACCGACCTTGCCCCTTCACCTATATATTCTCCTAGGATGAAAACACTAGACACCAGGTAATATTTCCACGAAAAGTTCCGCAGTGACGCCGCCACCACCGAAGAGGAGATTCTGGGGACAGAAGTCTCTGTTCCGGCACCCTTCCGGGACAGGGAAGTGCCCCCGGAGCCATCTCCATCGCCTCCACCGCCATCTCCATCGCCGTTGCTGACTCCCATGATGAGGAGGGAGTAGTTCTCTCTCGAGTCTAAGGGCTCTACCGGTAGCTATGTGTTCATCTCTCTCTCTATTCGTGATCTTATGAGATCATGAGCTTTGTAATCTATAGATATATTCTGCTACTTAAGTGCTTTAATGAATCTCTGCTTATCCCCACGTGTGTGAAGTTAACAGTGTGCACACTGTGTGGCACTTTGGCTAAGGTTACATAAATACTTATCATGAGTATAATTTGAGTTGGATGTCTCTATGAAATTGTGGTGTTTGTTGGAACCATTTAGCGCTCAAGGTGATAGTGAGGGGTTATCTAGACGGGGAATGCGAACTTTAAGGTGTGCTTTTATAGCCCTACATCGTCCAACCGGAGAGTAGTTCATGGTAGAATAATGAAGAGAATGTATTTATATGAGAGTGTCCACTAGTGAAAGTATGATCCCTAGGCCTTGTTTCTAAGAATTGAAAAATCGTTTACAATTAGTCCTGTTACATGTTTGCTTGCTGCCATCTTATTTCAGATTGCAATTACCACTTATAATCATCCATATTACTTGTATTTCACTATCTCTTCGCCGAACTAGTGCACCTATACATCTGAGAAGTGTATTGGGTGTGTTGGGGACACAAGAGACTTCTTGTATCTTGATTGCAGGGTTGCTTGAGAGGGTACCTTTGACCATTTCCTCCCTGAGTTCGATAAACCTTGGGTGATCCACTTAAGGGAAACTTGCTGCTGTTCTACAAACCCCTGCACTTTGAGGCCCAACACTGTCTACAAGAATAGAAACGTGCGTAGATATCACACGCCAGCTAGGAGGATGACGGCAGCAGAGCAGCGAGGGGAGCTCGGCGAGGACAGAGGCCGATGACGGCGGCCGGACACGGGAGAGGTCGAGGAAGAGCTTGGCTCGGGGACGACAGGGACCACGCAGGTCGACGAAGCGGTGAGCTCGGGACGGAGGACGGTGATGACAACACGGAGGAGCTTGCGGGAGAGGGGGTGTCCAACGACGAGGTGAAGGGGCGCGGCGGCGGGTTCGAGCCGGCAAGGTTGCCGGGTGGCCAGGCATGGAGCGGCTTGGCGGCGAAAGCCTCGCCAGGGAGAGGAGAGGGTGCGGGGTCGTAGGGGGGGTGCGGGGATCATGACGATGGTTGGGCCCACCAGGGAGAGATGCCGTGGCTTGCGGGACGGAAACGTGGGACGAGACGCGGTGTTGGTGGCAAAAATGTGGACGAAGGAACCGGGGAGCATGCGATGGGGTGGTGGGCCAGGCGGGGAGCGTGCCAGCTGCGAAGCAAGCATGGTCGCGTGCGGGTTGGGTCGTTGCAGTACACGTGAGCAGGTGGGACGCGGGGGTGGGACGTGTACCGTGGCGCTGTGGGTTGGTTTTGGTGGCTCGGTCAGTCGGCTGCACAGGGTGGTGCACTGGCGGTTTGGGTCGCTCGTGTGTGCGTTGTTGCGCACGCAGCGCATCGTGTAGCTGGGTGGCGGCGACTAGGTTAGGTAGGTGTGTCTAGGTTAGGTTAGGGTTAGGGTTTTAGTTTGGAGGTGGCCGGCTGGACTTTTGGTTCTGGCTGGCTGCCTCCCAAAAATAATATAAGTTTCATTTATTTAATTAAAAGACTTTTGTAGATAGTTTTTAGATAAATAAAATATTCAGGTAGACCCGAAGTTTTAATTTCAAGTAAAGACGGAGATATCTAGAAAACAAAGATAGGATTTTAGAGAAATAGTTTTAGGAGAATTATATGCATGCAAACATGAAGATGATCAAATGCAATATGTCATGATGACATGAGCATGCAGTCATGATGGTGCGAAAAAATAAACAGCAAACAATTTCTAGTAGTGATTTTACCCGGGGTGCGACACTCTATCTCCACAAAATCTTGGACAATACTCCGTATAAAATACTTACCGGTAACAAGCCAAACATCTCGTACTTCCGGGTATTTGGTTGTAAGTGTTTCTTTCTCATCAAAGGAGTTTGTTTATCTAAACTTGAGTCTAAGGCTTTAGAAGGTATTTTTATTGGATATGGTGTCGAATCCCACACTTATAGAGTCTACAATAAGCTCTCCAGGACTGTTGTAGAATCTTGTAGTGTGGTGTTCGAGGAAAATGATGACTCCCGTGCGGGGCAAGTTGATGTTTGTGACGCAGATGTTGAAATACCCCAAGATGCCATAAGAAGAATGGGCGTGGGATTTTTCCGCCCCATTGAGGAACCCCTTGTGGCGGATCGGGAAGGACAATGCTATACTCAAGTAGAGCCCTCATCGACATAAGATCAACATGCTGTAAAAGCTGGAGAAACTTCTACACCAACACCTCCAACTGCTGAAGATCATCCTTCTTCTGCTCCAGAATGCTCTAGGCCGGATTATCCGGTGGACACCGGATTATCCGGTCAGTCTACCTCAACTACTAGGACTGAACAAACTAATAATGAAACTGATGCATCTCCCATGCCGGATTTTCCGGGTGACACTGGATTATCCGGCCCTTCTCTATCTCGGGCTAGAGGCAACCAAGGCAGTCAAACTGGTGCAAGTACTCCTAGGCCAGATTATCCGGCCACTCCCTCGACCAGATTATCCGGCCCTGAAACTATAGAACAGCTGCAGCCTCTTGTTATGACTGTTGATCAACATCAAGGGCAAGGTTCTTCATCTTCTATTCTTACTGATCAAGATGAAGATCAAGGTCAAGCGAGTAGTCCCAACAAAGATTCAAATGATGAAGAAATTCCTCCAAGAAACAACAAGTTTATTGAACTTCGCTGGAAAGCTCATGTAGACCGGAATCTTGAATTGAGAGGTCACACTCTTGATAAAGTTGTAGGTGATCTCAGATGGAGGGTGTCTACAAGAAGGGAGCTAGCAAGATTCGGTGAGCATCAAGCTCACATTTCCATGGTCGAACCCAAGAAAGTGTTTGAAGCTCTTGAAGATCCGGACTGGGTTGTTGGTATGCATGAAGAGTGAAATAATTTCGAGCGCAACAAGGTCTAGAAATTAGTAGAGAAGCGAAGGATTGCCACAATGTTATCGACACAAAGTGCAAGGTATCAAGCAGCTCCTAAAGAAAGACACTTAGTGGCGGTCAAGAGAATCTTCCGATATTTGGTTTGTTCCCCTAATTTTGGTTTATGCTATTCCAAGGGCTCCAATTTATCTCTTTGTTGGTTATACTGATTCAGATTGGGCTGGTGACAAGGATGATAGGAAATCAACTTCTAGAGCTTGTCAATTCTTGGGAAGGTCTTTGGTATGTTGGTCTTCTAAGAAGCAGAATTGTATATCTCTCTCCACCGTTGAGGCTGAATATGTGGCTGCTGCAAGTGCATGTACTCAATTATTGTGGATGAGGCAAACTTTAAAGGAATACGGTTTCAATTGTGACAAAGTGCCTCTTTTATGTGATAATGAAAGTGCAATTGAAATTACGTACAATCCGGTGCAGCATACAAGGACAAAACATATTGAGATTCGGAATCATTTTATTTGGGACCATGTTGCTCATGGTGATATTGATCTATCTTTTGTGAGAACGAAGAACCAACTTGCTGATATTTTCATGAAGCCACTGGATGAATCAAGATTTTTTTATTTGAGGAATGAGCTAAATATCGTTGATTCAAGGAGTTTGTCTTGATTACCGATGCACACACTCTTATATGTCCTCCTTATTTGGTTTAGGTGTGGGCATGGATATAGGGGGAGTGTGGTCCTAATTTATGGGGCTAACCCTCCCCCCATGATGCCAAAAGCAAGTAAAATCATTTCTCTTTATATCATTTTGTGATATGTAAGCTTATTGATGAGTATTGGTCATGAACCCAAGATATATCTTCGCGGTGTCATACCAAGCACTCCAACAAGGTGGCCTCGGCCACCGGCCTCTTCCGTGAGAAGAGTTGGTTCTATGTGGATCTGTTTGATTTTTCTTGCTTATCTTTTGTTCTTATGGAAATCACTCTCATTTTTGGCTTTTATTGGATTTGATTCTTGCAATATTGAGTGTGTAGTACCATCTCAGTTTGGTTGTCTAATCCCAAGCCTTTCTCTATCCTTGAGCCATCTCTTCTTGCACACAAGTCCATTGTTTACCTTGTGGGGGTTTTGTTTGGTGGTACGCGGGCCTGAATCTGTGTAAAACAGAACTTCAGAAATCAGGCCGGATTATCCTCCCCAAGTGGGGGGCGGATTATCTGGCCCTGGCGGATTCTGTCCTATAAGGGCTGGGCGTCAGGGAAGGGCTCAATTAGAGCAGTTCTTCTCCCCCGACCCCTCTCTCTCTCTCTCTTCCAAGCTGCCGCCCATTGCCCCAACCCTGCCCAAAGCTGTTTTGGCCATTGGATTCTCCGGGCCTCCCCTGGATCTTCTTCCCCACGCATCCGGGTACCTCCTCCTCCGTGTTCTTCCATCAATGAGTGAGGGTAACTCCCTCTCTCCCATCTTTTGTGTTGATGTGTTACTTGTTTATGGAATGTAGACTAGGAGTCTCCTTGTGGTTCTTGTTTCACTTAGAAATCGTAGCCTTGCAGTTCATGTGTCCGATCTACTTGTTGCAATCAATCTAGGAGATTCAGAAAATTTCTGCCAGGGCCGGATTATCCGCCCCTGGCCTGGCTAGATTATCCGGCCTGACAGATTCATCCCTGATTCAAAATTCTTTAGATCTTTGCATTATGTATTTTTTGGGATGTGGATTGTTTGTCTACTATTTCTAATTTCCTCCTAGACTTGTGTGTATGCTTATCCATATGTTATCCATCCTATTCGTTTCAAAGGTGGTTCCAGTGCTCCCAAAACCTACAAGCGTCGTCCTCATGGCCTCACATCCGGGACAACGGTGAAGGTGGTCTCATGGACGAGGTTGAACTAAGAAGGGGGAAAAGAGAGGCTGACCTTATGGCTGAACAAGCAAAGAAAGAAAAGGGAAGGAAGGGTGTGTCCAAGAGAAAGGGAAAGGCACCAAAAGTCCACTATAAGAAAATGGATGCCGTCACTTACTCTTCGATTCTTCCTCGTGATCTGTTTGAGGAATCTGAGCAAGATACATAGCTTGGTGACTCCCGCTTTTGGTGTGCTGACAAAATGTCCATCTATGAAGATGTATATGCATCGCTGAAGATTCTCCCTATGCATCCCATGAATATTGATGAGGCGATGGAGAACCCACAACTTGCTGATGCTATGGAGGTGACTGAGCAGATGGGGCTGCACACTCTTATGGCCCTTCAGTGTTCCTATGACTCCGAGGTGGTGAAGCAATACTTCTCCACTTTGGTCATCTATAGCGATGTGAACCGCACCATGAAGTGGATGACCCGTGACATTCCGATGCAATCTGATTTTCGGACCTTTGCTAGGGTGCTTGGATATCCCTTCCATTGCAGGGACCGTGCTAGTGGCTATCATATCATTACTCAACTCAAGCCCAACAAAGATGTTGTTCTTTCTCCTTGCACGGCTGACAATGGTATTGTGGGTACTCTTGCTAGACTCTCCCCTCTTTATGCTAGCTTCGTTGGTATTTTCCGTGACTCCATCACGCCTAGTGGGGGCAACAATGACAGTATTTGTGGCCACCTAGTTCAGCTGCTTGCTTTTTCTTTTGAGGTGGCCTCCTGTGAGGATGAGTCTGTGGACTACAAGCTAGATGTGATGGATTTCATCTATCATGAGTTGACTGATGCCACGTTCAATAGGCTCTCCATTCTGTATGCTCCTTCTATTATGATGTTGATCAAGCACTTGCTTCACGCTGGAGAGTTTCACTTTGATGTTGAGCATAAGGTGAAGAAGATATACAACAAGGCAAGGAAGACCCCTCATCCATCCTCTGCTCCTGAGGGTTTTATGGGGGATGCTCTTAGGGTGGATACTCGCAAGGGACAGTATGCGGCGTACAAGCAGCACCACGAGATGGCCCATACCCAATAACGCATTCTCCATCATGTGTCTGGGGCATCAGGCGCTCCTCCAGCCCATACTGCTCCCACTCCATATGCTTAGTGGAACTCTTCTTCTGGACTCAACTATGGAGAGCTTGAGCGCCACTTGTTTCCGGCGAGGGCGTCCACTACAACAGCTGATGAGGAAGGGGCAGATACAGAGGAGTATGATGATGAGGACGGGAACAAGGAAGATAATGAGGACTACGAGTGATCCTTTAGGGCGCTAGCATCGCTCTTCTTCCTTTTTGGCATTTCGATGCCAAAGGGGGAGAAGTAGTTCTATTAGGTCTTCGTGGATTTGCATGGGTTGGGCGCAAGCATTTGCAGTTTATTTTTTTGGTCTTTTTCTCGCTTGCGCCCATTTAGCATTGAACTTTTATTCGTGATTTGCTTTGTATGATACTATGTTGATGTGTGGCTCTGGAATTGTCTTGTGGATTTATTTCTCGTGATTATGGATCCATCTATCATATTGGCTATACTAGTCATGCTATATTGGTTATCTTTCTCTCGGTGGAAGGCGTTAATAATGGTTATCATATTGGCTATTCTTATATTATATTGAGGACACCTCTCTCAACGGTGGTATGATATTTTTAGACTAGCTCATCATTTGTGTGTAGATTCCTTTCCAATGAAATAGACTTGTACCTACTCGTGTGCATTTGTATTCAAATGCAAATCTCTATTATGCACACATTTAGGGAGAGTATTTTTCATTTGCTAAATGATGTTTGTTAGTAGAGCTATCTTGCAAATCCTAATATTTTCATCTAACACCAAAAAGGGGGAGATTGAAAGAACATTTCATGATCTCTAGTGTTTTGTGTATTAGATAACAATACCATGGAGTATCTCATGTGTGCTAAGTACTGCAGATAAGTGTTCACATGAAAAGCTAGAAAACCTGTTGTTGGGGGTGTTGGTTGTGATATACAACACTTTTTAGCAATATAAATTGTGTCATTTTCCTATCATATCATGCTCTATCTAACTATTGATATGCCTGATATGCATGATTACTTGTTTTTGTTAAATTCAATATGAGCGTTGCACATTTAGAAGTTTAGGTAGAATTTTATCCCTCTTCCTTGTCTTTGACATGTGTGTAGGTGTTGATGATGATTATGGACAAAACAAAGGCAAAAGGAACCAAGAGAGCATAGTATGGAGGAGCTGTAGGAAGCAGACTTAGCCATTTGAGAGGTTGAAAAAGTGAATTTTTCCAACTTCTCAAAATAAAGATCCAAGACCACAGGGTTGTAGCCCTCGATGATACAAACTCAACGAGCCCAACAATACCCAAAACATAGTTCGTATGAAGAAATGGCGGCCAAAGTAATAAAGGGGACAGGCAGTTTGACGAGCAACTATACGGCCGGAGCTATATTTTTTATCGTATAGCTCCGCCCATATAGTTGCCAAAAAGGTCAGAAACGACGGGATTTCGCCCTAGAAAAGCTTCAGAACCTTCCCTAATTCATATGATGGTATTGGGGGAACCCTAGGGCACCCCCAAGGCCTATATAATGGAGGGAGGACCCAAGGAAGCCAATATATATACACAAGATACCATATACAAGATCTAGATCCCATTTACTGCCTCCACGGCGGTGTTCTGCCGCCGTTCTCCTCCATAGCCTCTACGCTTCACGAAGATCTAGATGTCCATAAACACCATCAAGCCATTCAAGCAAGAAGGGGAGAAGGAGGACGCCGCCATCACCACGCCAACGCCACCATCACCGCGTCGGCATCACCATCTCCATCGCTGCTACTCATTCATCCTTCGCCATCATGATCTCCATGATGGGTTGTAACATGGCTTGAACCCCCTTTTATTAATGTTATGATGATTTGAGTAATTGAAGTGTGGTGTGTTCTTGTTAAATAATATGTTTGTGCTTTCTCTTTATATTGTTCTATTCATGATATTATTCTAGTGATTGGAGACGTCCAATCCATTGTTGATGAATTTACTAGGGATTCATGGAGTGTCACAGAAATTATCATTAGTCTCTACTCGTCCATGGTACCTGACAACACCATGGGTAGAACTAATAGGCTATTTGCTATAAGTGATTTGCGGAGTCAATAGCAGCTTAAGATGCATCGCCGATTAAGATTTAATTTCTCAAAATCACTCATGATATAGATAGGTATAGTGTTGCAAATTTCTTGACCCCAAAGGGACAGATGGGATTATCTTGTGACTAGCACACTTTCTTAGGAGTACGGTTGTCCATAGAACTTAATGCATTTGCTCTGATTTACCTTGATTGGTATTGTTACCTTAACACACTATTCTCTTACGGATGACCCATGTCCGGAGAGGGTGTGGACAATTGAGTTTTCTAGTTGCCACTTACCAACGGTGGGAGACAATGGTATATGAAGGACCGCCTAAATTATAGTTAACAGCTATTCCATAAGCACTTATCATGCACACAGGTATACACAACATTACTTGTGGAATCATAGCATTAATATTTCATCTCATTGCATTCACCTCTTTTCAATTTTACTTTTGTTATAGTTTTCTTCTAGTCCTAGTAGTAGTTATTACAAAACATCTTAAATTCATTTATCCTAGAAACTAATAGAATAGGCTATCTCCAAACCACGGTTTGGGTGTGTACGTGGTTGCATTGACAACGCGGCTGCGAGGGTCGTGTTCACCGAGCTCCCATCGGGACAAACTCTTTAATATTTGCTACTGCAAGTACTGCAATAACCCTGTTTTGGTGCAGGCACTCAGCTTATCAAGGGGCCGGATAATCTGCCCCTATCAAGGGTTGGATAATCCTACATGACCATTTTGCCAAAGGTGGATGCAGTGTGTGTCTCTGTTTGGGGGGCGAATAATCTATCGGAATATCTGGCCAGGGCCGGAGAGTTTGCCCGGGCCGGATAATCCACCCCTACAGGGTCGGATAATCTGCCACGCCCCAAGAAGTTGGCAAGCGCGTCGCTCGGAGAGGGGGCGGACTTTCCTTCAGATTGTCTGGCCAGGACCGGTGTTTTTGCCCGGGCCGGATAATCCGCCAAAAAAGGGGGCCAGATAATCCTCCCCCCCGAGAGAATTTGCTAAGGGAGCCACGGCGTGGCCTTCTGTGTGGGGGCGGAATATCCCCCGGATAATCCGAGACTATGGCGGAGTTTTACCCCCGGCCGGATAATCCGGCCTTCACTTGGGCCAGATAATTCGGCCCCAGACTTCACCAACGGCTCTGTTTAGATAGGGGGTATAAAATACCCAATCACCCCTCCTGTCAGATCTCTTGATTCATTCGAAAAAGTACAGGTCTATTGCAAAAGCTGCAATTCAAGTTCTCCCACTTCAACCACCCGAAGGCTCCTAACTTTGGGGAATCGAATGAGGTGACTTCATTCATCGACATCACGAATCAAGCGCTTTACTTCCTCTCCATCTAGTATTCTTGTTAATATCTAGATCTTGTGTTTCGGTTTTGATGATATTTATTCTTGTGGCAGCTTGTTGTCATTACGGGAGCCTCCAATTCGGTTGTGGAGTTGTGCCCCGCTAGTTGTGTAAAGGCATCGGTTCCCGCCTCGAAGGGTACCTATAGTGGAAAGGTGGATCAGGCCTTTGGTGGCGAGATCCATCGGAGAATAGGGTGAGGCCTATTGTGGCGTGGTGGTCTTAGTACTGCCCACCCCTCCAACGCAGATGTACTTCCCTTAACAAGGAAGGAATTGCGGTAAAACAAATCTTGTGTCTCCACGTGCTCCACTACGGTTTCCTCGTTCCTCACTCTTATTCGCCTTTACTCGCTAGTAGTTAGGTTTGCATATAGGGAAATTCTTCATAGTTCCATGTCTAGAGAATTTACCTTTCGTGTCAAGCCTAAAATGGAAAAGGCATTAAAATTTGAAGTAGCACTTATTCACCCCCCCCCCTCTAGGTGCCCATATGATCCATTTAAGGGATGACCCCAATTTGGACAGTATGTCGGCTGCTTCATTTTCAAGCCGAGGTACATAATGGAATTCGCATCCCTCAAACAACCCACATATCTTTTGGACATGAAATCTATAAAGGGCCATGTTTGTATCCAAGGCATCCCAATTGCCAGACACTTGCTGCAGCACCAAATCCGAATCACCAAAACATTGTATCCGACGTATTCCCACCTCCTTTGCCACCTTAAGTCCATGCACGAGCGCTTCATACTCGGTGACATTGTTCGATGCTTTGAAATGGATCTAGAGAACATATTTCAGTTGATCTTTCTTTGGCGAGGTAAGTACTACCCCGGCTCCTAGTCCTTCCTTTAACTTTGATCCATCAAAGTGCATCCTCCAATAATATGAGTCCGGCAAAGGTGGTTCGTATTGCATTTCAGCCCAATCCACGAAGAAATCAGCCACTGCTTGAGATTTGATTGCATCTCTCCTATCAAATTGTGGTGCATATGGGGCTAACTCAATTGCCCATTTTGCAATCCGGCCACTTGCATCTTTGTTGCTCATTATATCGGATATGGACGCCTCACATGTCACTTTTATGGGGTGTTCCTCAAAGTAATGCTTGAGCTTCTTCGATGCCATGTATATGCCATATGCCATTTTCTGATAGTGAGGGTAATTCTACTTTGGAGTTGACAACACCTCGCTTAGGTAATACACTGCCTCTGCACTGACTTACCCTCTTCGTCATGCTCCACCACTATCACTGAACTTACAACTCGGTTGGTCGCTGCTATATAGAGCAACATTGGCTCTATGGTAGTGGCAAAGCTAACACTAGTGCAGAGGCTAGCATCTTTTTTAATTCATGAAATGCGCTATCAGCTTGCGGTGTCCATACAAATTTATCTGCCTTTTTCATTAACTGGTAGAGGGGCAATGCCTTCTCTCCAAGCTGACATACAAACCGACTTAGCGATGCAAGACAACCAGTGAACTTCTGCACATCGTTAAGACATTTTGGAAGTTCCATTATTTATATGGCTTGGATCTTCATGGGATTAGCCTCGATACCTCGGTTGGATATGAGAAAACCGAGTAACTTCCCAACCGGCACATCGAAGGTACATTTCTCTGGGTTAAGCTTCATTCAGAACCTCCTTAAGTTCGCGAATGTTTGCCGGATGTCATCAAGGGGAGTTTTTCTTTCCTTAGTTTTTATTACAACATCATCCACATAAACTTGCACATTTCGGCTAATTTGGTAATGTAAACATTTTTGCATGCATCATTGATGCATTGCCCCTGCATTATGCAAACCAAACGGCATAGTGCGATAGCAATAAGCCCCATACGGGGTGATAAACGCAGTCTTAACTTGATCATCCGGATTCAACGGTATCTGGTGGAAACCAGAATATGCATCTATGAATGACAACAACTCACACCCAGCAGCTGAATCTATGACCTGGTCTATCCTTGGCAGTGGGAATGGATCTTTTGGACACGCATTATTCAGGTTCGTGTAATCGATACACATATGCCACACCACTGCCACGTTTGGATCATCCTTTTTCTTTTCCACGAGCACCGGATTAGAGAGCCAATCTAGGTAAAGTACTTCCATCATAAACCCGGCTACAAGGAGCCGAGCTATCTCATTTCCAATGACTTTTCTCCTGTCTTCGGCGAAGCGATGGAGAGGTTGCTTCACCGGCTTTGCTCCAGGTCTTACATTCAAAGAGTGCTTGGCCAACTCCCTCGACACACTTTGCAGGTCCTCTGTAGACCAAGCAAAGATATCTCGATTCTCATGGAGGAAGTTGATGAGCTCGCTTTGCTATTTTTCACTTAACACGGCACCAATGGTTATGGTGCGCTCTAGGAACTGATCATCAACATGCACTTTCTTTGTATCCTTTGTTGCTTGAAATGAGACACTCCCATGCGGGTTAGTCAGAGTTGGCATATTCTACTACGTGGACTGAACCAATGCCGCCACCTCCTAGATTTTCCTTTTCTCTTGAGCGATCACAAGTGACTCGTCCAAGTTAGACCCGCTAAAGCACACTCAATGGAACGCCTGAAGTCCACAGCTATGGTGATTACTCCCCTTGGCCCAGGCAATTTCATCTTCAAGTAACTGATGTGAGTACTTGCCATAAACTTGTTGAGAGTAGGTCTGCCAAGTAACGTGTGATATGCACTTTCTAGGTTCACAACTTCAAATTCCAAATTCTCAGTTCGGTAGGTGTCCGTTGTGCCGAATAACACATCTACCCAGACCTTGTCAGTGGGCTCACATGAGATACCTGGGCCATTGCCATGGAAAGTTGTCTTTGTCGCTTGGATCATGTTCTCCCATATTCCCAACTTGTGCATAGTATCCTTGTACATGATGTTAATGCTACTGCCATTGTCTATAGTACCTTGGGAAATCTCACATTGATATTCAGCGCAATAAATGTCCGATCCAGTACTAGTGCATATGATCTAGGGCTCGGCATGAACCTAGAGTGATCCTTGATGCTCCAAGTGATTTCCTATTCTGCCCAAGGCATATACCTCATCACAGCTGGCATAACCGCATTCACCTCCATATGTCGGTGTTGCAAGCTCTTTCTGTTAGTTTCCTCTGTGGTGAACACACAGTAACTCTGGTGATGCTCTTTGTATTCATTCCTCCCGTCATTGCCGTGATACACTTGGTCTTGTTGTTGCTGATTATTCACCTGATGCACTTCATCCCTTCTCTCATGGTTCTCATACCTCGGTGGAGGTGTAGGCAACATCAGCTGCTATCTATTTCCCCCAGTGACTGCTGCTGCCGAGGTGCATCATTCCGAGGTGCTTTGTGCTGAGGTCCATCATGCCAAGGTTCTTCGTGCCGAGGTGCCTGAGCATTCCCTGAGCCACCCTGCTCTATCTTCCACATCCATTCACATTGTCGGGTCGCATGATTCGTTGGGTTATTCAGACTTGGTGTGTGGAATTTGCACGGCTGATCCAGCATAGACTCATATGTGTATATCGGCCTATCCTTCTTTTCCTGCCACTGTATCTTCTGTTCTAGCGTCCAAGTTTTTTTGCCATCATTCCTTTTTTGCCACTGTTGCCCTCCAGTTTTTTATGCCGGTTTGCTCCTGCACTTGGTTGATCCTGATCCACAGCTGCAACTTGTTGCGAGATGTATCGATAATTCGACCGATCATCTCTCCTTTTACCTTAGAAATCATTCCTCCGGGATGACCCGAAACCATCTCTATTGTAGTACTCCTCATTTGACTCACTTGACATTAGCCGAGGTTGGGTTGGATCACCCAAGGCATACGAATCAGCAATCCGAATCGTTTCTGCCAAGGTAGTTGGCATATCTCACTGAAACCTCTGCCACAACATACTTCCATACCTACAACCTTGGGCGAACCATGCAATAGCTTGTGATTCAATTACCCCTTCACGACAATTATGCACACTGCATCACCGAGTCAAGAACTCCCGGTCCGGCTCATTTGATCTCTGCTTGCATAATGCCAAAGTATGTGGCCTATTTGGCCTCTTGTATGTGTTTGAGAAGTTACTAACGAACATCTCCTCGAAGTCTATCCAGTAGGTGATACTTCCCTCCGGCAAATTATTTAACCAGACTCTTGCTAGTCCCTCTAATATTTGAGGTACATACCTCACGGCCCATATCAAATTTCCTCCGGCTATATTAACTGCAGTTGCATAGTCAATGAGCCAATCATCTGGCTTAGTCCTGCCGTCATACGTATTTGTTCCCCTGGTCAACTGAAAGTTCGGCACAGGCGGCTCTCTCATGATCCGAGGTCCAAAACATGCCGGACCCGGAGGATCTTGCACCTCAATCATCTCCGGCCTATAGATTCGGTCCAACTTCAGCCTTGCACCATCTGGTTGCAAGTTCCTATTCCCTAACCTTGATCCAATCACATGATGTTCTAGTCTAGGAAATCCGGCATCAACCATCGCTAAATAACCATCATTGTACCTATATTGACCCGGACGAGCATACTATTGTTGCATTGTCAGGCCAGCGCTTCTCTCCTACCAAGGTACGTATTGCTACTGCTATTGCCGAGGTGGGTTTTGCCCTGCTCCCGCCAAGTTACGTTGTCCAGCTGCCGTTGGCAGAGTTTTGTTGACCGCCATTGCCTTGATCGCGGTTACCTCGACCAACTTCACCTTGGCTAGCACTGTGACCATCCTCATCCACTTGCACTGCTTTTCCTTTTCCTGCCCTTATTGGGTCATAAGGGACAATCTGTTTGTCTTTCCTCCCCGAGGTTACCACTTCCTCTCTTCTAGGGCCATCATGAGGTAATGATGCAGCACCAGCATATTTTTTCGGGTTACCCCTCACCGAATGAACTAGGTGTGATCCTCCTAGTATCTCTAGGTTTGCTTTGAGTATTTCCTCATTCTGATTATTCGCCACCCTCACTAAGTGGTTTACTCTCTCCTGTTGCCTCTCCTGGGCTTCTCCGGTTAGACCCTCTAACTAGGACGTTGCTGCCTCTACAGCCCTAAGGTTTTTTGCCGGGGTACTATACCTCCCCAGCCCTGATGTTACTAGTGTAGTTGTTTGCCCCGGCTTAGGCACATACTCCTTGTCTATCTCAGTGATCAAGTTTCTAACTCTAATTTTTTACTCCGTCTATTCGGTTTGCTTTTGCATACTCACGCAAAGTGATGTCCAGTGACTGTTGTAGCTCAGATACCTTCTTCACCCCAGCTAACATTTTCTGCCTAGTCTCCTCTAGCTCGGTCTGTGCCTAAGCCGGATCTTCTACTGGTGCTATGGGAGTATCTAAGCTATCTATTGCCTGCCGCAGTACATTCTCTGGCCTCTCCAGTGGAGGGAATCTAGATCTAGCCTGCTTTGGCGTAGCGTCTGGATCTGGCGCTGGATCTTTGCTCGCTCCTACATCTGGCGCAGTCATCATGACCTTAGCGCATCTAGTGGGACAAGCGATACGCGAGCCGCGAGCCACGCTGAGAGGTGGTTCACCTCCCTCGACGACATGCTACGGGTGAGCGCAGGACTCGTCGAGACCGACGTAGATCTTATGGGCGCTAAGCTTGATGAAGAGGCCATTGCACGGTGGAGGGCGCCTGCCAAAGCTACCAACATTGTCGCTGATGTAGTCCAGTGCTCCAAAGCGCTGAACGAGCCCGGAGACGATACGCTCACCGGTGGCGATGATATTTCCTGTCCGGATCTTCACTCCTGCTAGCACCGCTAGCCCCATGATGGGCGCCAACTGTCGTGGTGGTGGCACGGCAAATGCCATGTATAGGCTAAAGATGGGGCCAATGTGCACTAAAGGAATCCAGGGAGGGATAGTGTGGTGATTCCACACACAGATGTTTGTATTTCTCTCTTATCAATGGTGGATTACAAGGGCTCCTTGAGTTGTTCGTGGGAAGGAGGCTACTGCTCTTACTACCCACAACTACCTCTCTAGGGTTTTCCCTTAGTAAAATGGCTGACCCCCTCTACGGAGATCCTGCCCCTCCTTATATAGGGGGGCTAGGTTACAAGTTAGGGCATATGTGGAAGGCATATTCTCCAAATATGCCTTTCCCAAAATAGCAAAGTGGTGCTCCTCTTTTCTCTGTCTAAGCTAATCCGAACTCAGGGTGTAAGCCTCACTAAGCCCCTCTACGGCGCAGCGTCAGCCGACATAGCCAACATCACCCGGCATGGGCAACGTCATCTTTGTCGGCCCATACTCGCTTGCCCATCCCTCTATCCGCTACGCTCACGCTATAGTGGAGAGAGAAAACCTTTGACCAAGAAGATTCCTTCCTTCCCTTGTAAGCCAAGTGGTAACCCGACTCAGGCCTGGTTAACTCGGTCATGTGGGTGCTTGCAAAAAAGTTACGAAAGCCTAGCCGACATATGTCTTATGTCGGCCGGAATAAGGTTAGATGAACATCCTTTGGTCTTACCATAAGTTGGCCTGCCTTGACGTGACTTGGCCATCTTACGCTTTGACCTTTCCGTACCCCGGCTAACATGGCCTTTATACCTCGGCGTGACCCTACTCAGGGTTATCCTCCCAAAAAGTGCGTCTCGTTTGGAGAGGGGTGGTTTCAAACCACCTACGCCACAAAAGGCCTCCCTTGTTCTCCTGTGAATCTCACCCCAACAGGATCGATCCACACTTCCACTATTGGTGCACTTGTCGGTGGCAATCTGAAACCTCTCACAAGATTGGGGCACTTCTCCACAACTCAATTGGAGTCTCCCAAAAAACAAGCTTGGGAAAGCTCCACAACTTAATTGGAGACCCCACGTAATCCACCAACCTGCCAAACAACTAAACCGTCTAGGGTTCCAAGAACCCAAGAGCAAAAAGCTTCTCACTTTCACCCAATCAAATCGTCACCGAGAACTCAAACTGATGCACCAAATGCAATGGAAAGAACACAAGAAGTTCTCAAGTCCTTCTCTCCCAAATTCCACCAAAGCTACAAAAGCTTATGGGGGAATAAGAGAGGAAGAACAATGGAGGAAAACCATAAAAGACTCCAAGATCTAGATCCCAAGATGTTCCCCTCACTTAGAGGAGAGATTGATTGGTGGAGTTGTAGATATAAATGATCTCTCTCTTTTCCCTCAAGAAGATGCAAGAATCATTGGAGGGATTGAGAGATAGCAAGCTTTAAGAGGTCAACAATGGTGGGGGAAATCTTGCAAGAGAGCTTGGGGACCATTGGAGAAGAAAATCCCCTTAAATAGGTCCCTAGAAATCCAACCGTTAGGCCCAGGAATCACCCGGTCCAGAGATAGACCATATATTAGGTCTGGAGATAGATCAGAGATTGGGTCCGGAGACGTACTCCCTTTATTGGAGGAACTCAGTAATACATCGTTGTCTCTGCTTGCCTCGGTTACCTCTATACCCGAGCTATTTACTCATGAACTTTACTTTGTGATAGCCTTTGTGCTTGAAGTCATATATCTAGCTATCACATAGTTGCTTGTATTGCTTAGCATAAGTTGTTGGTACACATAGGTGAACCGTAGTTTATCTAGGTTTTGTGCTTGACAAAGTAAACACTAGTTTTATTCCGCCTTTGTTAAGCCTATCTTGTAAAAGTTTTAAACCTCATATTCACCCCCTCTAGGCGTCATACATGTCCTTTCAATGGTGGTGCGATGACGAGGTCTGAGATGTCGAGTTGTGGTGGGTGGCAATGGAGGCAGTGATGCCATGGTGGCGAGCGGCGTTGCACACGTCGTCGTGGAGACAATCTCATGGTGTTGTTCTTGCATGGATGGAGCCGAGGTAGCGGCGTCTGGAGCTGAAGAAGGGGGAATACGGGCGCTAGTGCATGTGCGTGTGCGCTCGGCATGGAGGTAGAGTCCAACATGTTGTCCCTCTCGAGGATGAGTAGAGAGAGGAGACGGGCTGCAAGGTATAGAGCGAGAGCGGTGGCAGATGGAGGGAGTAGGTGAGCTAAGGTTGGTGTGTAGGGTTGCAGGGGTACTTGTAGAGCTTGGGGAGGTTCTCCCGACCGTCCCATCAATCAGGTGGTCGACGTGGCCATCGTGGATGACCAACCGTACGAAGAAGACAACGACATGGAGATCTTCTCCTCAGCGAAGAGGTAGGTGGCCTGCAAATGGGCCAACATGCTGGACTGGTGGTGGATCTTCGGCTAGGCCAGGTAAGATCTCTTATCTTTTATTTTTATTTGTTTTGTTTGTTGTTTTGAATTCAAACAAACTTTGATCAAGATCAGTTTGAAATTTATGCAGGATTCGAATAGAGAGGAATTGCATTCATTTCAAATAGATACAAGGAATGAAAATTAGCAAGAGGAATATGTTAGATAGAGTAGATGATTAGGATTTTGAACATATTTCAAATAGAGAAAAAAATTCAAGAAGGCATTTAAATAAAAAGCACAACACAAATGGTGTTGTCATTTCATGTGCAAGATAAAGATAGTTGATATTGCATGTGCTCTATGTAAAAGAAAGGAAGAAATCGGACACATGCACTTGAAGAAGATTGAGTGAGAGATAATGACAAAGCACTAGAATTTGAACATGGTTAAGTTGAAATGGATGTATTCCACACATTTGCATATGGCATGATTTAAAATACACATGTAAAATATAGGGAAGTCCATATGGCACATATGTGGTGGAAAGTAGAGGGATATCATATGACAAGGTGTGTTGGCATGTTAGTGGGTAGAATGAATTGAAGAGATATTCCATCAACTCAACTTGGGTGTTACATCATTAATAAAATGGCAAATACATGAAATCAAGAAGTACATACATTTAATGGAGGGAAACATACAAAAGCCAAGAATAAAGAATAAGAATCCAATAGAAGGTTTAATATGATGTTCAAATACAATGTGACATGATGACACGAGCATGATATTATGCGATGCAACAAATATTAAATAGGAAGTGGCATATAAAGATTAAACATGTAGCATTAAGAGGGTTAGACACTTGGGATGCTATAACAAGGAGAAGTGTTAGAAGAATGATGCGTTTGTACTAGCGGTGCACCTTCTGGACAAGTTTCTATACTGCCGAAACACATCTGACAAGATGTTGTATGAAACTACACCCAACATGCGAAAAGTTCTTGTATGATCGGTGCAAAACCTGAAAAGTGTCGTCCGTTTGGGAGCTCAGTTTTATTGAAGTATTCTTAGAATACTTCGGTTTCTAGAAATACTAAAGTATTAAATACTTTTAAGCGTTTGGGTCCAAGAAATAATGTGGTTTTGCAAACCGAAGTATCAACAAAACTACAGTTTTTGACGTATGAAAGACTTTAGTCCGGACCTCTTTTTTATCTAAAGCGGAGAAACGCTAGCTTGGCTCCACAAAAAACGCATCGGCTCTTCCCGCATGTTCTTCTCCACCTAAGGCGCCGCCGGAGCCATGTCCTCTTCTTCAGGCAAGAAGAGACCAACCTCACCATCTGGAAAAAAAGGTTCGTTCTAGTATGATTTGATTCAAGTGCCTTTTTCCAATAGTTTGATTTGATTCCAATCTATTCATCCCGAGATCTCTGATTCCACACTGACGGTTGCGCGCGCCATCTACCAGTTTTAGGCCGGATATCCCCATGTCATTGTTTCATGCACAGATCCAGCCTCCTGTTTATAGATGTGTTTTCAGGGGCCTGATATTCGTAGATGTGTTTTTACAATCTAGTATACATCTATTTCTTCTCCACCTGCCTGATATTCGCTAGATGTGTTTTCATGGCCTGGATTGTTCTCCTTGCCGAGCTCTCCGCCGGCCATCCGGCCGCCGGTGGTCGTCGGCCGGCGACATGGACACCGACACTCCGGCACCTGATGTTCAACGCAAGATGTCCGAGAAAGGCACGAAACAACAGCTAGTGCATGGTGCCGTGAGCCGCTCCAAGAACCCATCGTTCCTAGTATCAATGTACTAGAATGCATGGTTGCATGCAATCTCACACGATCAGTACTGTAGTATCAGTAGTACTACAACCTGATACTATTAGACATGGCTCACTTTAAAGTATGCTTTGTGATAGGGCATGCAACTTTGTCTACTTCCTCCATATAGGCTACAAAGTTCAGACTTACTTTTCAATTGATGTGCATTGTAGAACAGGAAAAATGAACTCATATGCTGACTTTTATGATCACTAATGTTAAATAACACTGGTTGCAGAAAAAAAGATCAGAGCAACATGGACCCAAGGCCAGACAGCATTTCTAGTATACATGATGAAAGAGTATGATGATGCAGGAAAGTTTCGTGGCCAAAATGGCTGGACGAAGGAAGGATGGATCGCTATGACAAACCGCTTAAACTCCAAGCACCCTGGAGCTGATTTTACAAAGCAGGTGAAAGATAGAGAACAGAGGCTCAAGCAGGATCACAACGTGGTTAGGTCTATTTTAGAGAAGAGTGGATTTGGTTGGGATGCCGAGAAGGGAGTGCCAACAACCCCAGATGAAAAATGGGACGAGCTATCCAAAGAGAAGCGGAAGTGGAGATTCAAAGCATTCCCCCACTACGATGTTTTATACGAAATTTATGAAGGTTTGTTCTTCTAATAACGATAAGTTAAAAAATATATTCTCTTATGATGTTACTAACAATTTACTTACTTTCCACTCAGGTAGAATTGCATCAGGGAAGCATTGCAAAAGGACAACAGATAGTATTGGCGAGAGGTACAAAATGCCTCATTATCCAGAGCATGGAAGCTACACAGATGAAGTTCTAAGGGATGCTCGGTTGGAATCACCTGAACCAACACTATCTGCTCCAGGATGTTCCATGCCCCAATATGACTGGAACCAAAATATATATGGAGATGATGTCGATACATCAAATGGTGGATTTACAGAACCTGAAGGAAGTACTATAAATCATTCTTCAGCTATAGAAGATCAGACATGTGTGGATTCACCTCGAAACAAGAGGCTTTGAAATTCAAAAGGATCTGATGGAGTAGGTGAGAAAACTAAGGCTAAAAAAGGCAAGGATGTTGTGCTGGAAAACCTTGTTTCTGTGAGAGAAGAAGAACTTGAGGCCTATAAAGAAATAAAGACGAAGCAAATTGATATAGCTACAAAGATGTCAAGATGGCGCAAATGGAAAGGAATTATCCTAAAAATGACCCTTATGGCATGCCCAACTGCATTCAGAAACTGAAAACGTTGGGACTCACACCAAGTGAACAATATAAGATGATCAATCATCTAAAAGCTGATATGCTAAACCGTCAGACATTCATGGAAGTGGAGACTGATGTTCTTGATGTGATTATTAAAGAAGTGGTGCAACAACAGGTCTGAAGGTTGTCTAAGTATGAATTAGGGAATTTTTATTTTCAAAAATTACACTGTTTGATTTATATGTCGTGCCTATCCCACGAGACCTTGTCAAATAGCTATGCACTTTTGCTTGTTAGAATAATTTTTTTCTGTACAATATACGGTTTTGCAGTCTAAACTTGACATGCAATGTTGATCTCTACTATTCCTGCCCATGCAATGTTATTACTGCATGCGGACTGCTCCTCTCCCGGTGCATGCATGCATGCCTAGTTAATAATTACATTATCACGAGCATGTAAATCTAGGCAGGCGACACATCAAATTTTATTAATGATACTTCAGAAGTACAAAAATATTATAGAAACAACTGAATTCTATATAAAAAATATGGAAATAAATAAAAATCAAGTGGTACTTCTCCTGTTCCTTCTAAGATAGTCTTGGTAGTCTTCCCACATTGCATTAGCTATTTCTTCCCTTTTTGAGTTACCGAGTGCTTGCCGCATGTTGAGAGAATGTATATCACTTGTATACTGTGTATCTCCACTAGGGACGTCAATTATTTTGGTCAGATCAATATCTGATTCAATTTGATCCAACCATTGTTCTCAGCCCGCGTGATTGCAAATAAAATTGTGTAGAGCACAACATGCTATTGCAATTTCTGCTTGTGAGTCAATGGGGTATTGTGCAGCGCACTTGAGTATTGGAAAACGCTTCTTCAGAGTACCAATGATACGCTCAATATGATTACGAAGTTGTGCATGTCTCAAGTTGAATAGCTCTTGAGGGTTTTGTGGCCACTGATTGCTTCTTCCTTGTTCTTGCAAATGGTACCTCACATTGCGATAAAGTGCGATAAAGTTAGGCGTGTTCGCATAACCCACATCTACCAAGTAAAATTTTCCTTCAGGGACGTAGAAATTGTTTTGAAGTGCATCTTGTAGAACTCGGGAGTTAGAAGCCGATCCTTCCCATCTGGCGCTAACATGAACAAAATGATTTTCAAAATCACATGCAACCATGACATTTTGCGAGAATGTTCCTTTTCTATTACGGTAAGGATCTTGCTCTGCTGGAGATATGCTAATCGGAATATGTGTCCCATCTATGGCTCCAATGCAATCCTACAGAGAAAAATAATATAATGAAAATTTTGTGTGATGTATATTTATATTTAATTACTAACATTAAAGTAAATAAAACCTTAAAATATGGCATGAATTTTGGGTTGCTTGCAACTTTCAAAAGAACATTAGTGTGGGGCCCCCGAATTAATCCTCCGAGAATCCCTGTTATGCATACAACCACGATCCCATGATCAGTTAGTCGTGGCACATAACCGATAAGTATCAAAGTAAACATCCAATACATACCGATTACATGTCATACCTTATTTGCCATTATGGCTACATCTATCAACATTAGCGGAACTTCATTAAGCGTAGGACCCGAGCCATGCCTTACCCTACAGGCAACTTACTGGGAGAACGTCCTAGCTTGCTTAGCCGTCAACTTCATCCTCTTCTTGATATCTGACCAAGTTAATAGCCAAGGACAATGCTAGTGAGTACTTTAAATATACTCGCAAACCAACTCAACAAAATAATAATAACAAGAGGATATGCAATATGGCTGTGGTACTAGGAGGGCTCCAAGAGAAGTTCTTTTCTCAAATAGTTTTCTCTTCTAGATATAGCATC
This sequence comes from Avena eriantha, assembly GCA_910589775.1. Lineage (NCBI taxonomy): Eukaryota > Viridiplantae > Streptophyta > Magnoliopsida > Poales > Poaceae > Avena > Avena eriantha. The sequence goes on from OU342746.1 coordinate 4,022,814, forward strand.
TACATATCTTTGTTGAAAACTTTTGTAAACCATTTTGGAAACCTTTTGAAAAGTTTGGTAAATACTAGGATTGGGGTACCCATTTGTTCCCGTCTTCAGGTCGTCCCACGACCAAACTCCTTTATTTCCCTTTTCGACCATCCCATGGTCAAAACCTTTCTCCTTTCCGACCATCCCATGGTCCAAAACATTTCCAAAGACTTTGCTTTTCAGAAATCCTTTTTGAAAACAAAACCACCACCGCTCTACAGAAGTTTGTCCAACCTGTCCATAACCGCGGACACGGCTATTCGAATAGATTTACGCTATGCAAAGGTTGCACACTTTACCCACACCATCCGGGTACACTACTTTGATCTACACCGATCGTGGGTCGAGTAACCAATCAAGACTCTCCGAATGCCACTCCAGTATAAGTGTCTACCCTATGAGTGTTGTTCCCCTCAACACCGGGACGTCGGGTACCAAGGACCAACCGGAGCGCATTTTACACTTCACACAATGGGCGCTTTCAATGAGGGGATCATAGTAACGCATGGATGCCCGCAAACAGTTCGTTCCTTCTCTAGGTCGATGTTCCACATGGACCTTTACGGGAGAAGGCCCAGCCTCCGGGGATTGCGATCCCCTGTAGTATTTGCGAGACAGCTTATACCAGAATAGACAAACATCAAATCCAGCCATGTCCCATTCCAGAGTAATGTGGTTGCACGGATTAAGTTGTTATAGCTAAACTGCAAAGAACCGGGTACGTTTTCGTAAACCTTTTTCCTCCGGTTTCCTCCAGCATTTTGTAAAACAAAACCTTTTTATTTCTAAACATCTCTTGGGAGGTCCCACCTCACCAAGGTTTTATCATAAAACATTTGGTAAAACTTTTTCGGGGTCTTCCCATCCTATAGCTTTGCTTCGGCTAAAACAGGGTCTCCAAAGGGTTACGATGTTATACACCATCTATTCTACTAGAGGCTAGTAAGTGTCATCAAGGGGGTTGTACTTAATAGTACAAAAGTGTAATAGTTCGGAAGAGCCAAACCACTACCATATATACATCAACATATAGTAAAACAATGCAGTTTTAATAAACAGTAGATAAAACATGCATAAGTAAAATAATAGGACAAGGCTTATGAGCAAGAAGGTGGCTTGCCTGATGATCAGCAACATGGCAATATGTCCCTGGACTTTTTCTTAGAATACCCAATAATACCAATAAGAAGAACCAACTTCTGATCTCCGATTTCACCACAACTATCGTCGTCAGGATAGCACATGCAAACAAACCAAACCACAATCAACACAAGGCATACAAGAATCATTACAATACAGCAAACAACATACCACACATTACTCAAATCAGTAGGTTTTGATAGATTGAGTGGGTTGTAAGTGGTTACTTAAATTGCCCTTGTGGTCTTTGTTTTATGGCGTATTTGTCCAAATACCACCTGTTAAGGGGATTTAGAACTGGGCTTGGATGTGTATGATACCAATATGCAAATATGGTACCATCAGGTAGTTATTGACAAAATAAGGCCAACAAAACTGGTTTCACTATTTTATCACTTTTCTTTGATTTCTTATGAATTTTCTAGTGATAAAAGCTCTAGTTTTAGAAAATAATTCACCAGAAAGGTTCTGGATCCTCAAAAATTATTTCCTTGGGTGGTTAAGTAGTGATTGGTGTACTTGTTCACTGAGAGTTGGCAACATGACATAATATTTAACAGAATGCCCTCAGGAAATTCCCAAAGGCAGTTCTGGAGGGTTTTTGTCTTTTTCACCGGATTTAATATACAGTAGATTTTGATAGGAAACCAAGGCCACATGGTAGGTTTTTTGAATAACTTTATTTATGAATTGGATTCACTCTTTTTGGAGTTGTAAAACTTCTGTAGTGATTTTTCTACTGGGACTACCCTAGGCAGAGGTGATTAATTCAGCAAAACTAAACAAAGCCTCACTAAAATTTGATCTCCTGGATTTCGGTAGACCTTAGTGTACCACATCACAGAGACTTGGAATTAGGTCAAAACAACTCATTGTTTGGTCTAGGGAATTTTCTAAAGTCAAATTGTGATTGTTATTGTTATTTTTACTAGAGGCAATATAGGAATCTATTTTAGGTGGGGCCAGGGGGACATGAAAGGGATAACTATTACCCTTTAGAAACAAAAGGTTTCAAATCAATTAGAGTTATAAAACTTACAAAAAGATTTTAATAGTGGAAAAGATACATCTGGGTAAAGGATTTACTATAAAAAATCTACACATTATTTGGGTCAACCAAGGGTACTGAATGTTTAAGAAAACATTCATAAACATTGTAAATTTTTGATCTGGGCATTTGGAAGCATTTTCCATTTTCAAAAAGATTTGAACCAAAGGCCACTTTTCTAGATCTGAGAAAAAGGATTAAAAGAGAAAGAGTAACAGAAGGGGATTGGGCCAGCTTGGCGTGGTCATGGGCCACGGCCGTGCTTGGTCGGCCCAACTAGAGGGGGCAACGAGCGGGAGGGATTTCAAATCCCGGCGAGCCGGTCCCGCCTATCAGCGGCGATGGCGGCGAAGGGGTAAGGGGTAACCCCAGCCATTGGATCTAGTACAGATCGATGACTGGGCGTTGTCTACCACCTCCGATAGGACAGCGGCGAGCTCGAACCCTAGGGCGGAGCTGGGCGGTGGCGGGGGCTTACTAGCGGGGCAGGGAGGAGCCGGGGAGGGGCGGAGGTGAAGCGGCCCGCGACAGCGGTCCTAGCGATGGGCGGCAAGGTGGGCTTCGATGCCGGGAGGTGGCTCACACGGTGGTGGCCGAAGGTGGCTTCGTTGGAGTTCGCCGGCGCGGCCGGTCGAGGTGGTCCTAGGCAAAAATAAAGGTCCGGTCAGAAAGAGGAGGAGGAGGGGATCACCACAGAGTGACATGCAGCAGGGGAGGAGACGAGGACAGAGAGCTTAGCTCATCTTCATGGAGGGAGCCGAGAGCTCTTCCTCTCTTTCTCTCGGGCAGGACCAGACAGGGGAGAGGGAGTGGTGCTCGGGGGAGGTGAGTGGGAGTGGAATGGAGAAAATGAGAGGACAAGAGGGTGCTGGCCTGCCTCTCGCACTTTTATCTCGGGTGGGGGAGGTCCATGATGGACAAAGTCCATCGGGAGCATGTGGAGAGTAGGACAAGGGCATTGGTCGAGGAGGGCGGGATGTGGGGCCATTTGCTCGACCAGAGAGAGAGAGAGGAGTGGAGGTGGCTGTTGTTGCTTTTAATATGCAAGATCTTTTGCAAGATATGCCTCTCCTTCTCTCATACAAGCACATGGGACCCAAGAGGGCAGTGCTATAGTAATCTCGACTAGGGGAGTTCTGGTGGGTGTGGTGCATTGTTTTGCAAGATTGGTGGTGGTTGTGTTTGGGTTTTTGATTCAAAAAGGCAAAGTATCCAATTCTGCCATAAGGGATGATCAAGTGGTATGTCTTGATTTTTGACCTTGACCAAAAGAGGTAAGGATGCTGGTAGATGGGTAGGGTTAATATGCATCTCTAGGATTTATTTGGGATTTTTCAGAAGATCAAAAGGTCACTTAAATCCATTTATTCAAAAACTACAGAAGTGAATTCTTGGTGTTCATTTGATATTTTTACATTGGAAAAGGTGGGTTTTTGAGTTGATATGATCCCAAATGTGAATACACACTTAGGGTAATTTTCCAAAGATTTACGGATGTTTAAAAGTCTTTACAACTATTATTATTCCATTTTTGCCATTTGAGAAAATAAGCAAAATGAATTATTTAAACTCTTCAAAAATATTTATTTTTGAAGGGGGATGATAGTTTATGATATATAGGGCTCAGTTTTCCTTAAGGTTAGGGAAGTATTTTGGCAAAAACCAAACTTTCCTTTATAGATTAGGTTTTGGAGTTTTTGTCCATTAAAGGAATTAAATAGTTTTCGAGCCATAATAATTATGGATAATATTTGATAATTTTTTATGCTCAAGGTAGATGATGTATACAAGGTGTAGCAAGCATTTTCAACCTTGTGAATTGGAAATCCAACTTGAATTAGATGGAAAAACAAGGAATTGAGGATCTAGGGTGATGTTATTTTTATACCACCAAAACCTTGTTGGATCTTGGCGCTCAGAGCTCACCTTGATGCAACGGATAGATGGATAGTTAGACCAAGTCATATATATGATCATGGCAGAAGGATTTTGGATTGGTTACATTTGAGGTGGTCTAGAAGTGATGGCAAACTTTGTTGAAAATAAGGCTGCCATACCAGATGAGTCATGATGCCTTATAAACCATGTGGGTTTAAGAAGCACAAGGATCCACTTGGAACAAGTGAAGTATATGTTGATAGACCTATATTATTAGAAAACAACCATGGAAAGATTTTGTCCATAGAAGGTTGGATGATGGTGTGAGCTTCTGTCAAAGTAGGCATGTTGACTAGATTTGCAGGAAAAGTTATTTTCTTGCCTACAGAACCATCAGGAACAAGTGTATTATAAGATGATCTAACCAAGGGAAAGAGTGGGCCTTGGTATTCCTTAGTATTTTTAACAATATTGTTTAAATGCATTTCCAAAAATGCACAAGGGTTGAGAAAGGGAGACACTAAAAAGGTGAGGTTGGAACAGATTCCAGACTTAGCCAAATATGGCAGTTTTGAGGATTTTGACTAGAGTATGAGAGGGGATGTTTTTGATGGGTTGCCAGGTATCAAGGCATCATCCAGTGGATGATGTTGAAGAGTAGATTGAGTAGAAGGGATCCATGCTTGATATTGGTCTTCATTGACTTAGAAACTTCTAGAATGGATCATTGTAGAATTGATCTGGTTAAAGATTTTAGATGATCATCTAGTGGCTAGAGATTAGATCCAGATTGTATTCTTGCTTAGGGTTTGGTGATTTTAAAGTATCTTGATCCTAGTGGATGAGATCCTAGAGTAGCTCATACTACTTCTAAGAAATCAAGTCAAACAGCAGATCAAAGCAATTCATTAGACAATAGATCAAGGCACTTCATCTTAGCAGATCAAGGCAACTCATCTTACAAACAAAGCAAACCTACTATTGGGGTTACCATCAAGCCTGGCTTGAGGGAAGGTTGGGTATTTTGAAAAGGTTGGAGTTTGAATAAGATGAGAGTCCTTGGTATCTCTACCAAGAGTAGAATTCAAAAGCTTTAAAAAGAGGTTTTTGGAAACCTAGAGATAAGAATAGTTGAAGCTTCTGTCTGTAAAACATAAGGACATTATAATAGGTTGCTCTCCATAGTTTAGTGAAATAAAAGCTACTAAAAAGGGTGGAGGTTGTAAAGGTAGCTTGGCTCAGGTTTTGAATTACCAGAACATTTCAGAATATGGAAATTAAGCCAAGATAGTTTTGGGAAGTAGCTTTTGTCAACTGGTGTTGAGGTAAGGAGTATACCTTATAATACACCATCATAAGCATAAACATAGTCAAACAACAAGCAAACACTTCAGCATTAATACAAGAAAAAGTTTTTGATCCCCCTGATTTTTGCATTCTGGACAACTAGTTAGGGTTGCTGAAATTGGGATGTTACAGACCTTTCCCCCTTAAACGAATCTCATCCCGAGATTCAGGTGAGTAGGGTTAGGGGATTTTGAGCCGAGTTGATACTAGGTGTCTTACATGTACTATCTTACGGACTCCGTCTTTGAAAGTGGTTACTACATCAATGAAGTTGAGCTTCAGTCTTCGGGGATATACAGAGAGTTGAGCAGAGTCTAGTCCCGATTGTGAGGGATGACCTTCTTTTCCTTCCGGACTCTATATATCGAGGGCTTAGACTGGGCAGTATATCTCGATGCTGAACTTCACGGGGTACTCGTTGGAGGATAGAATCTACGGTTCGGAGTATATCTCTATAAGGATTCACAGCTCTTGCTTAGGGTCATAGCGTATCCTAATTAACGATTTTAGGGTCGGGACTCCTGAGTTTGCTTCAGTGAAGGGTTACCCTATTTTTGTGGGAAAGACGCAGTCTTTCCCCCTTAGGGTTAAACTGGGTTATATCGGAGAGTTGACATAGTCCTTCCTTCTTGGAGTCGTGGATTGATGTTTTGAAGACTATCGTCACTCTTTCTCGCAGAGTTGGAATCTTCCAATGACGTCCGCGAAGGTAGGTCCTATGGGGCTCATATACTACGATTATCCGTAATTAGTCTGTTGGAGCCGTTGGGGTCTCACGTCCTCCAAGCGATTGGAATTGAGCGGTTAGCGGTCCTGTGGCCCTTCCGGTGGGTCTTCAGCTGAAACGGCAGAGGGACTTTGTAGGATCTTCAGTTAGTTTCTCCTCTGATAACTCTCGGGTTGTTGTTTGGAGAGAAGGCGTAAAATCTGGCGGTCTTTCTAAAGTATCCTCGGGTAGATAGTCTTCTGAAGATTGAGTGGAAAGACGCAGTCTTTCCACCTTAGAGCTTCACTAAGGTTCATGGAGAAGGGTTTGGATCTTCTGTCTTGCAAGGCTGACTTGCTGTTAGCGGAAGGATATATCTTACCTGGATCTTGAGCTGAGGTCTTAGATTGATGCCCTACTTTATCAATCTTGGCGGGGGTGGTTTCCTGATGCAGCCTTTAAGGGGTTAGCTCAAGGTAAATTAGCGGTTTACGACTCTTCTTGATAGTAGTTAGTCAGGGTTGAAGCAGTCAGCGTCGGGTAAGCGGTCTTCATTTGCATTGCTTGCGTTGTTTCTGCTTGATGGCGGAGTGGACTCGTTGTCTTCACGCTTCCTAATCATCTGACTTCAGGGGTAATTCTGACCTTCTAGGGAGGATCATTCCGTTAGTTTGGGTAGGGTCGACTAGATTAGTTAGTCTCCTGAGGCGGTCAGAAGGTCTAATACACTAAAGCTTAGTGTGGTTAGGTCTTCACTTCTTGTCTTGGTTGACTTATCACGTGGTTTCTTGTGGATATTGAGGATCCTTTGGTGATTGACTTCCAGCTCCAACGGAAGTCTTGCTATAGTAGACTGAGGAACAAGGGAGTGTGGTGCTATTGACGAGCCTTGCGAGATGAGTTTGACGAGGTATGCCGTCCTGCTGAGGTGAAATCTTCGAGTTGATTCTGACTTGACGATGTCGAACTCCTGGTTCTTGCGATGCGTTTCCTCTTATATACTCTTGAGGTTAGTCTGGGTCTCATTACCGACAGCTAACGCAGGGGTTTCCTGAGTTACTAGGTGGGTTCTCGCTCCTCGAGTCACATTTTTAAGGAGGTCAAAGCAAAACAAAGCGTACAAACCAGGCGAACAGAGCGAGGGGTCGCAATGTCCTCGGTAAACAACACACATCAAGCGACACCGGATGCACTTAGGCAAGCAAACACGGTCAACGCTAGAGACCAAGGAGTTAACTACTCACGATGTAGGGGAATCCTATTCTTAGGACTATCAACCCTAGATAACATCTTTCTTCAAGTCAGAGTCACTATCTTGCAGATGAAGCCTTCGTCGTATCTTGGACACTTCTGGATAGTGCAACACCCGATGTCTTCTGATTGTGAGGATTCCGCTGATAGAGCGATACTTATAGTCTCCTTGTGTTTGCTGGTAGTTGCTTGTCTTCATCTTGTTCTCATTGTCTTCACCGGGTTCTAGATCCTAGTTATTTAAAATTCGTAGGTTTGAAGTTTGGACGAGAGTTAGAGGAAACCATTTTCGAAAGCATTTACTTAGAGTAAGAGAAGAAGTAGAACTTTTTGAAACTCATTGAGAAACTAGTTTTCGAAAGCCGGGGTTTTCAAAATAAGGTTCCTGTCTAGCGACCATGCTAACTAAGGTTCTCCTATAGTCAGGATGGCTCTGATACCAAGTATATGGGGCCCCCGGATTAATCCTTCGAGAATCCCTGTTATGCATACAACCACGATCCCATGATCAGGTAGTCGTGTCACATAACTGACAAGTATCAAAATAAACATCCAATACATAACGAGTACATGTCATACCTTATTTTCCATTATGGCTACATCTATCAACATTAGCGAAACTTCATTAAGTGTAGGGCCCTAGCCATGCCTTAACCTACAGGCAACTTACTAGGAGAACGTCCTAGCTCGCTTAGCCATCAACTTCATCCTCTTCTTGATATCTGACCAAGTTAATAGCCAGGGACAATGCTAGTGAGTACTTTGAATGTACTCGCAAACCACCTCAAGAAAATAATAATAACAAGAGGATATGAAATATGGCTGTGGTAGTAGGAGGGCTCCAAGAGAGGTTCTTTTCGCAAATAGTTTTCTCTTGTAGATATAGCATCTACATATCATTGTTTAAAACTTTTGTAAACCATTTTGGAAACCTTTTGAAAAGTTTTGTAAACACTAGGATTGGGGTACCCATTCGTTCCCGTCTTCAGGTCGTCCCACGACCAAACTCCTTTCTTTCCCTTTTCGACCATCCCATGGTCAAAACCTTTCTCCTTTCCGACCATCCCATGGACCAAAACATTTCCAAAGCCTTTGCTTTTCAGAAATCCTTTTTGAAAACAAAACCATCACCGCTCTATAGAAGTTTGTCCAACCCGTCCATAACCGCGAACACGGCTATTCAAATAGATTTACGCTCTACAGAGGTTGCACACTTTACCCACACCATCCGGGTACACTACTCTGATCTAAACCGATCGTGGGTCAAGTAACCGATCAAGACTCTCCGAATGCCACTCCAGTATAAGTGCCTACCCTATGATTATTGTTCCCCTCAACACTGGGACGTCGGGTACCGAGGACCAACCGGAGCGCATTTTACACTTCACATAGTGGGCGCTTTCAATGAGGGGCTCATAGTAATGCCTGGCTTCCCGCAGACAGTTTATTCCTTCTCTAGGTCGATGTCCCACATGGAACTTTATGGGAGAAGGCCCAGCCTCCAGGGATCGCGATCCCTATATTAGTTGCGAGGCAGCTTATACCAGAATAGACAAACATCAAATCCAGCCTTGTCCCATTCCATAGTAATGTGGTTGCACGGGTTAAGTTGTTATTGCTAAACTGCAAAGAACCGGGTGCGTTTTTGTAAACCTTTTTACTCCGGTTTTCCTCTAGAATTTTGTAAAACAAAACCTTTTTCTTTCTCAACATCTATCGGGAGGTCCCACCTCACCAAGGTTTTATCATAAAACATTTGGTAAAACTTTTCTAGGGTTTTCCCATCCTATAGCTTTGCTTCGGCTAAAACAGGGTCTCCAAAGGGTTATGGTGTTATACACCATCTATTCTACTAGAGGCCAGTAGGTGTCATCAAGGGGGTTGTACTTAATAGTACAAAAGTGTAATAGTTCGGAAGAGACAAACCACTACCATATATACATCAACATATAGTAAAACAATGCAGTTTTAATAAACAGTAGATCAAACATGTATAAGTAAAACAGTAGGACAAGGCTTATGAGCAAGAATGTGGCTTGCTTGATGATCAGCAACATGGCAATATGTCCCTGGACTTCTTCTTAGAATACCCAATAATACCAATAAGAAGAACCAACTTCTGATCTATGATTTCACCGCAACTATCGTCGTCAGATAGCACATGCAAGCAAACCAAACCACAATCAACACAAGGCATACAAGCATCATTACAATACAGAAAACCAACATACCACACATTAGTCAAATCAGTAGGTTTTGATAGATTGAATGGGTTGTAAGTGGAATTACTTAAATTGTCCTTGTGGTCTTTGTTTTATGGCGTATTTGTCCAAATACCACCTGTTAAGGGGATTTAGAACTGGGCTTGGATCTGTAAAATATCAATATGCAAATATGGTACCATCGGGTAGGTATTGACAAAATAAGGCCAACCAAAGTGGTTTCACTATTTTATCACTTTTCTTTGATTTCTTATGAATTTTCTAGTGATAAAAGCTCTAGTTTTAGGAAATAATTCACCAGAAAGGTTCTGGATCTCCAAAAATTATTTCCTTGGGTGGTTAAGTAGGGCTTGATGTACTTGTTCACAGAGAGTTGGAAACATGACAGAATATTTACCACAATGCCCTCAGGAAATTCCCAAAGGCTGTTCTAGAGGGTTTTTGTCTTTTTCACCGGATATAATCTACAGTAGTTTTTGAGAGGAAACCAAGGCCAACTGGTAGGTATTTTGAATACCTTTTTGTAGGAGTTGGATTCACTGTTTTTGGAGTTGTAAAACTTCTGTATTGATTTTTCTACTGGGACTACCCTAGGTAGAGGTGATTAATTCACCAAAACTAAACAGAGCTTCACTAAAATTTGATTTCCTGGATTTTGGTAGACCTTAGTGTACCACATCACAGAGACTTGGAATTAGGTCAAAAAAACTCATGGTTTGGTCTAGGGAATTTTCTAAAGTCAAATTGTGACTTTTTTTGTTATTTTTACTAGGGGCAATATAGGAATTTATTTTAGGTGGGGCCAGGAGGACATGAAAGGGATAACTATTACCCTTCGGAAACAAAAGGTTTCAAATCAATTAGAGTTATAAAACTTATGAAAAGATTTTAATAGTCGATAAGATATATCTAGGTAAAGGATTTACTATAAATAATCTAGACATTATTTGGGTCAACCAAGGATACTGAATGTTTAAGAAAACATTCATAAACATTGTAAATTTTTGATCTGGGCATTTGGAAGCATTTTCCATTTTCAAAAAGATTTAAACCAAAGGCCACTTTTCTGGATCTGAGAAAAAGGATTAAAAGAGAAAGAGTAACAGAAGGGGATTGGGCTAGCTTGGCGTGGTCGTGGGCCACGGCTACGGTTGGTCGGCCCAACTAGATGGGGCAGCGAGCGAGAGGGATTTCAAATCCCGGTGGGCTGGTCCCGCCTATTAGCGGCGATGGCGGCTAAGTGGTAAGGGGCAACCCCAGCCACTGGATCTAGTACAGATCGACGGTTGGGCGTTGTCTCCCACCTCCGACAGGACGGCGGCGAGCTCGAACCCTAGGGTGGAGCTGGGCGGTGGTGGGGGCTTACCAGCGGGGCGGAGAGGAGCCGGGGAGGGGCAGAGGTGAAACGGCCCACGATGGCGGTCCCAGTGATAGGCGGGAAGGTGGACTTCAACGCCGGGAGGTGGCTCACGCGGTGGTGGCTGGAGGTGGCTTCGTTGGAGCTCACCGGCACGGCCGGTCGAGGTGGTCCTAGACAAAAATAAAGGTACAGTCAGAAAGAGGAGGAGGAGGGGATCACCACAGAGTGACATGCAGCAGGGGAGGAGACGAGGAGAGAGAGAGCTGAGCTCATCTTCATGGAGGGAGCCGAGAGCTCTTCCTCTCTTTCTCTCGGGCAGGACCAGACAGGGGAGAGGAAGTGGTGCTTGGGGGAGGTGAGTGGGAGTGGGGTGGAGAAAATGAGAGGCCGAGAGGGCGCTGGCCAGCCTCTGGCCCTTTTATCTCGGGTGGAGGAGGTCCATGATGGACAAAGTCCATGGGGAGCATGGGGGAGGGCAGGACAAGTGCATTGGTCGAGGAGGGGGGCATATGGGGCTATTTGCTCGACTAGAGAGAGAGAGGAGTGGACGTGGCTGCTGCTGCTTTTAATATGCAAGATCTTTTGCAAGATATGCATCTCCTTCTTTCATACAAGCACATGGGACCCAACATGGCAGTGCTATAGTAATCTCGACCAGGGGAGTTCTGGTGGGTGTGGTGCATTGTTTTGCAAGATTGGTGGTGGTTGTGTTTGGGTTTTCGATTCAAAAAGGCTAAGTATCCAATTCTGCCATAAGGGATGATCAAGTGGTATGTCTTGATTTTTGATCTTGACCAAAAGAGGTAAGGATGCTGGTAGATGGGTAGGGTTAATATGCATCTCTAGGATTTATTTGGGATTTTTCAGAAGATCGGAAGTTCACTTAAATCCATTTATTCAGAAACTGCAGAAGTGAATTCTTGGTGTTCATTTGATATTTTTACATTGGACAAGGTGGGGTTTTGAGTTGAGATGATCCCAAATGTGAATACACACTTAGGGTAATTTTCCCAAGATTTTTGGAGGTTTAAATGTCTTTACAACTATTATTATTCCGTTTCTACCATTTGAGAAAATAGGCAAAATGAATTATTTAAACTCTTCAAAAATATTTATTATTGAAGGGGGGCGATAGGGTATGATATATAGGGCTCAGTTGTGCTTAATGTTAGGTATGTATTTTGGCAAAAACCAAACTTTCCTTTATAGATTAGGTTTTGGAGTTTTTGTCCATTAAAAGAATTAAATAGTTTTCGAGCCATAATAATTATGGATAATATTTGATAATTTTTGATGTTAAGGGTAGATGATGTATACAAGGTGTATCCAGCATTTGCAACCTTGGGCTTTGGAAATCCAACTTGAATTAGATGGAAAAACAAGGAATTGAGGATCTAGGGTGATGTTATTTTTATACCACCAAAACCTTGTTGGATCTTGGCGCTCAGATCTCACCTTGATGCAAGGGATAAATGGATAGTTAGACCAAGTCATATATATGATCATGGAAGAAGGAGTTTGGATTGGTTACATTTGAGGTGGTCTAGAAGTGATGGCAAACTTTGTTGAAAATAAGGCTGCCATACCAGATGAGTCATGATGCCTTATAAACCATGTGGGTTTAAGAAGCACAAGGATCCACTTGGAACAAGTGAAGTATATGTTGATAGACCTATATGATTAGAAAACAACCATGCAAAGATTTTATCCATAGAAGGTTGGATGATGGTGTGAGCTTCTGTCAAAGTAGGCATGTTGACTAGATTTGCAGGAAAAGTTATTTTCTTGCCTACAAAACCATCAGGAACAAGTGTATTATAAGATGATCTAACCAAGGGCAAGAGTGGGCCTTGGTATTCCTTAGTATTTTTAACAATATTGTTTAAATGCATTTCCAAAAATGCACAAGGGTTGAGAAAGGGAGACACTAAAAAGGTGAGGTTGGAACAGATTCCAGACTTAGCCAAATATGACAGTTTTGAGGATTTTGACTAGAGTATGAGAGGGGATGTTTTTGATGGGTTGCCAGGTATCAAGGCATCATCCAGTGGATGATGTTGAAGAGTAGATTGAGTAGAAGGGATCCATGCTTGATATTGGTCTTCATTGACTTAGAAACTTCTAGAATGGATCATTGTAGAATTGATCTGGTTAAAGATTTTAGATGATCATCTAGTGGCTAGAGATTAGATCCAGATTGTATTCTTGCTTAGGGTTTGGTGATTTTAAAGTATCTTGATCCTAGTGGATGAGATCCTAGAGTATCTCATACTACTTCTAAGCAATCAAGTCAAACAGCAGATCAAAGCAATTCATCAGACAACAGATCAAGGCACTTCATCTTAGCAGATCAAGGCAACTCATCTTACAAACAAAGCAAACCTACTACTGGGGTTACCATCAAGCCTGGCTTGAGGGAAGTTTGGGTATTTTGAAAATGTTGGAGTTTGAATAAGATGAGAGTCATTGGTATCTCTACCAAGAGTAGAATTCAAAAGCTTTAAAAAGAGGTTTTGGGAAACCTAGAGATAAGAATAGTTAAAGGTTCTGCCTATAAAACATAAGGAGATTATAATAGGTTGCTCTCCATAGTTTACTGAAATAAAAGCTACTAAAAAGGTTGGAGGTTGTAAAGGTATCTTGGCTCAGGTTTTGAATTGCCCGAACATTTGAGAATATGGAAATTAAGCCAAGACAGTTTTGGGAAGTAGCTTTTGTCAACTGGTGTTGAGGTAAGGAGTACATCTTCTAATACACCATCATAAGCATAAACATAGTCAAACAACAAGCAAACACTTCAGCATTAATACAAGAAAAAGTTTTTGTTCTTCCTGATTTTTGCATTCTGGACAAGTAGTTAGGGTTGCTGAAATTGGGATGTTACAATTAGTTGGAGGTAACCCTATTACACTTGTTGACAATATCATGAGTGCATGGGGTCAAATCGGATCGATCATAACAATCGGTCAAACGAGCAATAATACTGCACTTCTTCAGTGGTGTCTAAATGAGTGATACTTTCAAGCATTCATGCTATTTTCGATTGTGTGGTGTCTAAATGAGTGATACTTTCAAGGGGAAGCTCGTTGTTCTGCGCATATGGGACAAACATGTAGCTCGTCACATGACAAAGTGGCAACTAGCTGAACAGGGAATGTGGACCTTAGCAGCCACCCTCCTTGAGAAAGACACGATGCAAGGTGTGTTATCATGTCAAAATTACTTTACTAAAATGTTTTAATTAACATACATGTGTGTTGTAACTCTTATATTTTTCCCATACATAAATGTTGCAGGTGCTTTGAAAACAACACACGAGATCCAGATTGTCTTTGAGCTAGACAACATTTGGCGCGCTTATGAACTTGCAGCTTATCGTCTAACACTCGGCCCATCTCGTGACTCCATACTGTGCCGGGTCAGAACGCTTGTACGTCGGAGGGAGAAGATGGGGTTATATGCCAACCTCCGAATCGGGAGGCTATAAATCCTCTCTGAATGATCTGGTGGTCTAAGAAATGTGTGTCCTGTATTTTTTTCATACATTTGTTATTCTCTCTACGGTAGAATGTGGTCCACTCAGAGTTTCTTCCCTCGTTTGTTCCGGATTTTTTATTCTCTCTACCGTAGAATGTGGTCCACTCAGAGTTTGTTCCCTCGTTTGTAATGGAAGAAATTAAAATGGCACGATCTCTTTTATCAAGTTTGGAATTTCTCTCTACAATATAAAATGTGGTCCAATCAGGGTTCATTTCCTCATTTGTATTGGAGAAATCCAAATGGCACGATTATTTTTATCATGTTTGGAATGATACGAAAGCGCTATGTTTGTGTTATCTTGACTCCAAGTAAAGTTAAATGTCAGAAGTGTCTCTCAACCATAATCCTTTATTCTAACTGTTGCGTCACGTTGGAACCGTCTATACTTTTTTCCACATGGAAAAGCAACAGAATAGAAAAATATTGTGAATTACGAATAACATGGTACAAATGAATTATGAACAAATATCTAAACCTTTATGTAATTTAAATGAGAAAACTTAAGGTATGCTGGGATGATATATTACCTCCAATTAAGACCAAATGTAGGTTTGGGATAATGTGTTGCAGTCTTTGTGTTTCTTTTTATTGAGAAAAAATGTAGAGTTGTTGTCGCAAACCTCCTAGGAGGTAAACTGTATTACATGAAACAAAACACTAATGTTAACACATCATTGAAACCCAGTATTTTCTTTCCGTTCCTACAAACAATGTTCACACATCAGTGTGCTATTCTAATATCTATATCTAATAATGATAAATAACCAATGTATTAATTTATAATGATGGTGGATAACCTATATGTATGGTGCGAAATATTAGTGTCAATAGTCGAACATAGAGAATAGATATTGCGGTAGAAAACATATAAAATATTACTTATGCTTCCACTTTTCACCTAAAAAAATAACCATGCAATTAATTACCGTGATTTTAGCCCACTATACCAGGTAACTGGCGTTCTTTCGTCCTCCCTAAATCACTCACCAATCAATACCATGATTTCCAATCACTCACCAATCCTAGGAGTACCAATCATCCACCATATTTGACGTCCCTTTATTCTGTCTGTCATTAACTACAACATAATATACCTGCTACCATTTACACATCCTACACCCTCGCGCCACCATGATTTTAGCCCACATTAAATTTACTACCGTTTATACATCCCACCCCCTCAGGCTGCCATGATTTTAGCCCACATTAAATTAACTACCATTTACATATCCCACCCCCTCACGCTGCCATGATTTTAGGCCACATTAAACTTACTACCGTTTTCAAATCTCATGCATTTATTGTCTTCGATTACCCGTCCTATATATATCTACGCCACCCACGCACGGTCAGTATCAGCTCCAGCCCCTCTCTCTGTCACCTAAACCTATAACTCACCCATACTATTAGGAGTCTGAACGAAGCGGAGCATCGCCCATTCAGGTATGTGATCGTATCATACCATTCGGATTCACAATGTATACCAGTTTTTCCATAATATATAGGGATATCTTGCGCCGCCTAAACGTTGGAATTATGGTTCCATGTGCAATGAAATATTTCTTACTAATCTTAATCAGCATTATTGTTTGGTCAAAATTATTATTATCATCTGTGATAACCATTACCGAGTTGCTAGCCATGTGATTTTGTAGAATTTTGGTATAGATATATGGTGTCACCATGAGGAAGGGACTTGGTGTTGGAGATATGCCCAAGAGGCAATAATAAAAATGGTTATTATTATATCTTTGTGTTTATGATGAATGTTTACATCTCATGCTATAATTGTATTATTAGGAAACACTAATACATGTGTGTTTTGTAAACATAAAAGAGTCTCTAGTCAGCCTCTTGTTGAACTAGCTTGTTGATTAGTTGATGATCATGGTTTCCTGATCATGGACATTGGATGTGATTAATAACAAGGTTATATCATTAGGAGAATGATGTGATGGACACACACCCATAGTAAGCGTAGCATAAGATCAAGTCATTAAGTTCGTATTTCTATAAGCTTTTAAATGCATAGTAACCTAATCCTTCGACCATGAGGTTGTGTTAATAACCATCACCGGATGGGTTCTTTGATGACATCAAACACCGCTTCGTGACTGGGTGGTTATAAAGGTGTCATTGGGTATTCTGAAAGTATGTGTTGAAGCGCATGGACCAAGATTGGGATTTGTCCATCCATATGACGGATAGATATGCTCTGGGCCCTCTCGGTGTAATGTCATCTAGTTAGCTTGCAAGCATGTGACTGGGTCACAAGGGATGACATAACATGGAACGAGTAAAGAGTACTTATCAGTAACGAGGTAGAACTGGGTATGGAGATACCGACGATCAAACCTCGGATAAGTATAGTATCGCGTGACAAAGGGAATTGGTTTCGTATGTAAATGGTTATATCGATCACGAAGTCATCGTTGAGTATGTGGGAGCCATTATGGATCTCCAGGTCCCGCTGATGGTTATTGATAGGAGATGTGTCTCTGTCATGTCTACGTGTTCACGAACCGTAGGGTGACACACTTAAGGTTCGAAGTTGTTTTAAGTAGATATGGAATGTGCGTTGGAGACCGAATGTTGTTCGGAGTCTCAGATTAGATCCGGGACATCACGAGGAGATCCGGAATTTTCTGGAGAATAAGATTCATATATTGAGGATCATTTTCTGAATTAGGAAATGTTCCGGAGTATTTGTATGAGGATTCTAGAAGGTTTCGGAATGTTCCGGAAGGTTCTGGAAGATTTCTTGGAGTTTGCTTGAAAACCAAGAAAGGGATCAAGGAGTCCTTGTGGGGCAAGACAAGGAGTCGTGGGGCAGGAGGACTCCTCCCCCCCTCCCCAATCCGCCGGCCAAGGAGGGAGGGGAGTCCTACTAGGACTCCCCCTCCCCATGGCGCCTCCCCCCTTTAAATAGAGGGGTGGGGGCGCCACCCCCTGGTCCTCCTCTACTACTCCAATCCTAGCCGCCCCTCTCCTCTTCCTTTATTCTGCTCAGGCTTAGGCGAAGCCCTGCAGAATTCTCTACTCCACCACCACCACCACGCCGTCGTGCTGCTGGGATTCCGTGGAGAAGATCTACTACCTCCGCTGCTCGTTGGAACGAGGAGAGGAAGGTCTGCTTCGACTTCGTACATGTGACCGACTGCGGAAGCGCTGCCGGAACGCGGCGCCGGAAGGATCATCCACTCGATCTTGAGATCGGAAAGTGATCAACTACATCAACCATGAGATCTAATCTCGTAACGCTTTCGGATCTACAAGGATTAGTACAGATCTATCTCGTTGCACATGTCTAATAGATTAGATCTTGGCTTTTATCTAGATTAGATCTGGGTTTTGTTCGTTCTTGCGGTAGAAAATTTTTGTTTTCCATGCTACGAACCCATCAGTGGTATCAGAGCCGTATCTATGCGTAGATCTGTTGCACGAGTAGAACACAAGATTGTTCGCCGATGAAACTACATCTTCTCTCGTGAAGATCGGACTTGGTGTAGTGGACTTGGTTCGTGTAATCACTAAGACAATGTGAGGGATGTTATTTTGAGTGGGAGTTCACCTAGTTAATTTAAGAATTAAATTTGAACTCAATTTATCATAAACTTAGTCTAAACTACTTGCAAATTTGTTGTAGATTATGGCAAACCCCTCCATCAATTTCAATGCGTTCCTAGAGAAAGAAAAGCTTAAGAACAATGGAAGCAATTTCACGGACTGGTTCTGTGGACTGAAGATCATCCTCAGGGCTGGTCAGTTGACCAATGTACTCGAAGCACCGCTAGGTGACCCACCTGCAGAAGATGCCACCGATGACGTAAAGAATGTTTACGCCACTCGGAAAAATCATTACTCCACAGTTCAGTGTGCCATCCTGTACGGTTTAGAAGCGGAGCTCCAGAAGCGTTTTGAGCACCACGACCCGTTCGAGATCATTAAGGAGCTCAGGCTAATTTTTGAGACTCACGCGGCCATGGAGAGCTATAAGGCCTCCGAAAAATTCTTTAATTGTAAGATGGAAGAGGGAAGCTCCGTTAGCGAGAACGTGCTCACCATGTCTGGGTACGCAAACAAGCTCCAAGAGTTGGGGATATCGGTTCCTAATGAGTTAGGGATTCACTGTCTCCTCCAATCACTGCCACCGAGTTATAAGAACTTTGTGATGAACTACAATATGCACTGCATGAACAAGACGTTGCCTGAACTATCGTCCATGCTGAAAACTGCTGAAGTGAAGATCAAGAAGGAGCACCAAGTGTTGATGGTCAATAAAACCACCAATTTCAAGAGACAGGGCAAGCCTAAGAACAAGGGCAACTTCAAGAAGGACGACAAGAAAGCTGCCGCACCTGCAAAGAAGCCCAAGGCTGGTCCCAAGCCTGAAACTGAGTGCTTCTACTGAAAGGGTGCTGGTCACTGGAAGCGTAACTGCCCCAAGTACCTGGCGGATCTGAAGAACAGCAACATCAAGAAGAAAGGTATATTTGATATATATGTTATTGATGTGTATCTTACTAGTAATCGTAGTACTGCCTGGGTATTTGATACTGGTTCGGTTGCTCATATTTGTAACTCGAAACAGGAGTTGCGGAATAAACGAAGACTGGCGAGAGACGAGGTGACGATGCGCGTTGGAAATGGCTCCAAGGTTGATGTGATCGCCATCGGCACGCTCCCTCTACATCTACCTTCGGGATTAGTTTTAAATTTGAATAATTGTTATTTGGTGCCTACGTTAAGCATGAACATTATATCTAGATCTTGTTTACTGCGATACGGTTACTCTTTTAAGTCCAAGAATAAAGGTTGTTCGATTTATATGAGTAATATCTTTTATGGTAATGCACCTGAGATGAATGGTTTATTCTTATTGAATCTTGATAGTAGTGATACACATGTTCACAACATAGATGCTAAACGAATAAAATTGAATGATAATTCTACATACATGTGGCACTGCCGTCTTGGTCACATTGGAGTGAAGCGTATGAAGAAACTCCATTCTGATGGACTTCTTGAATCACTTGATTTTGAATCACTTGAAATATGCGAAGCATATCTAATGGAAAAAATGACTAAGACTCCATTCTCTGGAATAATGGAGCGAGCTACAGACTTATTGGAAATAATACATACCGATATGTACGGTCCAATGAGTGTAGCATCGCATGGTGGATATCGTTATGTTCTCACTTTCACGGATGACTTAAGTAGATATGGGTATGTCTACTTTATGAAACATAAGTCCGAAACTTTCGAGAAGTTTAAGGAATTTCAAAGTGAAGTGGAAAATCATCGTAACAAGAAGATTAAGTTTCTGCGTTCTGACCACGGAGGTGAATATCTAAGTTATGAGTTTGGCATGCATTTAAAAAAATGTTGAATACTTTCGCAGTTAACACTGACGGGGACACCACAGCGTAATGGTGTGTCCGAACGTCGTAATCAAACTCTCTTAGATATGGTTCGGTCTATGATGTCTCTTACAGATCACCGTTATCATTTTGGGGCTATGCATTAGAGACAGCCGCATTCACTTTAAATAGGGCACCGTCTAAATCCGTTGAAACGACACCGTACGAATTGTGGTTTGGTAAGAAACCTAAGTTGTCGTTCCTTAAAGTTTGGGGTTGCGAAGCATGTGTAAAGAAGTTACAACCTGATAAGCTTGAACCCAAAGCAGAGAAATGCGTCTTCATAGGATACCCTAAAGAAACAATTGGGTATACCTTCTGTCATAGATCCGAAGGCAAAGTTTTCGTTGCCAAGAATAGATCCTTTCTTGAGAAGGAGTTTCTCTCGAAGGAAGTGACTGGAAGGAAAGTAGAACTCGATGAGGTTATTGAACCTTCGCTCGGATTTGAGAGTAGCGCAGCACCGGAAGATGTTTTTGTGCCGCCTGCACCAATTGGAGAGGAAGCTAATGATAATGATCATGAAACTTCAAACGAAGTTGCTGCTGAACCTCGCAGGTCAACGAGGGTTCGTACCACTCCTGATTGGTATGACTCTGCCTTGAACGTCATGCTGGTGGACAACGCTGATGGCCCTGCGACGTATGAAGAAGCTATGGTGAGGCCAGATTCCGAGAAATGGCTAGAAGCCATGAAATCCGAAATGGGATCCATGAACGAAAACCAAGTATGGACTTTGGTGGACTTACCGGATGGTCGTAAGGCTGTCGAGAACAAATGGATTTTCAAGAGAAAAATAGATGCTGATGGTAATGTTACCGTCTATAAAGCTCGACTTGTCGCGAAAGGGTTCCGACAAATTCAAGGAGTTGACTATGATGAGACTTTCTCACCAGTAGTGAAGCTAAAGTCTGTGAGGATTTTGTTAGCAATTGCTGCACATTTCGATTATGAGATTTGGCAGATGGATGTCAAAACGGCGTTCCTTAATGGTGACATTGAGGAAGAGTTGTATATGGTACAACCCAAGGGTTTTGTCGATCCTAAAGATGCTGACAAGGTATGAAAACTTCAGCGCTCCATTTATGGACTGAAGCAAGCATCCCGGAGTTAGAATCAATGTTTTGATAAAGTAATCAAAAAAATTGGATTTATACAAACTTATGGAGAAGCTTGTATTTACAAGAAAGTGAGTGGGAGCTCTGTAGCATTCCTAGTACTATATGTAGATGACATATTGTTGATTGGGAATGATATAGAACTTCTTAATAGTGTCAAAACCTATTTGAATAATAGTTTTTCAATGAAGGATCTTGGCGAAGCGGCATATATTCTAGGCATCAAAATTTATAGAGATAGATCAAGACGCCTAATAGCACTTTCACAAAGTACATACTTAGACAAAGTTCTAAAGAAGTTTAGAATGGAAGAGAGCAAGAAAGGGTTTGTGCCCATGTTGTCAGGTAAGACCTTGAGTAAGACTCAAAGTCCAGCTACGGCAGAAGATAGAGAGAAAATGAATAATATTCCCTATGCCTCGGCCATAGGTTCTATCATGTATGCCATGCTGTGTACAAGACCGGATATAGCACATGTTGTTAGTTTGACTAGCAGATATCAAAGTGATCCTGGAATGGAGCACTGGTTCTTTCTTATGGAGGTGATGAACAGCTTGTTGTAAACGGTTACACCGATGCTAGTTGGAACACCGATCTGGATGACTCGAAGTCACAGTCGGGATACGTATTTATTTTGAATGGTGCTGCAGTGAGCTGGAGGAGTGCAAAGCAAAGCATTGTGGCGAAATCTTCAACTGAATCGGAATACATAGCTGCTTCGGAGGCTGCACAAGAAGCCATATGGATGAAGGAATTCATTACTGAACTTGGCGTGGTTCCTAGTGCGTTGGACCCGATGGCCATCTACTATGACAACACAGGTGCCATAGCTAATGCACAAGAGCCAAGGTCACATAGCAAGCTGAAGCACATCAAGCTACGTTTCCACGCTATTCGCGATTATGTCCGAGATGGTGACATAAAGATTTGCAAAGTACACACTGATCTGAATGTGGCGTATCCGTTGACTAAACCTCTCCCTAGAGCAAAGCATGACCAGCACCAGAACGCTATGGGTGTTAGGTATATTACTATGTAATCTAGATTATTGACTCTAGTGCAAGTGGGAGACTGTTGGAGATATGCCCAAGAGGCAATAATAAAAGTGGTTAGTATTATATCTTTGTGTTTATGATGAATGTTTACATCCCATGCTATAATTGTATTATTAGGAAACACTAATACATGTGTGTTTTGTAAACATAAAAGAGTCCCTAGTAAGCCTCTTGTTAAACTAGCTTGTTGATTAGTTGATGATCATGGTTTCCTGTTCATGGACATTGGATGTGATTAATAACAAGGTTATATCATTAGGAGAATGATGTGATGGACACACACCCATAGTAAGCGTAGCATAAGATCAAGTCATTAAGTTCGTATTGCTATAAGCTTTTAAATGCATAGTAACCTAATCCTTCGACCATGAGGTTGTGTTAATCACCATCACCGGATGGGTACTTTGATGACATCAAACACCGATTGGTGACTGGGTGGTTATAAAGGTGTCATTGGGTATTCTGAAAGTATGTGTTGAAGCGCATGGACCAAGATTGGGATTTGTCCATCCATATGACGGATAGATATGCTCTGGGCCCTCTCGGTGTAATGTCATCTAGTTAGCTTGCAAGCATGTGACTGGGTCACAAGGGATGACATAACATGGAATGAGTAAAGAGTACTTATCAGTAACGAGGTAGAACTAGGTATGGAGATACCGACGATCAAACCTCGGATAAGTATAGTATCGCATGACAAAGGGAATTGGTTTCGTATGTAAATGGTTCTATCGATCACGAAGTCATCGTTGAGTATGTGGGAGCCATTATGGATCTCCAGGTCCCGCTGATGGTTATTGATAGGAGATGTGTCTCTGTCATGTCTACATTTTCACGAACCGTAGGGTGACACACTTAAGGTTCGAAGTTGTTTTAAGTAGATATGGAATGTGCGTTGGAGACCGAATGTTGTTCGGAGTCTCGGATTGGATCCGTGACATCACGAGGAGATCCGGAATTGTCCAGAGAATAAGATTCATATATTGGGGATCATTTTCTGAGTTAGGAAATGTTCCGGAGTATTTGTATGAGGATTCTACAAGGTTTCGGAATGTTCCGGAAGGTTCTGGAAGATTTCTTGGAGTTTGCTTGAAAACCAAGAAAGGGATCAAGGAGTCCTTGTGGGGCAAGACAAGGAGTCGTGGGGGAGGAGGACTCCTCCCCCCTTCCCAATCCGCCGGCCAAGGAGGGAGGGAAGTCCTACTAGGACTCCCCCTCCCCATGGCGCCTCCCCCCTTTAAATAGGGGGGTGGGGGCGCCACCCCCCGGTCCTCCTCTACTACTCCAATCCTAGCCGCCTCTCTCCTCTTCCTTTCTTCTGCTCAGGCTTAGGCGAAGCCCTGCAGAATTCTCTACTCTACCACCACCACCACGCCGTCGTGCTGCTGGGATTCCGTGGAGAAGATCTACTACCTCCGCTGCTCGCTGGAACGAGGAGAGGAAGGTCTGCTTCGACTCCGTACGTGTGATCGACTGCGGAAGCGCTGCCGGAACGCGGCGCCGGAAGGATCATCCACTCGATCTTGAGATCGGCAAGTGATCGACTACATCAACCACGAGATCTAATCTCGTAACGCTTTCGGATCTACAAGGGTTAGTACTGATCTATCTCGTTGCACATGTCTAATAGATTAGATCTTGGCTTTTATCTAGATTAGATCTGGGTTTTGTTCGTTCTTGCGGTAGAAATTTTTTGTTTTCCGTGCTACGAACCCATCACTTGGAAGTCATGTGTTAAAATTGCAATTTAGGCCATGTGATGTTTTGGGGTGCTAATAAAAATACTCAATCTACATTATTTGCCATTTAGACCATTTGGAACTGAATGGAACTAAATTGCTAATAGTATTTAAATTATAAAACATAGAGGATCACAAACTCCTATTCCCATGGATTTGTTGTTTAATCCGCCAGTGATAACCATTACCGATTTGGTAGCTCGTAGCACATTAGATGAACTACCACAATAGAAAATGCTTGCATGGCGATGTTTCATTTCTATATGTATGGATTTACTAAGTAAATCCTTTTTACTATTCTCATCAAACATGACTACAGTACCAATATGTGTATAAGTTATACTAAATAATTCTTTGTTACTATTCTCAACATGCAACTTGATTGTCTATGTTACTATTCCCAATAGCTGACATAGGTTTAATTTTTTCTATGTTGTTTTAGATGGGCTCAACCGAGGTTCACATGGAAAACCAAGTGGAAGAAAATATTAGCTTTAATCAAATTAAGGAATACATCAGGTCCTTCCCTACCAAAACAAAATTAGTGCGGACCCATGACGCATGTTTGAGATGCGGAGATTTGGAGTGTCTGCTCAAAGATGATGGGTGGTTGGACGGTGATGTAAGATAACATATCTAAGTACTGTATAATTTGTTTATAACATCGTTTTGCCTCAAACTGCAGTTGTTAAATGCATATATTTACTATCTACGAGGCCAAGAACATCTGCATAACAGAGTCGGTGGAGAAGTATGGATGGATAGCACACATGTTAGTTCAATACTATGGCGAGATGCTAAAGTTCCCATTAGTCCAGCAGAACATCACAAGATCATAGAGTGAGTGATTATCTACTTGAAACATAATATGGTGAACCTCTGTAAATAACTTGGTGAGCTTAACTTAATAGTATTTGTAATTTAATGGAATGTGTCTTAAACTTGCATTTTTTTACAGCTCTTTATCCCAATTAACATCAAGGAATCCCATTGGTTTCTATGTAATGTTGATCCAAGATACCGTAGGGTACAGGTACTGGACTCGTTCGGTTCTCGGGTGAGCCGGTCTGACCTACGACTTGTGGTGAGCAATTACTTATGTGAAATTTAGCATCTGAATGATAGACTCATCTATCAAGGGTGTGAAACTACATTTATTTTACATGTATTATCCATCTTTTATTATGCTTATCAACTACAATGTATCGAGAATATTTTATGGCTGCTTCTCAGTATATTTTACATGTCGTACCACTCTTTTATTATGCTTAACAGCTACAGGGTCTCGAGAATCATTTTATGGTTGCTTCTTAATATATTGAGTTCAACAAAGGTAACAAGTGGCTAGATCTTGAAGTAACTACATGGCCAATAGTGGAGTGCATTCATGAGCCAATGCAGTTAGATGGATATAGTTAGATGTTTACTACATGATCCAATGTGACATGAGAAGTACCCGATACACTTATTACTTATCACCAACATTGGTTATGCAGCTCATCATGCGGCTTGTTTACGCTGAAATTCATGGAAGACTGGACTGGCCAGGAGCTAGCACACGAAGTGACGCAGGTATTTGCAGAAGGATGACCAATTTTATATTACCTTCTAAATTTTTATTTCTATGGCTAACAAATTTAAATAACTGACATGCAGAAGGGTATCAAACTCTTTAGAAAGCAGTTACCTATTATTCTGCATGAATCTCCTTTGAATGTGTTAAAAGGAGCACCAGAATATGACGAGGGAAACGATAGCGAAGACACGAGCGATGTTGTAATGTGGGACAAGAATGATCTCCTTCTTGCTGAAGCGTCACCAGCATCTGATGTGGCCAAATACCTGGCACCTTCTTTGATTGATCCGAAGATGCCTATTAACAAGGATGAATTAGTTTCCAAACTTCGAAACTATATCATGTCCATTGACGACAAGGATTCCATAAAGTAAGTCCATTTCCATGATAAGTTGAATTATGGTCTGCCAGTTTGTGTTATTACTTTTTTCCTTATGGTTAACTCCATGCTTTGTCTCACAGGGAAATATGGGTTCAGAGCTCCAGCCTGTATCCGGTTAGTTTAAGTCTTAAGTAGCTACAAGACTTGCTAAAGGATAACCAGGGTATCGACACCTCTTGCTTTAACATGGCTGTGCGAGTAAACGCTACAGACGGACTCCAGTGGTGCAATGATACTCCATATCATTATATGGATCTGCAATTTTGCGTGAGCCTTTATCTTAAATCCATATTACATGACAACCACAAATGACTTTTTCCATAATTTAAACATGATCATTACTCTCATCTCAGAGCATACCGACGGACTCCATGCAAGACGCACGGCTTCGTCTACCGTTCGACACTCAATGCTACATTATAGAAAAAATGTTTGACTGTTGGCCAGGGATGTGCTTCCATGTGTCATCCTGCAACTCGGTATAGCTGCTACTTTGTTATAATATTTAGGTCGTTACATACATAGTTTTGTAAGCACTATTTTTTGCAGATTTTGATACCATATCTTACGGGTGGCCGCTACATCCTTTTTGCGTTCAACCTGCGTGAAAGAATAGTTACTATACTTGATCCCATTCCTTTACCAGATGTGTGGAAAGCAAGTCTTCTAAAGAAAGATACAATAAAACTAAAAGACATCTCCATCTCAATATTGCACTTCAAAATGCAATCCCAGGGTGGAATGATGATGTTTTTCAATGGCGTCGCATCATACCAGTTGGGTTGCCAAGAAACCATGACAGGTTAGAAACATGTCGTTATAATTATTATTCAATAATTATGAAGTACAGATCACTAACAACAATGTGTATCTCTATATGTAGATACATGTCAGGTTTCTTGGTTCTAAAGTTTATGCGCTCGTGGAATGGAAAATATGTGACACGAGCTGATGCCATGGTGAGTATGATGCTATTTATGTTTAATGTAAATATATGAGCTCTTTCTAATAATTAGATATAATGCAAGTGCAGGACGGTAACGTCCTACGGAACAAAGTGCTGGTACACTTGCTGCCGTACAAGGGCAACGAGTGTGAAGCCAACATCCCGCAATTTGTTAAAGATTTGGTCAAGATCCTAGGGATGGATTATTCCATCTAAAGGGGTCGGTTTAGTTGTTTTGAGCAGCATGACCTAAACATTTCAATTTCCTATGGATATGTATGACGCTCTATTCATATTGTTGATTTTCAGCTTGATTTTTGGTGCTGTGGTCAGCTTGTGTTATGTGTATGTGGCACCTTCTATTCAGTTGTTTTACATTGTTGGGTTTCAGCTTGATTTGTGGTATCCTGGTCAGCTCATGTTATGTGTAATTGGCAACTTCTATTCGGTTGTTTTATTGCACAACCTTTTAAACACCACTTGAATTATGCATTTTCTAAATATCAGTCTGCTCACAGCACCATAAAATATGAAAGCACATGTAGTGGATAAAAGAACATAAGTACAGACCAATCATGGTCATATAGGCTGCAGGTGAAATGGGAAGGAAAGTATGGTATTATAACAATGTATAATTTCTAGGTTCAATTTTGTTTATGCTAGAATAAATCCACGAGCTTATCATTATAAGTGGAGAAATGATCAACATAATTATCAATAAATTAAAATGTTATAAATAGAGATGCTTATAGTGTGGTGGATGTATTCTTCACAACACATAATAGATAATAGAAAAAACAACTGATCAACTACTAAAAGGTTGTCACACAGACCATTAACAATGCAAACAAATCAACAAGTACTCGTGCTATTGTAAATGTGTTTAACATCTGTTGTAACAGATTAAAACATGGTGCATGAAAAATTGTGTTATTTATCTTAGGGCCTCTTGGAACACCAGAGAATGTGTGCAAGGCTTTCACCAATGAAACACAAGCTTCATAGAAAATATCAAGTAACCTACAAGCTAGAATAAGATGCGGTAATACATGAACAAATCTTACCTTTTCAAGAAGCTTGTTCCGATCCTTGACAAAATCCTAGTGAAAAAAGAGCAAACGTACTTCATAAAACTGAAATTCAATAATGGTATAGATTCATATTCTTGGTAACCATGTAATTTGATAACATGAAACTGCTACCGAAATCTTTAAGAAAACCAAGGATAATTCAGGAGATACTTGCCAAAAAGAAATCTGAGCAGTTCCACTCATATTAAAAAAAGTAGTTATCATTTTTAATTCGGCAGACTGAATTCTGAATTTAGGTAGGCATGTGCTCTAACCGTGCCTAAGCCTATATGAATATATAAACTAGATAAACAGAAAAACAAATAGGCAATTAACTAGGAATCATGCTCCCATGGGAAGATGTTAACTTGGGTATTTTGTCGTGTTCAAAAACAAATTGGGTATTTCATCAGGAGGGACACAATGGAGCAAATTACGCCTCCCAATAAGTAGAGAGATTATAGGACTTAATAGACCAACAGAAGATACCCTGATCACCTTCCAAAATAACAGATTTTGCACAATTTTTTCAACTAAACAAAACAACAAATAGGCAATTAACTAGGAATCATGCTTCTATGGGAAGATGTTAACTTGGGTAGTTTGTCGTGTTCAAAAACAAATTGGGTATTTTATCAGGAGGGAGACAATGGAGCAAATTATGCCTCCCAATAAGTAGAGAGATTACAGGACTTAATAGACCGACAGAAGATACCCTGATTACCGTCTAAAATAACAGATTTTCCACAAACCACGTCCAGCACACATAAAACTGCCCTAACAAACAACATTTGCACATTACTCCATTGGTCTGGTTAGCCAATTTGTCCGAGAGCACTATACATGGAAAAAAGTTACAACAGCGAAAATTTGAGGACACCATCCACGAATCGATTTGGACTCTAGTAAGTTTAACGATAGTAGAATCAGGCTGAAGAAGAGAAAATCATACGGCTCGCGCCATGCTGGCTAGAGGGTGACGACCCTGTGTCGTTTGTGCTATGCTAGTTGTCGTCCCGCTTCACAGCATTGTGGTGATGGGCGTCGATGCTGCGCAACGAGGGCTATGGGGGGAGGCTCGAGTGTGGATCGAAGAGGCTTGCAGAGGGTGGAGGGAGGTGGGCAGCAAATTGCTCCGAGGCGTGGATGCCATATACGTCCATCCAAGCTACGAGTCCTTCTGTGTGCCTCCCTTCTCAGTGCCTCTCGGCCTGATCCGACCGCCAAGGAATCAAGCTCGAAGTGGCAATGTTGACGGGGAGAGGGAGAGGGCAGCGACCCCTTGGTGGGTAGAGGAAGAGGCCAGCGACCACTTGGCGAGGAGAGGAGGTGTCAGAATGACGTTGTGTGGAGGAAGCAGGACGAAGTAGCCCTGGCCGGAGAGTGGGCGGCGATGATGCCTTGGCAGATAGAAATTATCTAGCCATTTGAAGGAGAGCAGCTCACACTGGTCACGACAGCAGAGAGTGACACTTCTTGTAGGCCACGATCAGCGATTCACTGCTCATTTTCTTCAGCAAACAACAAACATATGTAGGCAAATAGTCAAAAGATGACTCAGTTAGGACATCCACAATGCATTTTAGAAAATTTATGAGAAATTCCACTTACAGAACAAAACAAATTGCTATTTCAAAATGGGAACACCGACTTCTGAACTTAGGTAGTCATGTGATCTAATCCGAGCAGCTCTACCTCCAGATATTATTTGTTATTCATTACTACCGCATCATTTGTAAATACTGGAAGAGGCGTAAAGAAGTGGAATATGTTCAGACAATCATGCACACTGTAAGTAGGAGAAAGACAAGAATAATTTATATAGTAGGAAAGAAAATATTTTTCAAATTACTTGTTCTTAAAAATATGGCAGGAACATCATGAAGATTTTTCTTCCATGAAGATTATCTATCAAGATATTCACAGTATAAGAAGACAGTTGCTCATACATGATCACTTTAAATGAAGTGGGTAATACAATAATAGCAGGAACTTTGTAAATTAAATATCGCCATTTCAGACAATCTGAGATTCTCAATGGCAATAGATAATGAACAGTGTTATGCAATCAGTATGGAAAAGATAACATGTACTTTTCATGAAAAGTTATTACCTAGCTGGTGTCTCTCATCATCAGCTAGGTTCTAATTTCAGTAGTGTGTCGACTATAGACAGAGACATAATAAGAGCTGCATTATTGTTCAGCAGGTTCAGTGCACATAGTATCACCCCATTTGTTGGAGTCAAATCTGAAACATGTTTATATGAAACCTGAATCCCAACTAGCTTCAAGTCATAATCAGTATCCTAAAAACACACTCACAATGTATAGCTGGGAAAATGGCAATAGGAGGTCAAGCATCAGAGATGGATATTTATAACATAAACATACTAATCCACCCACAGAATGGTTTATGCAAGCATCAATAGCAACATGTGCAGTAAGAAAATGATTCTAGTAACCAATAATATGACTGGGATTTGTGAAAACACATGCCCAAAAGTTTACAGAGAGATGATATAAATGATTTGGCAACTTATGAAGATTGCAACTGGGATAGTGGCATACCTATTCTCTAACAGTGCTTGAGTTTAAACTAGGCTTGACTATGACAGATTGCTCCTTCAAGTGCCTCACATGATATATCTGAGCAAATTGTCCCATCATGTATTGTTGTCTCATCTGCAGCATCAGTTCCAGAGTTTTAAGACGGCCGTCCGTGGCCACGATCCCGTGAGAGAAATTCACCAGGTCCCAATAATCACCACCCATACAAAAATGTCTGCATGAGATATCTAGGACAAAATACCCCATCATATTCAGTTTGGAAGCATAGAAACTCTTTCTTCCTAGAATAAATGTACACTGGGTACCAAATTTAGGAGAAAAAGTATTTGAATGAACAAATACATTGTCACTTAGATATTTAGTGAATGCTCAAAGTCAAAATTTTAATCTGCAAAAAAATACACGCCACAGTTTAGTAATTGACTGCATAATTTAGGAATGGTACATTTATCATTAGAATTCACAAGAATAACACCCTTAAATGTACATTCTACTCCAGTACAAAAAAGAAAAGGATATGTTTTCTGTAAAATATTTGATGCAGAAGATTTTTGTGTTTTCTTTGTAGAGGCTAAAAGGAAAATGATATTATAAAGAAGAATTCATAATAATAATATGCAGACTTTGGTCTGGTGGTTAAAAGGGATTTGGCGCCAACTCCAGCTACCTTTTGAGCAGATTATGAATTTCTTACTAATCACACAAACCATACAAAAAGAGCAATAGCTCTGTTGCAGTTACACGTCCTGCTTTCTCAAACTAAACAAGACTCTTGCAGTTACACGTCCTGCTTATGAAAATAAAGCATATGATGTTGTCAATCATGGATCAACCTTGAGGGTTGGTATCTTAATTTGTAACTAAGTAAGATGTAACAATTAGCATTTTCTTATCTCATAAGGCATGTTGGCAAGATTGCAAGATAAATCTGATTTCCTATATCTATTTCTAAGTAATAACATGTATAGTCTCTATTATTGGACCACTAACATATTAGAAATGTGCATCTACTTGATTAGTAAACATCCAACTACATTTTGATAGCGTTTGATCTCTATTATGAATCCTTTTGATTAACACTCCTATGTTTTTCCTTTGCAGATGGATTATCCAACACAGTCCGGTGAACGTGATCGTTTGAGAGATTTGTCCAACACCATCAACACAAGTAAAAATCATGATATAATGTATAACTCTATCAACTAATGGTCAAATACTAACTACAATGTGTATTTCATTAGGTGTCGTCAACACTAGTAATGGAGGGGAACTTACAAATGCAAAAGAATGCAATAGACAACGTGCTCAGGAGCGATATGCACAGATGGATAAACAAAAAAAAGATGAACTACTTAAGAAGCGTCGTGAAGTCTATCACCAAAAGAAAACTCGAGTAACACTTAATGTAGGAGCACGAGATAGTCCATCGGCACTCTCACAAGTACAAAGCACGCTCGCTCTTTCAGGTGCACTGTATAGTTATGTATATCACTTTCTGGATTTAGGTTTATAATAAAACTAAAACCACTAGACCCTTGATTTTTACCAAGGAGAAACCGCTGGGAGCAAGGGAAATGTGGTCCTTGGTGATAATGACGCATGCCAGAGGCAATCACTTCATACATCTTCTTAAGGGCAAGAAAGCTTCCTAGCTAGTAAGAAGGCAACTAATTCCCTACTAAATTGGATGCAATTTTGTTAATATTCATGTAAATATGATGTAGTAAGTGATGTTTTATTACTATGTAGATAATAGATGCAATGATGGGCCCACATCATTCATCATTCAGAAACAGCCCATAGATTCAAAAGAGCGGAGGAGGCAACGAGATAGGGAAAGATATGCACAGATGGATAGCACGAAAAAAGAGGAATTACTAAAAAGGCAACTGATACGTCCAAAACGTATCTACTTTCCCAAACACTTTTGCTATTGTTTTTCCTCTAAACTTGTGTGAATTGGATGCAACTAACACGGACTGATGCTATTTTCAGTAGAATTACTTTGGTGTCTAGTTTTTGTGCAGAAAATCAACTATCAGGAAAAATTCCAGAAAATATGCCAAAAATCCTATTTCAACAGAAGACTCACGGAGCAGAAGACGAGACGGAGTAGGGCCACGAGGGGCCCACACCACCTGGCCGCGCGGGCCAGGCCAGGCCACGCCTGCAGGTGGTGTGGCCGCCTCGGCTGCCCCCTCGGCCTCCCTCTTCACCTATAAGTTGTCTCTTTACCTAAAAACCAAGGGGGGTTCGACGTTTTTCCAAAAAGAGTTCCGCTCCGCCGCCACCACCAGATTCCGTGATTCGGAACCAGAAACTCCGTTCTGGCACCCTGTCGGGACGAGGAATTGGAGGAGATCATCGCCATCAATGTCACCATCGCTTCTCCATCGTCCATCCATGTTTCCCCCATCTATGAGTGAGTAATCCCCCGCTGTAGGCTATGGGGATGGTAGAGATTGGATGAGATCGTTCATGTAATGGCATCAGATTGTTAGGGCATGTGTTTTTTGACTTTGTTGCAACTTGTTATGCTTAATGCTTGTCACTAGGACCCGAGTGCCATGATTTCAGATCTGAACTTGTTATTGATTCATTATGATAGTATTGTTTATGGTCTTACCTGCAAGTTGTATACACACGTTGTTGTCCGGAATCAATGGCCG
This sequence comes from Avena eriantha, assembly GCA_910589775.1. NCBI lineage: Eukaryota > Viridiplantae > Streptophyta > Magnoliopsida > Poales > Poaceae > Avena > Avena eriantha. Next base: position 4,055,883 of record OU342746.1, read on the forward strand.
CGAAGTGACAAGAATCGGGATAACCGGAGGGAATGGCTTTGATGTGAGGATCACATGTGTTCACGGAATGTTAATGCTTTGCTCCAGTGCTCTATTAAAAGGAGCACCTTAATTGCCAGTAGTTCCCTTGAGGCCCCGCTACAAACGGGCTGGCTGGTCAAAAGATGTTGTGCAAGTTCTCATTGCGAGCAGGTATGACTATATATGGAACACATGCCTAGGATTATTTAGTACTTGGATGCTTTATCTTATTTATCTGCAAATACCCTATGTTCTGATTGCTATATGAATTGTCTTGTCCATGCAACGCCCGTCCATCTATCCCTATGCCTACCGCACTTTAATCCGACTATTTACTGCAATTGTTACTATTGTCTTTACTTGTAGTACCGCTATTACCTTAGTATAGCTACTACAAAACTATTGCTACTGATAAACTGCTGTGAGCAAGATTGTTTCTAGGTGCAGCTGAACTGAGAACTCAGTTGTTAAGGCTTATAAATATTCTTTGGCTCTCCTTGTGTAATACTCAGATTTTATGCTCTAAGTTCAAGCCTGGACAAACCAAAAGTGGATAAGTGACTCTACCGTGGAGGCCCAAGGCCACCCACATGTAGACCCGCTGAAGCGGAATAGGGAACGGTACCGGCCTACCACCTTATCCACTTTCAAGAACATCAGGACAAGGGCGAGCGGCGTAAGCGACAGGCAACACGACCACGACATACACAAATGAGTATGTATGCATGTGACTTACAATAGACATCAGAGGCACACCATCTAAAATAAATAGAAATAGGAATATTCAACGCCATACGACAAGATCCAAATATCCTAGATAGATATAATATTTTAGGATACATCCTCAAACATCATGCAACAGAGTATCAAGCGGAAGCGGGAAACATGATCCGAGTACGAATAAGAAGAAAATCGACATAAGATGCCCTGAAAATAAGCACATCCCGCCCACAGATCTCAATGATCTCCATCCCCGTAATCCATACACCTGATAGTCGTTGCCACCATCATCCGTCTCCTCAATCAAGTAGCCTTCCTGAGAGTATACCTGTCCACCTAAACCAAATATTTATCGTGTGAGACCCTAGGGGTACTCATCAAGTTTTAATGCATCTAAAGGGAACAACCTAGGATGACGCAATTGCAGCGAAAGATAATAGCTACAAAGTTCTATAGAGACACGCTACACATCCGCCCAACCAGAGATGGACGGACGCTCATTAATTAATAGCAACAGTTATATGAGTAACATAATTAACCTCGCTCGCCCTCCTTCTCGCTTACCGATGAGAAGGCGGAAGAACAACCCATCCGTTGGAAATTTTATTAACCATTCCATGAGTGTTGTACTAATTACTAGTCATGCCTTAGTCAAATTAAAGGTGGTACTTTAGTTATGCTTGTCTATGATCGAGAAACCATGCTCCAAATCGTTCATAACCGCGGACACGGCTTTCAGAAATATTTACCCTGCAGGGGTGCACAAATAGCAACACACACATGATCAACCTCGGGAAGAACCAAATAAAACGCAACGAGGCCTCACGATAAAGCATTCACGAGATTCATAAATCATTTCAGGGGGCCACCGCTAATAAGCTATCCACTACGAAGTCGGTCGGCTCCGCGATGGACCCAGGGTGTGTGGCGACGGTTGTAAACGACTGGGAACCCGAAAGTGTGACTGGGCTTGTCGATACAGCGGAAATGTGGCACGGGGTTCCTAAACAGTATAGGCGCTCCATGCGCAATCATAAATAAAGCAGTAAGGCATGGCATAAGTACAGAATAATAATAAAGCCCCAAACTACTGTGTGGCCCCAAGAAATAAAGTGCGAATCAATCTCAGGCAAAGGGGGATCCATAGGGTCTCCCGTATGTGGATAGTGCGAATAGTCAAGGAATGGGAATCAAGTACGCGGGGTCCTATGGGACACAAGTGAGCTTAAAGAACCAAATAACAGATAATGCTCACCGATGCCTCTTTCATTAGTTCTCTACTCATATTAAGTTGTTTAGATACCTCATTATCCAAAGCCTCGCACAAACCCTACACATGTAATTCTACAACTCGCGTGGCTCAAACAACTCCTGTAGTACTGGCTCATGGGATGGAGGTACAAGATTCGGTGGGGTTTAAAAGTAAAGGCTATGCAATACTTGGGATTCAATTTAATGCAATCGCGACTCAATGATGCAAGAGTAAGATAGAAGCATAGGTGCTATATGTATGAAAGCATGGGGAATTGCTTGCCTAGCAGTTCAGTTGCAGGATAACAAGGATTCGGGTAATACTCCTGAGGTTCCTGGTATTCTCCTTGCTCAGTGTCTATCTGGATAAAAACTAAACACACAAGGGGACAAAATAAATACATTGCACATTCATATAAATAATATGCAACAAGCAAAAAAGTATGCCATGATGGAATGATGCACAATTTACATGGCATAGCATAGCATGGCATGTGTGAGGTGTAGGAACAAGAAATAAGCATTTTTATTAATTATTTGGCCAAGTTTTACTTGCATAAACAGTTCTGATTATTTAATATTTATATGATGCATATTTCAATTCGTATCATGGAATGAATAGTTAGAACGGGTTCGTTGCGCTGATCGATTTATACATATTATTTGTTAAATTTGGAATTACAAAATTAAAGTTATGACTTTATCATTGAAAGCATTTTATTATTGCATTAAGAAGTATTTCGCAATTTTGATTGTACACCAATATTTTTTATATGTCATATTCACAATCCTCATATTTTTCTGATCCAAAATATATATTAAAATGTTATTTGGAATTGGCATTATAACTAAAACTGTTTTTATTCACTATCAAAGTGAACCAAAAAGGGTGGCCAGCATTTGAACCCAGGACCTAGCGGTTCAAGGCCAAATTCAGACCAGGAACAAGACCGGTTGGGCTGATTCAATTAGTGATCAATCATAGGTTCGAGCATACAAGAGTTAGCGACGGTGGTGTCCCTCTGACGAAACTGAAATCAGCCAGACCTGAACCTGACGGAATAACAGCGCAATCTTGCGAGGAAGCTCACAAGCGCGATGCGGGACCAAAAAGCGTGTGTGGTAGCTCGTTTTAAAGAGTGGAACAAGGACAATGACATGGCACATCGATTAGCACCTGTCATGCACTGTGGTTATGGCTAGGTTGCGAAGAACAGCGGCGCAGAAACAACATGCAGAAGCAACTACGGTGGGGCGGCGCTGGGTTGCAGGGTTGATTCTGAGGGCTGTACGGCTCGGTTTTTGGTGAGGTTTGGACCTGGACGAAGCTGGTACTACCTGCTACAAGGAGACGCGAACAGATACGCCGTATGAGGTCCTTGGTGAGCGCTAGGTCGTCGGAAACAGAGGCAGCAGCAGACTGCCACTACGCAATTAAAATTGAACTATCCTGAACTTGATATGCCCGTGTTTCTCAGCCTGAAATAGAGACAAAACAAGATGATAATAATAATAATAATAATAATAATAATAAAATATTTCGCTAACTGCCGGTGGGATTTGAACCTAGGATTGCTGGGATGAAGATTGGGGAAGTGGCCACTAGAGTACCACACGATCTGTTTTAGGACGGGGGTTTCACAGCTTAAGAACACTGTAGTCCGAAGCTAACTGACGAACTAACCCAACGAGTTCCCTGAACCTGAAGGGGCACGCGCGCGCGGCGGCGAATTTGTTAGCGCGGCCACGAATTTGGGACGGAAGGGACGCGAGAAGGACAGGGAAGGGACGGGGTTTCTCACCTCGATCGAATCCCACCGAGGACGGAGCTGATTGCAGATGGAAACGACGGCATCGGTGAAATGCGTTGCTCTGGCGCAGGTACAACAAAAGATGACGAGGGGGAGGCAGCTCCTGGCACTTCCGGGTCCGCTTCAGCTATGCGCTCGATGCGGAAGTCTTCCGTGCAGCTTCTCCGCTACTCCACGGTCTCGGGCGGCCACTGGGTCGACGGCAGGAAGCGGCGCACTCAGACAGCCATGGCAGCGGCGGAGGGAAAAACAGAGGGGGAAAAGGATGGGCGAGCTAGGGTTCTTGTGGGGCTCGGGGCTGCGGCCTTAAAGGGGGGTGCTCACATGGATGACACACGCTAGTGACGAGGGTGACGGACACCTGCTCCTCTATCTGGCGGCTTCCCCTCTGACACTGAACGGAGGTGGACAGAAGGGAGAAGAACAGTAACGGCAAGCTGGGAACTGGTACACGGCCAGCTTACTGAACCTGGGACACCTGCTGCTGCTGTTTGCTAGACTGAACCCATAACATATTCAAAACTGCCTAGATTTTTAGGAAAGCAAAACCCCAGCTTTGAATATACAAAGGACATCTGAAAATAGGGGAAGCATCTAGAAATACTAGGATGGGTAGAACATCCATGATTAACAGTTTTGAACATATACACAAGATAAAGAAGGCACAGAAAACAAAAAGGATATCCAAGTGGTGTAAAACCTGGGCAAGAATTAAAGAAGAAAGGGGGTAGGGTTTTGTTTGGTCTCATACATGTACATGACCTCCTAGATCCCAGAGAAGAGATAAAGGACTTATATAGGGAAAATGAAAACCCCAATGCATGGCTATGCATAGAATTGAAAGCTAGTGATCATGCCTAGTCAAGTGAAAATAAGAGTAGGCATTAGCTACTGGTTGATAAGGGATTGGGACAAAAGAAAACAAAAGAAGGTGTCCATAGATGGAAGGATCCACACATGAGCATATGGGTGGGATTTAGAAAACAAATAAGATGAAAGGTCCCACATGCCATATGTAGTATAATTAGAGTAAGGGAAGAGACACATGAATAATGTTTTGTTAGTGAAGGAAAGAATTCAAAAGATATGCCTCCAACTCAACTTGGGCATTAAGCATTTATCAAGACCCAAATACAATATATCAAGAGACAAATACAATTAATAAGAATACAAATGCATATGAGAGAAGAACCAAATTAGAAGGGGTTTTATATGATGCTCAAATGCAATGTGGCATGGTGACATGAGCATGATATAATGATAATGATGAGCATGATATAATGATAATGCAATAATGATATGTAGGAAGTAGCATTTTTATTAATAAACCATGTAGCATTATAGATGATAGACAGATGGGATACTACAACTCTCCCCCACTAAACAGGAATCTCGCCCCGAGATTCTAGGAAGAAGACTCAAAGCGAAAAGGGTACTCAGAACGGAGGTCGTCCTCACGCTCCCAAGTGGCTTCATCGACGGAATGGTGCGACCACTACACCTTGCAGAACTTGATAGACTTGTTGTGAGTCTTCCGTTCCACGACTTCAAGGATTTTGACGGGGTGTTCTTTATAGGAGAGATCCTCTTGGAGGTTGATGAGCTCGTGATCCACGGTCCTGCCGGGATCCTTGAAGAACCTCTTGAGTTCAGAGATGTGATAGACATCATGAACCTTGAGTTGTTCAGGAAGCTCGAGAGCATAAGCCACTTCTCCTCTTTTGCCATGGATCTTGAAAGGACAGATGTATCTAGGCGCAAGCTTGCCTTTGATACCAACGCGATGAGTGCCTCTCATGGGAGTGACACGAAGATAAATGAGATCAACAGGGACATACTCCATGTCCTTGTGTTTTCTGCCATAGTTGCTCTTCTGGCGACTTTGAGAAACCTTCAAATTTTCAAGGATGATGTGAACCTTTTCCTCCGCTTGAGTGACAATGTCGGGGCCAAAGAATTTCCTTTCACCTGCGCCCAACCAACCAATCGGAGTTCGGCACTTGCGGCCATAGAGAACCTCAAATGGTGCCATCTTGAGACTTTTTTGGAAGTTGTTGTTGTAGGAGAACTCAGCATAAGGAAGGCATTCTTCCCACTTCATGTTGAAAGAGATGACACAAGCACGAAGCATATCTTCTATAATCTGATTGATCCTTTCAACTTGTCCTTGCGACTAAGGGTGGTATGCTGTGCTGAAGTTCAACTTTGTTCCCAAAGCATTTTGGAAACTTTCCCAGAACTTGGAAGTGAAGATGCTTCCACGGTCCGAACTGATCTCAAGAGGAACCCCATACAGAGAGACAATTTTATTAATATAGAGCTCGGCCAGCTAACTTGCGGAAATTGTTTCCTTGACTGGAAAGAAGTGAGCAACTTTAGAAAGCCTGTCGATGACAACAAAGATTGCATTGTTGCCTTTATGCGACCTTGGAAAGCCAGTTATGAAGTCCATTTCCACTTTCTCCCATTTCCATTCTGGAGCTTCAATGGTTGAAGAAGGCCAGAAGGTTTTTGATGAACAGCTTTCACTCTGCAGCAGACATCACACTCGAAGACATACTTGGCACAATATCGTTTAAATCCAGGCCACCAATATTGTGTTTTCAGGTCCATGTACATCTTAGTGCTGCCAGGGTGGATAGAAAGAACATAATCATGAGCTTCTTTAAGAACTTGCTCTCTCAAACCTGGATACTTCGGAACGAACATTCGGTGCTTAAAGAATAGAGTGCCTTCGTTGTCAAGGTGGAAAGGTTCATACTTCGGAAGCTAAATCTTGGAGATGATGTTTTTAATGTAAGGATCACCAAGTTGAATGGAGCGAACTTTGTCTTCCAAGAGAGGGGTAGCTATCAAGTTATGAAGATAGCCCTGAGGTACAAGCTCGAGGTTGAGTTGACGGAATTCCTTGCACAAGAGAAGTTGTTGTTCTTCCACCATGAGGTTGTTCACATATGAATATGACTGAGAGCATCGGCCATAACATTTGCTTTGCCCGGAGTGTAGTTAATCGAAAGATCAAAGTCGTTGATGGTTTCAATCCATCTCCTCTGGCAAAGGTTGAGGTCCGGCTGAGTGAAGATATACTTGAGGCTTTTGTGGTCAGAAAAGATCTCACAACGGTTTCCAAACAAGTAGTGCCTCCATGCTTTCAAAGCGAAGACAACCGCAGCAAGTTCGAGATCATGTGTTGGATAGTTGAGCTCATGAGTCTTCAACTGAGGGGAAGCATAAGCAACGACTTGCTTGTCTTGCAAGAGGACGGCGCCAAGTCCTTGGGGAGAGGCATCACAAAATATCTGAAACGGTTTTGATGTATCCGGAGGAATCAAGACAGGTGTTTAGGTGAGATTTTCCTTGAGTGTTTCAAAGCTTTCTTGACATGCCGGCGACCAAAGAAATTTCTTGCCTTTCTTGAGGAGATCGGTAAGAGGCTTAGCAAGTTTTGAAAAATTCTGAATGAACCGACGACAATAGCTAGCTGTAACATCCCAAAACTTTAAATCAAGCTTATCAAGATCTAAATCATCAATTTTGGGGTTACCAAAAACTTTTGCAAATTAAAAATAAATGCATCCATATATGTGTGTGCATTTAAATAGGAGTTGTTTTGATTTGCCATGATTGGGTAATCCCTTGCTTCTAAAATGTTTCTTAGGTGATTTAAACATCATCTACATCATTCCCAAACTTTTCCTAAAGAAAATCAAATCAAAAAGAATTAAAAAGAAGGAATGGTCATTTTGGCAAAATTAACTCTCATGCCTACTTTGGCTATTCCTAGTACTCAAAACTTAACAGAAACAATTATGGATCTTTGCACCCCTTGATAGTACACATCATGAGGTACCAAGGCCCACTTTGTGATCTGCTAAAAACTTTCAAATGCTAATTTTAAATGACAGTTTAAAATTGAATCTAATTCATATGGGAAGAACCCATTATTTCAAAAACCACTCAAACAAGCTTAATTTTCAAAACCCAAGCACCCACAGAGTCTCAAGCTTATTCCTAGCAAACCCACCAAAAATCTTTTAAAAATTCAAAACTAAATCTCATGCGGCCATTTCATCAAACACTTGGCATGCATAATCTCCACCCTAATCCTAGCTCACTATTTTGAATAGGGTTTTGCCCCCAAATGATCTACATTTAATCTCTTTGTCCCCCCAGAGTCTAACCATGCCTTTAGAACCCATTCCCTACACCCCTAGTGGCATTGCCATGCCATGGCGAGCCACCCCTCGCCGGCCAACCTTTCCCTCACCGCAGCAGACCATCTCCCCCTCTCTCTCCATGTCTAGGAGGTAGCTCACACCTCACTGCCCCTCTCTGTCCCCTGCCCGAGCCAAGCCCCGCCGTGGACCACCGAGGAAACCACGCGCCTAGTGCCACCGCACCATGCCGGTGCCGCCCCTAGAGCGCGCCTATCCCCGCTCGCATAGACCGCCCCTTGGCCGCAGCCCGCGCCCACCGCTCCGCCACGACCTAGAGAACACCCCAGACAACCCCGCTGGCCGCCCAACGCCTCACAGCCACCGCTCGCCGTGGACACCGCCGCCTCTGCCGCTCAAAGCGCCACCTCGCCCAGACCGCATGCCACCGCCCCTACGGCCGCATTCAATTCCTAGAGCATCGCCAGGGGACCGCCCGTCGATCGCCACCCTCAGCCATGCCTCTACCCCTCCGTAGCCATGTCGCCACCGTCGCCTGCCCATCCCGCTCGGTCTCACCGTCGGGCATATAAAAGGAGGCCTCCCCAGCCTCTTCTCTCCATACCATTCCACTCCCCTCACCTCTCTGAACCTCACCCACCTCTCACCGGAGCAAGGGGAGCAGCAGCTCGCCGGAATTGGAGCCGGAGCCACCGCCTCTGGAGGAGAAGGGCGTCGTTGATTGCGACCACCCCCGGAGCTGCTTCGACCTTCCTTGAGCTTGCCGTCGTCTTCCAGTTCGTTTGCCCGCCTCGCCGTCGTCGCTGGAGCCCTGGTACGTCCCTAGCAGACCCCCACCGAGCCGCTAGGGTTCGAGCTCGCCGGCGACCTGTTCGTTGTCGACGACGACCCTCCGCCGTAGATCTTCCTTCTAATCCTACGGCCCACAGCGCGCGTACCGTTTTGTGTGTTAAGTGCCGCTGACAAGCGGGACCCCCCCTGTCAGTTGAGCCCCGCGCCGCGGAGCGCCACTGGGCCGACCCAAGTCTTTTCCCGCGCTAGCCCACCCGTTCAAATCTGGATTTTTCTTTTTAGTTAAATCTAGTTTCTGTCCACTAGTTTAAAATTCAATTCTGGGAGTTTCACAAATCCAAATTGCATGAAACTAATTTTGTATGAAAGGTATTGAGATGATGTATCCAAGAATCTTGGATTTAATTCAATTAGAGTTATAGATCTCTCCTAATAAAAATAACAAAACAGAAGCATTTGCAACTTGCAACATTTTTATAAAATCAACCAAGTTAGCTTTTGAGTTGATTCCAACTCTCAAAAATCACATTTTATCATATCTATCTAACTATGTAATAATATTAAGGTTTACATGAAGTGACTTTGGACTAGTACCAAAATAATGCTATATAGGCATTTCTAGTCACTTTAAATCATTAAATAATGAACTTAAACCAAAGTAATCTTGATCCAACCCTTAATTCTCATTCCCACATTTTAGAATATGTGGTGATGACATGTGTCAACATGATCCCATATTTTATGTGGTGAATATTAAATCTTAGTTAATTTTTCAATGAGTAGAAATTACTTTTCTAAAATAAAAAAGAGGAAACTGTTGAATTAAACTTGTGATGTTTGTGATGATAATAGATCATCAAATGTGTGTCCTAGAATGCTACCTAGCCTAGTTAAGTATTGTTTGGTGATTGTGTGTTCCGTATGTCTTTATAGACGGTAGTACCGACCAAGCTTTCGAGGAGGAGGAGTTCTACCAAGAAGAAGAAGAAGAAAACTTCAACCACTTCACTACCCAAGGCAAGCTACTATTAGCAAGCTAGCACTACCCAAGTGCAAGACACCATTAACAATGCAAGCTAACACTTGCAAGTTTAGTGCTTAGCAAGCTAGGATCAAACTAGATGGTTTAGCAAAGATGCCTTAGGCATGCTTTGATCACCCCCTTTTCACTATTAGTACCCCAAGTCTTATTTACAGGTTTTACCTCCCTTAGGTTACACAAATTTCTTTACTTGATTTGGAGATAGCATAAAAAGTATAAAACTTGACCTATTTTGAAACCTTTAGATGTCATTCTATGGCATGAGATTGAACCCATCCTTTCAACCTTAGTGAACACTCTTAACTTAGTAGTTTAGACTAGATCAAAAACATGAGTCACTTTAGATGGGAACACTTGGTGAAAATGAATTATGAAAACCTTGGAATGATGAGTCATTCTATTGAGATGTTTTGACATGTGTTGAGAACCACAAATGGTTGATGATGATGAAAATGTTGAGGCATGAGCCTTAACCCTTTTATAAAACTGATGGTTGGATTCGGATGCGATACCATTCCAAATTTACCGTACAACCACACTACCTAAATTGGGTAAGGCTTAGCTAGAAATTTATATGCATTAGTATTAGTTCCCTCGCGGGAGAGGTTTGAGGTGAGGCTACCTCTTAAGATGTCCGCCTATGCAGTGCCCAAGATGACAGATGGTCATGGTTGGGAGGCCATGCTCATAGGAGAGGTGCTTATACTAGGGTGTGTAAAGGGAAGGTTATGTTTGATTATCTGCATACTAAGTATGATGATTCAGGGTTATCCCTGAGAGATGTATCGAATCTTGTGGTGAAAGTGTACCACCTCTGCATAGTGTCAGACTATCTGCCTTCGTCAGCATTGCCTGTGCTCCTGAAGATGGACCCCACCGCTACGCTTATCTTTTATTTCTGCTGCTTGTTGTATTAAGACTAGATCATGAGATCCTTATTTGTGTAAGACCTTATGTATGGTTTGTAATGGATGATGTACTGTGATATCCAATCCGTTATGTCTCGCAAAAATGGTAATCTTGGGATTGCGAAGTATGGCATAACGGGCATCTGGGATTAAAAATCCGGGTGTTGACAAGTTGGTATCAGAGCCAGGTTGACCATAGGTGACCCTAGTGAATATTTATGAAAAACTATCTCCTCTCTTACCCTTGTGAATTCTTTCTTTCTCAAAAATTCAGGTTCCTCAAAATTCTTACATTACTACTTAAAAATTGACACACTTGATCACTTACTAACTTCCTCATCCTTAATTCTTGTAGATGGAGACTCGGTTCAACAAGTTTTACCAGTTGGGAAACGGAGGTCAGCTGATCTTCGAGAGGGATCTGGACTCACTATCAGAGTTACTAGCATGCCCATATCCGGAGTTTCTTGGAGCTCAACTTCCAGGACCCCCAGTAGGAGACCTATAGTGGCCAGTCACCGCAGATCTTAGAGGAAGCATTGAAGCACCAACTTCTGGGAGAATTCAGTTATCCGTGAGAGAGAACAACTGGCTAGATGGATTAGCCAGGGCAATGCATGAAGCTCTCGCACGTCTATGTGCCCTCAGCGTCAACAAGATCCAAGGAACTCGTTTTGCCCACTATGCAAGACGTGCCTTCATGGGAATGCCAATGGAGATGCCAAGTTACCCAGAGTTGAGGCGTCAAGTGGAGAACCTTGACTTCCTACTTCATGATAGACAGGAGGAACTGGACAATGCCAGAGAGTTAGCCAACCAAAAGGCCCAGACTTTCGCACTGCTCATCCAGGATGGCCAGTCTCTTCGTCGCCAGCGTGCCAAGAAGGATTGCACCATCGCCTGTCTTCGCAAGAAGGTGGCTGACCTTGAGAAGACCGTCAAGGAACAGGAAGCTCAGCTTGCCGCCAAGGAAGAAGAAGATGAGGGTGAAGACATCCAAGGAGACATGGATTCTTACCTCAGCAATGATGATGATTTTCTGGCGGAGGATGCCGTGGACATCTACACTAATGATGAGGACTCCGACTTCATCGACGATGAGTATAAGCACTAGGGCACTGTCGTAGCATGAGATGTATCGATCTCACTGTATCGTAGCTTGCAGAATGGTTCTACAAACCATCTGTTTTCCCTTTGATTGTTCTGTTGTGTTGTGTGTATCGTGTGCTTGCTTGCATGAATGAAAATGGAGTTAGTTTAAAAACCTCAGTCTAACTCAAAGTTTTAGCTTTGAAAACCCAAAACCCTGAACCTTAGAATTTCCCTCTTACCCCTATATCCATCTCAATCTTTAGATGACTCGTGGAAACCAAGGAGGGAGCAGCTCGTCGCAAGACCCAATGCTGCAGATCTTGCAGAATCTCATCGCAGACCGTGAAGCAAGCCGGGCAGGACGCCAAGCCAACTTAGCAACACTTCAATAGATCGCCCAGATGGCTCTCAACAACCAAGGGCATGGAAATCAGGATCATCAAGGATCCAAGCTGAAGAACTTCCAGAATACCAATCCCCCAATCTTTAGCACTTCTGAAAACCCATTAGATGCTGATGACTGGTTGCAAACCATGGAAAACAACCTCGAAGTTGCAGGAGTTGATGAAAATGAGAAAGTTCTCTTCGCCACCCACTATCTGGCAGGAGATGCAAGAGCTTGGTGGAACAGTATCCGCAATATGAACCATGGCCAAGTGATGACATGAGAAGCATTCAAAGTCAAGTTCAGCCGCACCCACGTGCCGCAAGGACTAGTCAACAGAATGAGAGATGAGTTCCGCGAATTGAAGCAAGGAAGAATGACTGTGGTGGAGTACCATAACAGATTCCTGTCACTTGCCATATATGCACCCGATGAGATCAACATGGAGGCCAAGAAGAAGGAGAGATTCCTAAACGGACTGCATGATGAAATGCAGACTATCCTCATCAACATCCGTTTCCAGGATGTCGAAGAGCTAGTCGACTCTGCCATTCAGATGGAAGGGAAGATTAATCAGGCAAACGACAACCGCAAGCGTCGTATGCGGTAGCAGTCTGGATCCAACAGTCACTAGAAGTATCGTCCCAAACCTTCATCAGGATATGCACCAAGGAAAAAACGACCCCCAGCGTCTCGCACAAGCTACCCCAGTCATAGCGGAGGCAATGTGAAGTCTGGAGGAAACAATCACAACTCCGGTAATGCCAACAATTTCAACCGTGCACCTCCCAAGAAAAACATCAACAACAACAACAACACTGCACCCAGAACTGGCAGCAATGTTGTGCCTGTCGCAGTCAAGGACAAGTCCCAGATCACTTTTTTTGAGTGTGGAGTGAAGAGTCACTACTCCAATGAGTGTCCCAAGAAGACTGTAGCCAATGCCAATGTGAATGCCCCAGCTCAGCAGTAGCGTCGTGTTCAACCAGGAAGGAGATTTTCCCCAGGGAACCCGCACAACCACAATGGCCGTCTCTTCCACATGAACGCAGAAGAAGCCCAGGAAGCGCCAAATGTAGTGCTGGGTATGTTTTCTGTCAACTCTGTTTTAGCAAGAGTATTGTTTGATTCTGGAGCATCGCATTCATTTGTCACCAAAGAATTTGCATGCACTAGGAAGATTCGTCCAACCAACCTGAAGCATGTCATGATAGTTCAAATCCCCTGTTCAACAACCAAAGCTAGAAATATTTGCAAAGTTGTTCCTATCAGAATACATGGGATAGATTTTCATGCCAACCTAATTGTACTTGGAACCAAAGGATTGGAAGTAGTACTAGGTATGGACTGGATGTCAAGGCATAAAGGACTAATAGACTGTGCTAGGAAAGCCATCACTATGACCAGTAGTTCTGGAGTAACAGTAGAGCATATCTCTGAAACCTTACCCCGTCAATTCAAGTGCAACAAGAGTGTAGCCCTGCCCACCATAGACCAAGTCAGAGTAGTCTATGAATATCCCGACGTATTCCTAGATGAATTGCCAGGTATGCCACTGGATAGGGATATTGAGTTCATTATCGAACTAATCCCCAGAACCGGACCTATAGCTCAGAGATCCTATAGCATGAACCCCTCAGAGTTAGTGGAACTGAAGAAGCAGTTGGATGCCATGTTAGCGAAAGGCTTGATTCAACCAAGCGCATCGCCATGGAGATCACCAGTGTTATTCGTCGACAAGAAAGATGGAGGAAACCGTCTGTGCACCGATTACAGAAAGTTGAATGATGTCACCATCAAGAACAAGTACCCCTTGCCAAAGATAGAGGATCTATTTGATCATTTGACCGGAGCTCATGTATTCTCAAAGATTGATCTTAGGACTGGTTATCACCACCTTAAGATTCGTGCAACGGATATTCCAAAGACCGCCTTTACTACTCGCTATGGTTTATACGAGTATACGGTTATGTCTTTTGGATTAACCAATGCCCCTGTTTATTTCATGAATCTCATGAATAAGATCTTTATGAATTTCCTAGATAAGTTTGTAGTTGTGTTTATCAATGACATTCTTATCTACACCATGTCAGAAGAAGAGCACGAGCAACATCTAAGAGTTATCCTAGAAACCCCGAGAGAGCATCAGTTATATGCCAAGTTCAGCAAGTGTGAGTTTTGGCTGAAGGAAGTAGGATTCCTAGGACATATTGTGTCTGCCGAAGGTGTCTCTGTTGATCCTGCCAAGATCAAAGATGTCGAAGAATGGGAAGCCCCAACCACTCAAACCCAAGTCCGTGCATTTCTCGGATTAGCGGGATATTATCGCAAGTTCGTAGAAGGATTCTTGAGCATAGCCCGACCAATGACCCAATTGTTGAAGAAGGACAAGAAGTTTGAATGGACAGACAAATGTGAAGCCAGTTTCCAGGAGCTGAAGAAGAGATTGATATCAGCCCCAATATTGGTCATGCCAGACATCAAGAAGCCGTTTGATGTGTATTGTGACGCATCCAAGATTAGTCTAGGATGTGTGTTGATGCAAGAAGGCAAAGTTATCGCGTATCTGTTTCGACAAATGAAGCAACATGAGCAGAACTATCCGACCCATGATATTGAGCTAGCAGCTGTGGTTCTAGCATTCAAGACATGGCGTCACTATTTGATGGGTAATCGCTGTGAGATTTACTCAGATCACAAGATTTTGAAGTATATCTTCACACAAAAGGAGTTGAATATGAGGCAAAGGATATGGATAGAGTTAATCAAGGACTATGATCTTGACATTCACTATCACCCCGGCAAAGCCCATGTGGTAGCGGATGCTCTTAGCAGATTGCCGTGTAGGCTTAACACCATGATCAAGAAGAAGCAACCAAGTTTGTGCGAAGAGTTGGAGCAGTTTAGGACTGAATTAGTTAGCAAAGGATTCTTAGCTAGCATTGAACTTCAACCCACTTTGATTAGCCAAATCAAGGAAGACCAGAAGGGGAATCCAAGTATCGACGGAATCAAACGTCGTATTGGTACAGGAAAGGTACCTGGATTCACCGAAGACGAAGAAGGTGTACTGTGGTACAAAGGACGTATCTGTGTGCCAGCAGATTCGGATCTGAAGGAAGTTATCATGAAGGAAGCTCATGATACTCTTTATTCTATCCACCCCGAAGGAACAAAGATGTATCAGGATTTGAAAGAGCAATTTTGGTGGCACAAGATGAAGAGAGAAATCGGAAGCTACATCGCCAAATGTGACATCTATCAAAGAGTCAAGGCAGAGCATCAGAGACCTGCAGGACTGTTGCAACCATTGCAGATTCCGGAATGGAAATGGGATTCCGTCAGAATGGACTTTATCACCGGTTTGCCTACTTCTAGTAGGGGAAATGACTCGATCTGGGTCATAGCTGATAGACTGCCCAAGGTAGCCCACTTTATACCTGTCAAGACCACTTACCAAAGTGCAAAGTTAGCAGAGTTGTCCATTGCTAGAATTGTTAGTATGCATGGAACCCCCAAGACCATCGTATCAGATCGAGGAACCCAGTTTACCTCAAGATTTTGGCAGAAAGTCCAAGAAGGACTAGGAACCAAGTTGAACTTCAGCACAGCGTATCATCCGCAAACTGATGGACAGACTGAGAGAGTCAATCAGATCCTAGAGGATATTCTTAGAGCTTGTGTATTGGAATATGGATCAAAATGGGAAGACTGCCTGCCTTTCGCAGAATTATCATACAACAACAGTTATCAAGCTAGTTTGCAAATGGCACCATTTGAATTCCTATACGGAAGGAAGTGTCGTACCCCATTGAATTGGTCGCAAGTAGGAGAGAGTCAGATCTTCGGACCCGACATTCTCCGAGAAGCAGAAGAGAAAGTTCACAAAGTCCGTGAGCACCTCAAGACCGCCCAATCCAGACAGAAGAGTTATGCTGACAAGAGAAGGAGAGACCTGACTTTGAATGTCGAAGATTTTGTATATCTCAAGGTTTCACCACTGAAAGGAACTCAACGCTTTAGTCTGAAGGGAAAGTTAGCCCCTAGATATATCGGACCTTTCAAGATTCTGAACCGTCGAGGAGACGTATCGTATCAATTGGAACTGCCTGAAGAGATGTCAGCCATCCACAATGTGTTCCATATCTCGTTACTTCGCAAATGTCTGGAAGTGCCCAAGAAGACTAAAGTTTTCAAGAACATCGACCACACAGCTGTAGAAATCAACAATGATCTGACTTATCGGGAAGTACCCATCCGTACTTATGGAGTATCAAGTTTCTCAAGATTCAGTGGAGCAACCATACCGAGGAAGAAGCTACTTGGGAGCGCGAAGATTACATTAGGACAGAGTTCCTAGATCTCTTAAGTTCCTAGTTTTCTTTGTAAATCTCGGGACGAGATTTTGTTTCAGGGGGGAGGTTTGTAACATCCCAAAACTTTAAATCAAACTTATCAAGATCTAAATCATCAATTTTGGGGTTACCAAAAACTTTTGCAAATTAAAAATAAATGCATCCATATATGTGTGTGCATTTAAATAGGAGTTGTTTTGATTTGCCATGATTGGGTGATCCCTTGATTCTAAAATGTTTCTTAGGTGATTTAAACATCATCTACATCATTCCCAAACTTTTCCTAAAGAAAATCAAATCAAAAAGAATTAAAAAGAAGGAATGGTCATTTTGGCAAAATTAACTCTCATGCCTACTTTTGCTATTCCTAGTACTCAAAACTTAACAGAAACTATTCTGGATCTTTGCACCCCTTGATAGTACACATCATGAGGTATCAAGGCCCACTTTGTGATCTGCTAAAAACTTTCAAATGCTAATTTTAAATGACAGTTTAAAATTGAATCTAATTCATATGGGAAGATCCCATTATTTCAAAAACCACTCAAACAAGCTCAATTTTCAAAACCCAAGCACCCACAGAGTCTCAAGCTTATTCCTAGAAAACCCACCAAAAATCTTTTCAAAATTCAAAACTAAATCTCATGCGGCCATTTCATCAAACACTTGGGATGCATAATCTCCACCCTAATCCTAGCTCACTGTTTTGAATAGGGTTTTGCCTCCAAATGATCTACATTTAATCTCTGTGTCCCCCCAGAGTCTAACCATGCCTTTAGCAGCCATTCCCTACACCCCTAGTGGCATTGCCATGCCATGCCGAGCCACCCCTCGCCGGCCAACCTTGCCCTCACCGCAGCAGACCATCTCCCCCTCTCTCCATGTCTAGGAGGTAGCTCACACCTCATTGCCCCTCTCTGTCCCCTGCCCGAGCCAAGCCCCGTCGTGGACAACCGAGGAAACCACGCGCCTAGTGCCACCGCACCATGTCGGTGCCACCCCCAGAGCGCGCTCTGTCCCCGATCGCACAGACCGCCCCTTGGCCGCAGCCCACGCCCGCTGCTCCGCCACGACCTGGAGAACACTCCAGACACCCCCGCTGGCCGCCCAACGCCTCACAGCCACCGCTCGCCGTGGACACCGCCGCCTCTGCCGCTCAGAGTGCCACCTCGCCCAGACCGCATGCCACCGCCCCTACGGCCGCATTCAATTCCTAGAGCATCGCCAGGGGACCGCCCGTCGATCGCCACCCTCGGCCATGCCTCTACCCCGCCGTAGCCATGTCGCCACCATTGCCTGCCCATCCCGCTCGGTCTCACCGTCGGGCCTATAAAAGGAGGCCTTCCCATCCTCTTCTCTCCACACAATTCCACTCCCCTCACCTCTCTGAACCTCACCCACCTCTCACCGAAGCAAGGGGAGCAGCAGCTCGCAGGAATTGGAGCCGGAGCCGCTGCCTCTGGAGGAGAAGGACGTCGTTGATTGCGACCACCCCGGAGCTGCTTCGACCTTCCCTGAGCTCACCGTCATCTTCTAGTTTGTTTGCCCGCCTCGCCGTCGTTGCTGGAGCCCTGGTACGTCCCCAGCAGACCCCCACCGAGCCGCTAGGGTTCGATCTCACCGGCGACCTGTTCGTCGTCGACGACGACCCTCAGCTGTAGATCTTCCTTCTAATCCTATGGCCCACAGCGCGTGTACCGTTTCGCGTGTTAAGTGCCGCTGACAAGCGGGACCCCCCTCTCAGCTGAGCCCCGCGCCACGGAGCGCCACTGGGCTGGCCCAAGTCTTTTCCCGCGCTAGCCCACCCGTTCAAATCTGGATTTTTCTTTTTAGTTAAATCTAGTTTCTGTCCACTAGTTTAAAATTCAATTCTGGGAGTTTCACAAATCAAAATTGCATGAAACTAATTTTGTCTGAAAGGTATTGAGATGATCTATCCAAGCCCCTTGGATTTAATTCAATTAGAGTTATAGATCTCTCCTAATAAAAATAACAAAACAGAAGCATTTGCAAATTGCAACATTTTTATAAAATCAACCAAGTTAGCTTTTGAGTTGATTCCAACTCTCAAAAATCACATTTTATCATATCTATCTGACTATGTAATAATATTAAGGTTTACATGCAGTGACTTTGGAATAGTACCAAAATAATGCTATATAGGCATTTCTAGTCACTTTAAATCATTAAATAATGAACTTAAACCAAAGTAATCTTGATCCAACCCTTAATTCTCATTCCCACATGTTAGAATATGTGGTTATGACATGTGTCAACATGATCCCATATTTTAAGTGGTGAATATTAAATCTTAGTTAATTTTTCAATGAGTAGAAATTACTTTTCTAAAATAAAAAGGAGGAAACTGTTGAATTAAACTTGTGATGTTTGTGATGATAATAGATCATCAAATGTGTGTCTTAGAATGCTACTTAGCCTAGTTAAGTATTGTTTGGTGATTGTGTGCTCCGTATGTATTTATAGACGGTAGTACCGACCAAGCTTTCGAGGAGGAGGAGTTCTACCAAGAAGAAGAAGAAGAAGAAGAAGAAGAAAACTTCAACCACTGCACCAACCAAGGCAAGCTACTATTAGCAAGATAGCACTATCTAAGTGCAAGCCCCATTAACAGTGCAAGCTAACACTTGCAAGTCTAGTGCTTAGCAAGTTAGGATCAAACTAGATGGTTTAGCAAAGATGCCTTAAGCATGCTTTGATCACACCCCTTTGACTAGTAATATCCCCAAATCTTATTTACAAGCTTTACTCTCTTAGTTCCACAAAGTTCTTTACTTGTTTGGAAGGTAGCATAAAAAGTATAAAACTTGACCTAATTAGCACCCCTTTAGATGTCATTCTATGGCATGAGATTGAACCCATGTTTTCCACCTTAGTGAACACTCTTAACTTAGTAGTTTAGAGTACATCAAAAACTTGAGTCACTTTGGATGGGAACACTTGGTGAAAATGAATGATGAAAACGTTGGAATGATGAATCATTCTATTGAGATGTTTTGACATGTGTTGAGGAACACAAAAGGGTGGATGATGATGAAAATGTTGAGGCATGAGCCTTAACCCTTTTATAAAACTGATGGTTGGATTCGGATGTGATACCATTCCAAATTTACCATACAACCACACTACCTGAATTGGGTAAGGCTTAGCTGGAACTTTATATGCATTAGTATTAGTTCCCTCACGGGAGAGGTCTGAGCTGAGGCTACCTCTCAATGTTGTCCACCTATGCAGTGCCCAAGATGACTGATGGTCATGGTTGTGAGGCCATGCTCATAGGAGAGGTGCTTAATCTAGGGTGTGTAAAGGGAAGGTTATGTTTGATTATCTGCATACTAAGTATGATGATTCAGGGGTTATCCCTGACAGATGTATCGAATCTTGTGGTGAAAGTGTACCACCTCTGCAGAGTGTCAAACTATTCGAATAGCCGCGTCCGCGGTTATGGACAGTTGGAATGGCCATTCTATTTCGTTGTCAGATGTTTTCTAAATACTTTGAAAAGAATGATGAATCTTGACTTGACCATAACAGGGTTGTGTTTATGACAATAGCTTCCCAGCTTAAGTGATTTTAGAACTTTACTTTATCTTTCTTTGCTTCTGAACTCAGCTTAGGTTTCAAACTTAACTTTATAGTTAAACATAGAGTTAGCACATTAACTTTGAACTATAGTACTTGTTAGTGGTAGTTTGCGAGTACTTAAAGAGTACTCATGGCTTTTGTCCCTGGCTATTATCATGGCCAGACTATGAAGGAGATTATCAAGATGATGGCCAACAGGACGGCTATGATAACTAGGACTATCTGCCTCCGTCAGCATTGCCTGTGCCTCTGAAGATGGACCCCACCGTTACGCTTATCTTTTATTTCCGCTGCTTGTTGTATTAAGACTGGATCATGAGATCCTTATTTGTGTAAGACCTTATGTATGGTTTGTAATGGATGATGTACTGTGATATCCAATCCGTTATGTCTCGCAAAAATGGTAATCCTGGGATTGCAAGGTACGGCATAACGGGCATCTGGGATTAAAAATCCGGGTGTTGACACTAGCCAATCCAAGGAAACTCTGGACTTCTTTCACATTTTTTGGGTGGAAGCCACTCAACAATTGTCCGAACAGTTTCTGGGTTGACAGCATTCCCCTTAGCAGAAATGACATGGCCAAGATAGGTGACTTCAAGGAGCCAAAATTCGCACTTGGAGAACTTTGCATACAGACGGTTCTCACGAAGCTTGGTAGGAACGCAATGGAGATGTTCCGCATGCTCTTATTTTGACTTGGAATAGACCAGGATGTCATCTAGATAGACCACCACGAACTTATCAAGATACTCCATGAAAACCGAGTTCATAAGCCTTGAAAAAGTAGTGGGAGCATTGGTGAGGCCGAAGGACATGACCGTGTACTCGTACAGGCCATAGAGAGTGGTGAAAGATGTTTTAGGAACATCTTCCTTGCGAATCTTGATCTGATGATATCCACTTCTCAAGTCAAGCTTGGAGAATACCACTGCTCCTGAAAGCTGATCGAAGAGGTCATTGATACACGGAAGGGGATATTTATTCTTGATGGTTTTTGCATTGAGAACTCGGTAGTCAACACAAAGTCGATCAGTCCGGTCTCGCTTCTTCACAAAGATTGTTGGGCTTCCCCAAGAGGAAGTGATATGCTGAATGAAACCCAACTTTTCTTGTTCATCAAGCTGCTGTTTGAGTTTAGCCAACTCTGCAGGACCCATTTTATAAGGCCACTTGGAGATAGGAGCGGTTCCAGGTTCAAGATCAATCACAGACTCGACCTCTCGGTCAGGAGGCATACCTGGTAAGTCTTCTGGAAACACATCTAGAAACTCACAGACCATAGGAACATTTTGCAAGGCTTCCATAACATCAATGTTTTGGACACCCAAAGAGTAGAGCTAAATAGAAGCAGTTTGCCTTGGAGAATAGACTATGTGGCCTTCAGGAATTTTTAGAGAAACCGAGTATTCAGCACAATCCATTACGGCTCCATTTGCAGCCAACCAATCCATGCCCAATATGACATCAATATCCGATTTGCCAAGAATTATCAAAGAGGCCAGAAAGGAAGAACCCCCAATCTGAATATGGCTATCATGACTGATCTTGGATGCCTTCATGTTAGAACCCGGAGTTTGAACCATTATCCGATGCGATAGAGGATCTTTAGAAAGCTCATGTTTGTGTGCAAAGATGCTAGACACAAAAGAATGTGATGCTCCTGTATCGAATAATACTCGTGCAGAGACTGAGTTAACAGGAAGCGTACCCAACACAACTCCCGGTGCATGCTCTACCTGAACAAGGTTGACGTTGTTGACGCGAGTAACAGCTGACCCGGGCTTGGTGTTGATGTTGAGAGCCGGGTGGTGTAGGTGCCTGAGGAGTAGTTGTCGAAGCAAGTCTTGGAGGTGGAGGAGAAGGAGCCTTGTTGTACATAGGACAGTTCCACTACTGGTGTCCAGTGTTCCCACACGAGAAACAAGCACCACTCGGACGAGGAGTAGAGTAGCCAGGGACTCCACCATACGGCGCTCTAGGGTAGTTGTGGTTGTAGCCCCTAGGAGAGGCGTTGAAGGAGTTTGGTGGCCTTGTCGAGTAGCTTGAGGGTCTTGGCGGAGCAAGGAGCGGCGGTGTGGTATTAGGAATCCACACACGGCGCTTAGGAGTTGCAATTGCTGAAGAACCAGCTATGTCCCGACTGTGTTTCTTGGAATCATCATATGCATGTTTACTTGCCTCCTCTTGAAGAGCTGCTTGTTGAAGCTTGAGCAATGAGCCTGGAGTGGTATGAGTGAGAGCATATTTGATCGAAGAATTTAGCCCTTGACGGAACCTCTTCTGTCTTTTCTTATCATCAGAGACCTCATCACCCCCATAGCGAGATAAGTTTGCAAAGTTTTTTATGTAGGTGTTAACATTGTCATTGCCCTGCTTAAGATTCAAGAACACCTCCTTCATGCGTTCCATGACAATTTCAGGCAGGTACTGCTCCTTGAAAGCATCAGTGAATTGCCCCCATGTTGGCTGAAATCCAGGAGGACTTGCCCTCAGATAGCCCTCCCACCAAAGAGCGGCTTCCCCACGTAGAAGGTGAGTGGCGAACTTGACCCTGTCGTGCTCAGCAACATCTGCGGTATCCAACAACCTCGTGGTCTCCCGGATCCAATCATCGGCATCCAGCGGCTCGGCGGTCACCTCAAAGTGTCGTGGGGTGAACTTAAGAAAGTCCTTCAAGCTGCCACACTAGGGAGGTGGTGGAGGTGGTGCAAACTCATTCCTCCTGATGCTCTCCTCGAATCTCTGCTGGTTTTGCTGCATAGCTCCCAGAGTATTCGCCAAACTAACAAGCACAGCACCCAGCTCTAGCAAACCTGGGACATCATCATTGCAGCGAGGCATCCTGTTATTGATGGAAAAAACTTGCGTTAGTACCATAATGGAGAATTATTAATAATCCAAAATAGCACTAAAACAGAATTAACTGAGATTAAAGGATACAATTTACTAAGATGATATTAAAATATCAAACAAAGTACATAGCACCTAGATGATAATTAGCATATCGCACACGACTGAAAAGGAGTGTGGAACACAAATCTACCAAAGAAAAATTTCCCGCAAATTTCGGCATTAAAATACCATCTAGATGCGCAAAACCACTTAACAGTTAGAGCTTAGCAGCTTCACCCATTCAATGTACAAGAGCGAATGATAAAAGTAGTGGTATGGTCATGACTCCATCCCGCACCCAAAGCATTACTTCGCACTAGAATAGGAAAAACGTGCAACCCAACCCTTATCCTTCTTACGACCAACCGAAGAGATTAACAGATACAAAACGAACACTCCTAACTAGAACGCATCGGTTACCAAGAGTAAGACATGTCGTATCAGTTTACAAAGAATCGGATAGAACGCATCAGTTTACACATAAGCCTGTCGGTATGGAATATACCAACAGTTGATAACCAAAAGCAGATTGCGACAACAAGGTTGGATGCAACAGATAGACAAAGAATTAACACACATATCCTATGGTACTACGGAAATCCCAAACATGTGAATCCTAGTTTGAATTTTTAGAAGAGGATTGATAAACGTTACACTTCCTTACCAAAAAAGGGTGGTGGGTGGGTAAGAAGAAAAATGGAAGCAGTCCTACTCTCACGTTTAGTTTTTCCCTAGTATACATAGCTACCAAAATATTTTCTAGACTGACAACGACCATCTTGGCTGAGACCCTGAAGGCTGGAATGGCTCTGATACCAATTGTAATACCTCGGATATTACGCTCTAAGTTCAAGCCTGGAAAAACCAAAAGTGGATAAGTGACTCTACCGCGGAGGCCCAAGGCCACCCACGTGTAGACCCGTTGAAGCGGAATAGGGCACGGTACCGGCCTACCACCTTATTGACTTTCAAGAACATCGGGACAAGGGTGAGCAGCGTAAGCGACAGGCAATGTGACCACGACATACACAAATGAGTATGTATGCCTGCGACTTACAATAGACATCAGAGTCACACCATCTAAAATAAATAGAAATAGGAATATTCAATGCCATATGGCAAGATGCAAATATCCTAGATAGATATAATATTTTAGGATACATCCTCAAACATCACGCAACAGAGTATCAAGCGGAAGCGGGAAATATGATCCGAGTATGGATAAGAAGCAAATCAGCAAAAGATGCCCTGAAAATAAGCACATCCCGCCCACAGATCTCAAGGATCTCCATCCCCGGAATCTCTACACCTGATGGTCGTTGCCACTATCATCCGTATCCTCAATCCAGTATACATGTCCACCTAAACCAAATATTTATCGTGTGAGACCGAGGGGTACTCAGCAAGTCTTAATGCATCAAAAGGGAACAACCTGGGATGACGCAATTGCAGCGAAAGTTAATAGCTACAAAGTTCTATAGAGACACGCTACACATCCGCCCAACCAGAGATAGACGGACGCTCGTTAATTAATAGCAATAGTTATATGAGTAACATAATTAACCTCGCTCGCCCTCCTTCTCGCTTACCGACGAGAAGGCGGAAGAACAACCCATCTATTGGCAATTTTATTAACCATTCCATCAGTGTTGTACTAATTACTAGTCATGCCTTATTCAAATTAAAGGCGGGTACTTTAGTTATGTTTGTCTATGATCGAGAAACCGTGCTCCAATTCGTCCATAACCACAGACACGGCTTTCAGAAAGATTTACCCTGCAGGGGTGCACAAATAGCAACACACACACGATCAACCTCGGGAAGAACCAAATAAAACGCAACGAGGCCTCACGACAAAGCATTCACAAGATTCATAAATCATTTCAGGGGCCACCCCCAATAATCTACCCACTATGAAATCGGCCGGCTCCGTGACGGACCCAGGATGTCCTGAGGCTCCTGGTATTCTCCTTGCTCAGTGTCTATTCGGATAAAAACCAAACACACAAGGGGACGAAATAAATACATTGCACATTCATATAAATAATATGCAACAAGCAAACAAGTATGCCATGATGGAATGATGCACAATTTACATGGCATAGCATAGCATGGCATGGGTGAGGTGTAGGAACAAGAAATAAGCATTTTTATTAATTATTTGGCCAAGTTTTACTTGCATAAATAGTTCTGATTATTTAATATTTATATGATGCATGTTTCAATTCATATCATGGAATGCATAGTTAGAACGGGCTCGTCGCGCTGATCAATTTAGACATATTATTTGTTGAATTTGAAATTACGAAATTAAAGTTCTGACTTTAACATTGAAAGTATTTTTTTATTCCATTAAGAAGCATTTCGCAATTTTGATTGTACAACAATTTTTTTTTATATGTAATACACACAATCCTCATATTTTTCTGATCCAAAAATATATATTAAATTGTTATTTGGAATTGGCATTATAAGTTATGGAAAATTGTTTTTATTCACTTTCAAAGTGAACCAAAAAGGGTGGCTAGCATTTGAACCCAGGACCTAGCGGTTCAAGGCCAAATTCGGACCAGGAACAAGACCGGTTGGGCTGATTCAATTAGTGATCAATCGTAGGTTCGAGCATACAAGAGTTAGCGACAGCGGTGTCCCTCTGACAAAACTGAAATCAGCCGGACCTGAACCTGATGGAATAACAGCGCAATCTTGCGAGAAAGCTCACGAGCGCGATGTGGGACCAAAAAGGGTGTGTGGTAGCTTGTTTTAAAGAGTGGAACAAGGACAATGACATGGCACTTCGATTAGCACCTGTCATGCTCTGTGGTTCTGGATAGGTTGCGAAGAACAGCGGCGCAGAAACAACATGCAGAAGCAACTACGGCGGGGTGGCAATGGGTTGCAGGGTTGATTCCGAGGGCTGTACGGCTCGGTTTTTGGTGAGGTTTGGACCTGGACGAAGCTGGTACTACCTGCTACAAGGAGACGCGAACAAATGCGCCTTATGAGGTCCTTCGTGAGCGCTAGGTCGACGGAAACAGAGGCAGTAGCAGACTACCACTATGCAATTAAAGCTGAACTTTTCTGAACTTGATATGCCCGTGTTTCTTAGCCTGAAATAGAGATAAAACAATATGATAATAATAATAATAGTAAAATATTTCACTGACTGCCGGTGGGCTTTGAACCTAGGATTGCTGGTATGAGGATTAGGGAAGTGGCCACTAGAGTACCACACGATCTGTTTTAGGACGGGGGTTTCATGGCTTAAGAACACTGCAGTCCGGAGCTAACTAACGAACTAACCCAACGAGTTCCCTGAACCTAAAGGGGCACACGCGCGCGGTGGCGAATTTGTCAGTGCGGCCACGAATTGGGGACAGAGGGGACACAATAAGGACAGGGAAGGGACGGGGTTTCTCACCTCGATCGATTCCCGCCGAGGACGGAGCTGATTGTAGATGGAAATGATGGCGTCGGTGAACTGTAGCGCTCTGGCACGGGTGCAACAAAAGACGGCATGGGGGAGGAAGCTCTTGGCACTTCCGGGTCCGCTTCAGCTATGCGCACGATGCGGAAGTCTTCCGTGCAGCTTCTCCGCTACTCCACGGTCTCGGGCGGCCACTGGGTCGACGGCGGGAAGCGGCACACTCAGACGGCCATGGCAACGGCGGAGGGAAAAACAGGGGGGAAAAGGATGGGCGAGCTAGGGTTCTTGTGGGGCTCGGGGCTATGGCCTTAAAGGGGGGTGCTCACATGGATGGCACACGCTGGTGACGAGGGTGACGGACACCTGCTCCTCCGTCTGGCGGCTTCCCCTTTGACGCTGAACGGAGGTGGAAGGAGAGGAGAAGAACAGTAACGGCAAGTTGGGAACTTGTACACGGCCAGCTTACTGGACCTAGGACACCTGCTACTGCTGTTTGCTGGACTGAACCCAGAACAGATTCAAAACTGCCCAGATTTTTAGAAAAGAAAAAAACCAGCTTTGAATATCAAAGGACATCTGAAAACAGGGGAAGCATCTAGAAATACTAGGATCGGTAGAACATCCATGATTAACAGTTTTGAACATATACACAAGATAAAGAAGGCACAGAAAACAAAAAGGATATCCAAGCGGTGTAAAACCTGGGCAAAAATTAAAGAAGGATCCACACATGAGCACATGGGTGGGATTTAGAAAACAAATAAGATGAAAGGTCCCACATGCCATATGTTGTATAATTAGAGCAAGGGAAAAGACACATGAATAATGTTTTGTTAGTGAAGGAAAGAATTCAAAAGATATGCCCCAAACTCAACTTGGGCATCAAGCATTAATCAAGACCCAAATACAATGTATCAAGAGACAAATACAATTAATAAGATTACAAATGCATATGAGAGAAGAACCAAATTAAAAGGGGTTTTATATGATGCTCAAATGCAATGTGGCATGGTGACATGAGCATGATATAATGATAATGCAATAATGATATGTAGGAAGTAGCATTTTTATTAATAAACCATGTAGCATTATAGATGTTAGACAGATGGGATGCTACACCTTGTGTCGAATCAATAAATTGGGTTTCACTTCCCTCGAAAATACTGCGATACACCCCCTATACTTGTGGGTCATCAAGACTATTTTCTGGCGCCGTTGCTGGGGAGCATAGCTTTATTTATCAAGTTCACTTAGAATCACTATTGTTTGCTGCCATCCATCCATCATGGGTAAGTCTCGTGATAGCAAGGTTCATATTTTACCATCCACTACAAGAAGAGGTATGGTTCTAAACACCTTTGTTGCTCTTGATTCACCATCTGTTATGAGTAAGCTCCTTACACCACCACATACACATGCTACACACACTGCTACTATTGCTGAATCTGAAACTTCTGATACAGATGATGCTGCTTCTACTTTGCTTGATAAGAGTGGTTCATTATGTCCTTTCCTAGATGCTACGATTGCTAGAACTATAGCTGGAAATACTGAAACTCCTAATGAAGACACTACTACACATGTTAGTTCACCTGAGTCTAGAGAGCGCTATGATATTGAAGACGGTTATATTGAGATGACCGATGAATTTATTAAAGAATGTCAAAACACCCATGATAGGAGTGTTGTTAAGAGTCTCCTTGAGAGGCGTACTATAAAACCCAAATTGTCTCCTAATGCTAAGTTTGCTGCCTCTCCCACAAACATTAAAGGTAAGGATTATGATTTCTCTCTTGATTTATCTTACATAACTATTGTTGAGAAAGAACCTTTTTGTGGGACTAAGAATGAAAGTGCGGTAGCACATATGACTGAGCTTTCTACCATGAGTGGTTTATTTTCTAATGATATTAAGATGCGCACCTACTTATTGCTAAAATTTTCCCTTTTTTGTTGAAAGGAGAAGCTAAAACTTGGTTTAATAATTTACCTCCTAGATCTATTGATAGCCCTGATTGCTTGATTAGTACTTTCCTGCATAAATATTTTCCTCCTAGTGCTAGACATGCTATTTTGCAGGAACTTTTTGATTTTAAACAAGGAGAAAAGGAGATATTGCCTGAATCATGGGCAAGATTTTATGTTTTGATTCATGCACAGGCTGGATGTCTATTACCTAAGAATGAACTTCTTGATATATTTTATAATGGACTAACTGAAGAATCTAGGACATACCTGGATAGTTGTGCTGATTGTGTCTTCAGGAATAGTGATGGCCCAAAATATATCGAGCTCGTTGGGGAACCCCAAGAGGAAGGTATGATGAGCACAGTAGCAAGTTTTCCCTCAGTATGAAACCAAGGTTATCAATCCAGTAGGAGCAAGGAAACACCCCAAAGGTGTAGCTAGCTGAACGTTGGCAGGGCGCACTAACGGTGCCAGCAGCAACGTGGAGACCTACACAACACAACCACAGAACTTTGTCCCCAACTTGCGATGAGGTTATCAATCTCATCGGTTTTGCTGAAAACAAAGGATTAAACGTATCGAATGGAAGGAAGTAATACTTTGCAGAAAGTAAACACAAAGCAGTAAACATTTTGTAGATTGTATGTAAAAGAAAGGACCGGGATCAATAGTTCACTAGAGGTGGCTCTCCTTAAGATAGATAACATGTTGGGTAAACAAATTACAGCGGGGCAATTGACAAACATCGAGAAAGCAATACATGCATATACTAATCATCTTGACTCCTTTGGAACTTGATTGGGCATTACAACATTATACATAGACCGCCATCCAACTGCATCTATGACTAAGAATCCACCTTCAGGTTATCATCCGAACCCCCTCCAGTATTAAGTTGCAAGCTACAGATTATTGCTTTACGAATTGCATGTAATGTAAACAATACGATTGTTCTATGAACAAAGGATTATTGTTTTCTCCCTAGTAGCAACAGCACATCAAGTACCTTAGAGATTGCTGTCACTTCCCCAGATTACCAGAGGCATGAACCCACTATCGAGCATAAATACCAACTCTTGGAGTTTCTAGCATCTACTTGGCCAAGATAGCTACTAACAACAAAAAGCATGCAAGATCACAAATAACAAAGACATGATAGAATCATTAATCAATCTGAAATAGCATCTCAATATCCATCGGATCCCCGCAAACACAACATGCAGAGTTACAAATAGATGATCTTGATCATGAACGGAGCTCACAAGATCTAGACATGAAAGCACAAAGGAGGAGAACCAGCCATCTAGCTACTACATGGATCCGTAGTCCAGAGATGAACTACTCACGCATCACACCGGAGGCTTGCATGATGATGAAGAAGGCCTCTAGTGTGAGTTCCCCTCTCTGGCAGGGTGCCGAGAAGAGCTTCAGATCCCTCCGATCTAGGGATGGAGATGATGGCGGCTACAGACTCTTTCGTGGATTTTTGATCGGGTCCTTAGGGTTTTCGTCCCGAAGGTAATATATAGGCGGAAGGAGAGGCCAAGGGGGTGATGGGGTCGGCCAGACCACCCCCTGGCGCGGGCCTGGCCTGGTCGCGTGGCCAGGTGGTGTGGCCACCCTCTGGCCCTTCTCCGTCTCGTATTCTGGCATCTAATGACTTCTGGAAAAATAGGCACTTTGGCTTTTGTCCCGTCCAATTCCGAGAATATTCATTTTCTGACTTTCCTGGAACCAAAAACAGCAGAAAACAGGCAGCTGGTACTGTAGCTCTTGTTAATAGGTTAGTCCAAGAAATCATATGAAAAGTACTCTAAAGTGTGGAAAAAAACACAAGAAAGTGGATAAAACCAAGCATGGAACATCAAAAATTATAGATACATTTTCAATGTATCAACATCCCCAAGCTTAACTCCTGCTCGTCCTCGAGTAGGTAAGTGATAAAAAGAAAGAATTATTTTTGAGGTGACATGCACCATCAAAGACTTGATCGAAGTATTTGTAAAACATTCAAAGCTAGGATCATAGTACTTGAATCATAGCATGAAAGACAAAGTTCTAGCAATAAGACAAAGAGACTATGATGCAACATGAAAAGGCACAAACAAAAGATTCATGAATAACAATGCTTAGCAAGACGTTTGTTTGTTTCACATAAAGAAAACATAGCATAATAGTATTCATCTTGTCCCTCATAGAGTAGCAAATATAAATGCATAGGACACCTTCAAAGTTCATAAGAGTGACTAGATACAAATAGTTTAAAACAAGCAATATCAAGTTATGCATCAATCAACTAGTCTTGGGACAATACACATAGAACTAAGAATGGCCACTATGCTCTCATAGTAAGTGCATAAACATAGAAGGTGGAGACTCAATATATAATGGTGGAAGAAAGGCCTTTATAAAAGGAAGTAGGGATTCAAGTCTCATAAAGATCTTCCAAAAATTATGGTACTTATAACTTTCAGCTCTCATTGCCCCTATCATAAGCATCTTTAAGGTGATTAAGGTTAAAGTGACACAACTAAGAGGATATGCTTGACAAGTTATAAACCGAAATCTCATGCCCCTTACTTACGAAGACTGAACCTCATGCTACTCAACTCTAGTCACGAGTAAGCTCTTGTCATTGTAAGTACATGTGTATCATAAAGAACTGCCAACGGGGTACCCCTTGCACATGATACAGGAGCTATCCCATAATCGAAATGACAAGGCAAGCAGACAATGAGCATCTCACGATCTTTTTATTTGCTATTTGCATAGGTTTTTATTGAGGATGCTTCATAGAGTGCTCATTATGGTGATGCTGCAAGTTTCCACCATGATTAGGCATGGCTTAGGCTAGCGGCCCAGGCGTTTCTCTAACACACATACAAACTCCATGACCTTACAAGTTCCACTTTTATTTCACACCGTCGGGATCCATAAGCAAAAGAACATGATATCAACAGGGTACAAAGTACAAGTGCAATGTTGAAAGCGTTCCCCATGATACATGGTTCTGCTAATTTCAACTTATAAAGCGCAAGCATATACGCAACAAATAAGGACCCAATGGTTCAAGTTTATTAGATGCAAAAAGTAAAGTGTGCCATCAAGTTCGTGAGAGCTTTAATCACTAGTTTTGTCATAACAAGTTTATTTTGGAAGGTAAACAAAAGCATGAATATACTTGGAATAGCATATGATAGTAGGTAGGTATGGTGGACTCTTTGGAATAACTTGGTTTAGGGAGTTGGATGCATGAGTGAAACTCATACTTGGTTGTGGAGGCTAGCAAAAGACTAGGAGCGACAAACTAAGAGACCAATAATGGCCATAATCATGCAGAGCGACAAAACATCATTGATTAAAGCATAAAGTGATACTACAAGTTGAAAACTAAAGGATCATAAAGGCTATGGTTACTTGAGATAGTCATAACATGGTGTGAGCATGCGCCAAGTCAACCCAAATAAAGCATCAAAGGAGAATACCACAATACTATGCTTTAATATGCTAAAATAACGCATGATTCATCCAAGGCACATTAAGAAATCTCAATTGTTTATAACAAGTCATGCTATAGAAAAGAATACTAAGCATAAATCCAAAACAATATCAGGCATGGCATGACAAAGCATAAGCCACAGTGAAAACGAGTTCTTTTTACCACATAAGTATGAACTTTCCTACTCTTTTCCAAACAAAACCAAACTATTTGCAAACCAATGTATGAAAGAGGGGGTATAACCAATTTATTCAGAAAACTAGGCAAACAAAAGCAAACCAAAAACCAAAACGAAAACGAAAAAGAAGACGCTCCAAGAACAACACAACTGTGCATGAAACAATAAAAATGAAGCGTTTGGAAGGAACCTGGGATTTTTATTGATGAAGAGGGGGATGCCTTGGGCATCCCCAAGCTTTGAATCTTGTACTTCTTGGATATTTCTTGGGGTGACACGCGTGGCATCCCCAAGCTTGAGCTTTAGTCCATCCTTCAGCTCATTACTCGTTCCTTCCATACACCTGAAATTTTTCCTTCATACAAAACTTCACACAATCTTTATTAGCAACATTACTGCACTCAAGATAAAAGATCTTAAGGTTCAGTTCTAACACCAAATAAACTTCCATTAGAACACTAGCTACTGTAGTACTTCCCTCAAAAAGGTCAATTCCCTAAAAGAACTCAAAAAGGAACCAACAAGAAGCAAATGCAGAAAATGGCAAAAATCTGTCAAAACAGACCAGCAGGTAAATACGAATTTTTTCTAAGACTTTCTGTTGCTCAAATCAAAAAGTGTTGAACTAACTAAAGTTAGATAATAACCTGGGGCATAAGCACAAAAATCCACGCCTCAAAAAGACGTTCAGAGATTTTACACGATTTTTTACGGTGAAGCACAGAAATCTGTTTCGGGACAGCAACTCTTCCAATCATTACTTCTCTCTCATTAGAGGTTTCTCTTGGCACAAAAAGTAAATACAAAGGATAAGGAGGGGTTATTACTGAGGTAATAACTTCCAAGACTCATCTAAAACTTTTGGGTTATCTCCCAATAAGTAATTTTCTTTAACGCCTTTATGTTAGGCATAAGAAGCAAGAAAGAATCAAGTGTTCGAAGAAGCATTAAAACCAAATTTCTTGCCTTACCTCTCTTACTTTTATTCTTAACCTTGGGGAAAATATGATTGATTGGAGGAGAATAAAGGTGCATGGTCCCCTTTCCCATATCTATTATTTCTCCAAGGAGTTCTAATAGGGACCTTCATATTGTAATTTGTCCTTTTCCTGCACATTCAATAGCAAGATAATCAGTAGAAATCATTTTCCCAAGGATCTTTGTAAACACTCCTTCTGCTATTCCAATAGGTAAAATGGTAGCATTATTAGCAGGAGATATTTCCTTTCCTCCTTTATTAAGCCCCCAAATATTCAAAGATTCAAAGATTCATAAATATCTTTGGGCATAAGACAAAATTCAGACATGATATCATAGCGGGCTTGAAAAGTTTCCGTGTTTATCTCAATCTTTATTGTAGGGAGCCACTTTGATGGTTCAGAATTTATTGGAACATAATTGTGATGCTCCCTAAGCATACTATAGCAATCTTTTAAGCTAGTAGTTCTAGTCTCAAGAGTGTTCAATCTAGCAAATATTCTTGCGAAAGAAATATCAGTTTGGCTAGGCAAGTTGTAAGTAAGGATCAATTTATTTATAGCATTAATAGCATCATCCTCATTACATTGGAGGAAATCTCCTCCCACAACAGCATCTAAAGCATATCTATAGCAAAGAGCAATTCTAAGGTAAAAACTGCTAAGGAACAAGCTTTGGGTCATTTTAGGCTCAGTTTTCTCATGTAGATCAGAGATTCTAGACCAAGCTTCTTTGAAACTTTCTTCAATTCCTTGTTTAAAAGTGAAAATCATTTCCTCAGGTGACATAGTGACTGGAGCAAGGCTAGACATAATGTCAACTTAAGAAAGGAACTAATTTTTTTGTGTTTTCAATAAAGAAAGCAAACTAGTAAAACTATTTTTTTGTGTTTTTGATAAGGAAACAAGCAAACAAAACAAAACGAAACTAAGCAAAACAAAAATAACAAAGTAAAGAGATTGGTTACGAGGGACTCCCCTTGTGAAGATGTCCTTGACTCCCTGGCAACGGCGCCAGAAAATATGCTTGATGGCCCAAAATATATCGAGCTCGTTGGGGAACCCCAAGGAGAAGGTATGATGAGCATAGCAGCAAGTTTTCCCTCAGTACGAAACCAAGGTTATCAATCCAGTAGGAGAAAGGAAACACCCCAAAGGTGTAGCTAGTTGAACGTTGGCGGGTCTCACTACCGGTGCCAGCAGCAACATGGAGACCTACACAACACAATCACAGAACTTTGTCCCCAACTTGCGATGAGGTTGTCAATCTCACCGGTTTTGCTGAAAACAAAGGATTAAACGTATCAAATAGAAGGAAGTAATAGTTTGCAGAAAGTAAACACAAAGCAGTAAACAATTTGTAGATTGTATGTAAAAGAAAGGACCTGGATCCATAGTTCACTAGAGGTGGCTATCCTTAAGATAGATAACATGCTGGGTAAACAAATTACAGCGGGGAATTGACAAACATCGAGAAAGCAATACATGCATATACTAATCATCTTGACTTTTTTGGAACTTGATTGGGCATTACAACATTATACATAGACCGCTATCCAACTGCATCTATGACTAATAATCCACCTTCAGGTTATCATCTGAACCCCCTCCAGTATTAAGTTGCATGCAACAGATTATTGCTTTACGTATTGCGTGTAATGTAAACAATACGATTGTTCTATGAAAAAAGGATTGTTGTTTTCTCCCTAGTAGCAACAACACATCTAGTACCTTAGAGATTTCTGTCACTTCCCCAGATTACCAGAGGCATGAACCCAGTATCGAGCATAAATATTAACTCTTGGAGTTGCTAGCATCTACTTGGCCAAGATAGCAACTAACAACGGAAAGCATGCAAGATCACAAATAACAAAGACATGATAGAATCAATAATCAATCTGAAATAGCATCTCAATATCCATCGGATCCCTGCAAACACAACATGCAGAATTACAAATAGATGATCTTGATCATGAACAGAGCTCACAAGATCTAGACATGAAAGCACAAAGGAGGAGAACCAGCCATCTAGTTACTACATGGACCTGTAGTCCAGAGATGAACTACTCACACATCACACCGGAGGCTTGCATGATGATGAAGAAGGCTTCCAGGGTGAATTCCCCTCTCCGGCAGGGTGCCGGGAAGAGCTTCAGATCCCTCCCGATCTAGGGACAGAGACGACGGCAGCTACAAACTCTTTTGTGGATTTTTTGATCGGGTGACTTAGGGTTTTGGTATCGGAGGCATCTTATAGGCGGAAGGAGAGGCCGAGGGGGTGCTGGGGTCGGCCAGACCACCCCCTGGCGCGGGCCAGGCCTGGCCGTGCGGCCACGTGGAGTGGCCGGCCCCCAACCCTTCTCCGTCTCGTATTCTGGCATCTAATGACTTCCGGAAAATAGGCACTTTGGCTTTTGTCCCGTCCAATTCCGAGAATATTCATTTTCTGACTTTCCTGGAACCAAAGAAAGTAGAAAACAGGCAGCTAGCACTATGGCTCTTGTTAATAGGTTAGTCCAAGAAATCATATGAAAAGTACTCCAAAAGTGGATAAAACACAAGAAAGTGGATAAAATCAAGCATGGAACATCAAAAATTGTAGATACATTTGCAATGTATCAAATAGGACTCCCAAGGAAGTTGAGGAATTAATGGCTAAAATAAGAAAGAATTATGAAGACTGAACTCTGTTGGGCGACGCAGAGATAAACAAAACTTTTTACCCTACGCAGTACTCCCAAGATCCAGCTCAGGTGATAGGCCACGAGATTTACCACTAGACGCGCAGGTGCGGATTGTTGATGAAGCGCATCAGTTGATGATGTGCCGAATGATCCCCATACAGCACGTCTAGATCACCACAGACCACCTTGTCTCTAGCGCCGCACGTGCAACGCCTCCACCGGTATCCACACGTACAGGAAGGAAGCTCTAGGCAGAGGACTGCTAGATCCTATCTAGCCCGAAATGGGAGTGGAGAAAGTGACAGCTAGGTCAGGGAAAGTCCCTTGTCACTCCACTTATATACACTCCCAGCTGGGCTCAACGCTTGCGGCCCATCTAGGCTGTGCCCCAATCTTCCATATGGATCTAATCCACATGGGCTCCTTACCCTTGAGTGTGTGATCCTGTAGGTTCACGTACACCTGGACACGACGCGAGTCACCACTCCGAGTCGATAGTTGGTAGCGGACTCTAGCAAGACGTGCCAACTCCCAAGCGCCGTAAATTCGGAAGACAAACCTTTCTCAATGTGACTTTCGTCCAAGTCCCTTTGCCTCACGATATATCTTGTCAAGCTATAGGTGAGTTGCTGTCATCCCTTTAATAGCTCGACTATCTCTTCTCGTTCTATGATATACGATTCACTGGACTAACACTTAGTCCGACTCCTTGGTTAACACTTAACCAAGTTGCGGATGGCCATGCTTCCGAATCTTATCACACGAGAGGTCCCAGAGAATATCTATCCATTACAGAGGGGCAAATCCCATCTTGGTAATCCACGTCACGCAGCTTGCTTCACAACCAACCCGAACCCTACCTTTATAACTGCCCATTTATGGAACAACATTTGCTAGGACCTAAGCTGGCGATCCACAACTCGGATCATGCGATCACCTCACGTCGAAGGATTCCATTTATTGAGACTGCAAATGACAACATGCTCGTTGCATCTCAACTGTGGTTCAGTCCGATTCGCTAAACTCTTTAACCAAATCAGTGTAAGTCGGAATAGCATCTCCATTCCCATGACAAGTGGAACCGAGTCATCAAGCCGACTTTCACATTAGTCTAAGTTATGTGTCCAGCACAACCTCAGCGACCAAGGACAACTAGTATGAACAACATGAATATATAGTTCCACAATCGAATCACATATTCAATGAAATATATCAGTAGTTCATACAAGGACAATAATTTTATGAATACATTGGGAATAACATCATACATGATTGCCTCTAGGGCACATTCCCAACAGTCTCCCACTTGCACTAGAGTCAATCATCCCAACATCACATGTCTAGGCATATAATGCACATAGCTCTCAGGTGCGCCTCATGCTTCGGCTGTGGAAGTGGCTTTGTCAACGGATCTGCAATATTTGCATCCATGTGTACCTTGCATAACTTGATATCACCTTGATCCACGAACTGGCGAATCAGGTGGTACCGCATGAGTATATGTTTGTTCTTCTAGTGTTGGCTAGGTTCCTTAGCATGTGTGATAGCACCATTGTTGTCACAATACACATCTAACGGATTGGACGAGCCCTGAACCACACCAAGATCCATGAGGAAATTCCTCATCCAAACGACTTCTTTTGCTGCCTCCGAGGCAGCAATATACTCAGCCTCTGTCATAGACACAGACACCGTATCTTGCTTGGAACTCTTCCAGCTCACAGCCCCTCGGTTTATTGCAAACACATACTAGATTGCGAACGAGAATCATCCGGATTCCTAGTATGTAAGTTGCCTCACCAAGGTCTTTCATCGAAAAACTCTTTTCCAATAATTCCTTGGTTTCTTGCAACATCTGGACATCATTCCCAATCAATAATATGTCATCCACATATAAGATCATAAAGTTTACTTTGCCCCCACTAAACTTCTTGTATAGATAAGAATCATGATCACTCTTGATAAAGCCAAACTATTTGAGTACCTCATCAAAGCGAATATTCCAACTCCGAGATGCTTGCTTCAACCCATAAATTGATTTCCGAAGCTTGCATGTCTTGTCAGCATTAGCCGGATCAACAAAACCCTCGAGTTGTATCATATACACGTCCTCAATTAAATTTCCGTTGGGGAAATCTATCTTGGCATCCATCTGCCATATCTCATAGTCGAAATAGGCTGCTATAGCTAACATGATCCGTACTGACTTAAGCATCGCTACGGGAGAAAAAGTCTCATCGTAGTCAACTCCTTGAACCTGTCGGAACCCCTTCGTGACAAGCCGTGCTTTATAGACAGAAACATTTACATCCATATTAGTTTTCTTCTTAAAGACCCATTTGCACTCGACGGGTCTTGCACCGTCTGGCAGATCAACCAAGTTCCAAACTTGATTTTCATCCATGGACTTTAACTCGTATCTTATGGCTCCAAGCCATGACTCAGATTCAGAACCCACCATCGCTTTTGAATAAGTTGCCGGCTCAGGTACCACAACCGGCTCAAACTCTAAGGCTTTTGCCGACTCGTTGCTGGCTGGTATCTCTCGAATTTCTTCGATCTGCACCATGCTCCCACTGACTCCCTGACTAAGAAACTCTTTTTCAAGGAAGACACCGTTCTGAGCGACAGACACTTTGCCCTCTTCTCGGTTGTAGAAGTAGTAGCCCAAGGTTTCCCTCGGATACCCCATGAAAATACACTTATCCGACTTGGCCGTAAGCTTGTCCGACTGAAGTCACTTGACAAATGCTTCACAACCCCAAATCTTAAGAAAAGACAAACTCGGCTTCTTGCCAGTCCACATCTCATGTGGTGTCTTCTCTACCGACTTTGATGGTACTCTGTTTAGTGTGAACGCTGCAGTTTCTAGACAATAACCCCAAAATGATAAAGGTAGATCTGCCCGACTCATCATTGACCGTACCATGTCCAACAAGGTCCGATTCCTCCTTTTCGACACACCATTTCTCTGCGGTGTTCCTGGAGGAGTGA
The DNA here is from genome assembly GCA_910589775.1 of Avena eriantha. Lineage (NCBI taxonomy): Eukaryota > Viridiplantae > Streptophyta > Magnoliopsida > Poales > Poaceae > Avena > Avena eriantha. Next base: position 4,094,660 of record OU342746.1, read on the forward strand.
GCTGGGGAACTATTCCACAACTCTTTAGATGGTCATCAAACTCATGGCTCATGTACTCGCCTCCTCGGTCTGACCGAAGAAACTTTATTTTCTTGCCGAGTTGATTCTGTACCTCATTCTGGAATTCCTTGAACTTTTCAAAGGCTTCCGACTTATGTTTCATCAAGTAGATATATCCATACCTACTTAAATCATCAGTGAAGGTAATGAAGTACTCATAACCATCTCTGGCTGTCATGCTCATCAGGCCACATACATCACTATGTACTAGTCCCAATAAGTCGGACACCCTTTCACAACACTTTGCAAAAGGTGTCTTGGTCATCTTGCCGAGTAGGCGGGATTCACATGTCTCGAACGACTCCAAGTTGAACGAAGTTAGGAGTCCATCATCATGGAGCTTCTTCATGTGTTTCCAGCTTATATGACCAAACTAGTGGAGAATTGCTTATTAGTGGAGCATATTTTTTGTTATCAATGGCGCATATGTATTGTGCCACTAGTGTTGCGCCACTGATAATTAGATATCAATGGAGCATATACAATATGCGCCATTGATAATAGGCCCACCAGTGGCCCACCTTAAATATGCGTCATTGGTATTTTACTAGTGGCGCATATATCCAAATGCGCCACTGGATGAATAAAATATGCGCCACTAATGTTTCGTACAGGTATACATAATACAGGGCTCTTAGGTATTTATACAGGTACATATACAGGTACATATATAGGTATTTATACATATACACAGCAGTGTAAAAATAGAGATAATAATACCACTAGAATTATACATCATCACATCAATTAGAACCCGAAATAGTGACAAGTGCCAATGTATTATACAAGTCTAGAACAAATTGATCTCATCTTCTCATACATTACACATTACAACAAGTTGATCATCATGATCATTAGCCAAGTCCTAAACTACTAAAGGATTGAGTAGAGTACAACTGCAATGGCGGTGATGAGCAAGACGGGGAGCACAATCATCAAGGTCTTCATTTGGTTCATGTCTCTCTACTCTCCAAGGAGGTGGTTCCTCCACCTAGCTTCTGCCTGCTCTCTCGTCGGGTACCCTTGGTATCTGTTGCCACTGAACTTGTTCACTTGCTTATGACCATCCTCCCACTCGTCGTAGACTCCTGGGACCCTCCCTCTGAACACCACGTAGCACGGCATCTCTATACACAAGGCATATAAGTACTATATCATGCAACAGAAATAATTAAAAGGTTTATCACATGCATCTCCACAAAAAAGAAGGTTTCGATCTAAGGCAAGCTATTAAGTTTCATACATATGGTAATAAGTAAACAAAGTCCAACAATGACCGTTTCGAGCTAAGGCAAGTTAAAGTTTATGACACACAGACGAGATACACAAACCGGCTGAGCGCTAGCTAGCTAGGAACACTACATCATGAAGACTTTGTTTTACACGGTGCCGGGAATGGTTTGTAGCCGTCTTTCGTTGTCCATGTCCTACGGTCACCCAGCGCCTCGAGCCGTGCTTCGATCTCATGCTTACGAAACGCTCTTTTGTAGGATAAGGCCCCCCCTTGTGATGACATCTTCTTGCACAATGGTCGCAATCTGAGTCTGGATGCGTAAGAAGTCGTCCTTAAGTTCATCATCATCCATTCTTGCCTCAGCTTTGGCCCATGCTCGGAGACTAGATGGCAACGTAATGATGTGTGCATCCCGGATGATCGCCCGCAGGTGATGGAGGGCGTAGTAGGCCTCCTTGACACTGTTATCCGGCTGCTTGACGCAGGCGAACTTCATTACGTGTTTGAACACGTGTGTGCCATCCCTGAAATTTTCCACCCCCTTCTTGAATTCGCCTCTATTTTTGGCGTATACCTCGAGAGCAACACCCGAGCCAGCCGGACCTTGAACACGTCATCCTCCATCGACTTGTGGTGCATGGTGTGGCTATTTGGTTGAATAATTATGCCCTTGTCAACATCCTTTAGATCGCCGTCCACGTAATGCAAGAGCATGCAAGGAGTGTCCTGCGGAAGAACAAGCATCGTGAGATGGCGCTAGCTAGTTATCAAAGGCAAAGGAGATGAAATGTTATCAACATGCATGTGTTGGCCGGCGTCATTACCTTGGAGATGGCGTTGAGCTCGGCTAATGTTGAGACACCGGTATCATCCTCCCACTGAGATGCCTTACGAAGCACCGTCGGTTGCACCTTAGTTTTGGTGGGAGGGGGCATCGGTGTGATCTGCGGCTTTGTGTTGGAATCGGCGGGAGGTGTCACCAGAGCGACCTCCGGCTGCGCGTTGGTGTTGGCGCTGGCGGGAGGGGGCACCGGAGCGACCGGGTGCATCTTGATGTTGGCGGACTCAAGCATCACCACGTTCGGCGACACGTGCTGGATCGAGTTGCTGCCGGAGAGGCTAGGCACCACGAGCGGCCCTCGTAGACCTGCCGCATTCCAAGCAGCGATCCCCTCCCACAGCTCATTGGGAAACATCTCGTGGATCTTCTCTTGCACTTTCTCGTCGATCAGCCTCGGCATCTGTTGCATCTGCTCCTGGAGGACTTCAACCTCGCGTTTTTCACTTGCCGCCGCCGCTGTGGACTTCCTCTCTTTCTTTGCCTTTGGGTCCTCTTTCCTAAAGTCGCCAACCTTTTCGTACGTACCATAGCCGGACACGCGGCCAAATGAAGTTGGCGGCGCAGACTTGGCCCTCCCCTTGAACACGTTTGTTGCCCTGTTGAAGGGCGTGTCCCTTTGCGGGTTCGTCGTCGACCCCTGGGACGAGCTCGCACTTGACGCACAAGACTTTTCTTCGGATCTCTGAAGAGAAGGAAAGTGATCCCATTTAGAAATTCGGCTTCATTACTTAATTAGAAACATAGATGTACTCCGAGATAAATTACTTACCAGCCTTTTGTGGAACTTCCTCACATCATCGTTGTCGATAACGAATTCCTTGAGTTCGGGGTGGAGATAGTAGCGGGCGCGGACAAACTGCATCACCTGCTCGTCCGTGAATTTGTGCCAAGGGTTATCTTTCCCTAGATGGGCATACTCAGTGTCCTCCTTTTCCCAAATGGCCTTTTTCCTCGGTAACCACCGCTTCCGCAATGTTGGTTACCTATGTTCAGCTCCCGCATACGCCTCCCCCACTCGGTCCATTCCTGACCTTCTGGTGAAGTGCAGTTCGCCTTGAACTTGATAAATTCATCTTTGTCGAGCATCGGCTCGGCCTTCTTTATCTCCTCCCAACTTTTACCCTCGTTAATCCTCCTCTTCACTCGGCTTTTCCAGTTGCTCAAGGTGGTGCTCATCCTTGTGAGGGCTAACTTGTTTACCTTGTTCCCTATGAGCTTTGGGTTATCGTACTCATATGGGAACTTGTATCGTTTGTGAAGCTTCCCAATGAGGAGTTCTCGCAACCGTTTGTTCTTTCTTATGTCCTTCTGGTTGATGCTCATGCTCTCCCGCACGATGCACCCGAGTTGTAGGCCGTACCCAGCGGCAAGCTTCGCAGGCTCCAAGGGTTGGCCACCCGGTTTCACAAGGGTGACTCTTCACGGTTGGTGCCGAGTTTCGGCAGCGTCCGCTCCTGCCTTTCCGCCTTATTCTTCTTCTTCCTAGCGGGCGGGGAGGCGCCATCGCCGTCCATGAGTTCACCGCCATGACTTGCTTCGGCCTCCTCGTCACCATTACTGCTTTCGTCGTCGTCGCCATCTTCGGCCTCCTCCTCATATTCAGACTCCTCGTCATCTTCTTGGTCCGCAGCTTGGGCCTCCTCGTCAACTTCATCATGATCCGTAGCTTCGGCCTCCTCGTCGGACCCGCTTAAGTCATCGCCAAACCGCCAAAACTTGAGGTTGGCTCTTCTTGCTCGTTCTTCGGCCCTCATGGGCTGAGAAGGGCCAGCCCCGACGTCTTTGTCTCCGCTCGACGTGTTTTCTCTTCATAGAAAAAATGCAACAATGTAATTAGTACAAGCTAGAGTCGACCAAAAATTCGGCATGACCTTTGCTGTTTTTTTGACCTAGGAGTGCCCATTTCTCAACCGAAATGGAAGTGAATCAACACTTCGGGAGAAACGGGCAACTCAAATGAATTCCCTGCAACAGTTTTCATACAAAATAATGTGCTCCAGTTTTCAAATTGATGACAGCCATCCAATCACACGTATATAAAGAGCAAAAAATATCTCTAGGTGCAGCAAAAAATAGCACATTATGCCTTGCATAGCTCCAGATGTACCTTAGAACATAGCAAGAACAGTAGCAGCAGCCTTAGAACAGAAGCTAGCACAGCCTTAGAACAGAAGCTAGCACGGCAAGAACAGTATAGCAAGAACAGAAGCGAGCACAACACAAGCAACCTCAATCAGCACCATCTCCAATCAGCAAACTCTACTATTCAAAGAAAGGAAACTCAAGGTTCCAAATGGTAGACAGGGCAGGCACATCCCTGATACTAGAACAGCAGCATACCAAATTCCACAGATAATACTTAGCAGGAGAAAAACTACTTAGCAGCAGTCAATATAATGCCAAAGTTATGCCCTAAAAAAAGTTATGAAGACACTGTCTATTTTACATCACCTATTAGAGATGCTATTTATGTTCTTCAAAACTTACCTTCTTGTGCCCATACATGGATGTTGAACTAGACACTATGTTTAGAACTTTATTTAGTAAATGATCCAACTTCATCGACAAATAAATTAAAAGAAGGACGAATAAAATAAAACAAACAGGAAAAAATGTGAAAGATATAACACTAGAGGTTACATCAAAGACATTTAGAGTCATCATAACATCCTCAAAAAGTTGTGAGGAGATCACAGAAGACCAAACCTCTTGAGGATTTGAGTAGACACTCGAGTCGCCCAGGACAATAGGTGGACTCGCATTTGCACCGTCAGAACACTAGCTATCACAAAGAAACACGCATTTGCACGTTAGAAAGCTATGGCGCAAAAACCTAACACTAAAGGAGACCAGATAGGCCACCTACAAGGTGAACCAACGGAAGGAAGTTGAGATTTCTTCTAACATCTAGATCGGAATCATTAACTGAATTATTCAATACATGGATAACTGATTCATTTGAAATTCCAACAGACTCAGGAAAATAAACACCAGCAGATTCACCATAGTGACAACAGCCATCACACTGAATATTCGAGCAGTGAATTTATTCAGATACTAAGTATTCGTGATAATACAATCGTCATAGATATTAACAAAATACACTCCTCCTGATTATTGCTATTTACTGGAAACAAGGGAAGCCCATATTGTTACGAGTTTATCTCATTCTGGACAAAGTGATTGGGATTTCAGAAGGTATGATGCCAAAGCCCATACCTCGTGATTTTCGCATAATTGTGAATGGTGCTTTTTCGGTGGTATCGTACTTTGATTGAGTGTGAGGTGCGACCGCGTGAGTTCAGTGGAAGGGCCAGGTCAGATCTGTGTGAATTTGGATGACACATTGTTCTGTTGCTTGCCGCGGTAGTAGGTGTTTGATGTGTTGTCGTTCAGGTAGGTGGGAGATGCTGTGACCATCTCTTATACTTAATATAGAGGATTTGAAATGTTTCGTGGCATTATTGGGCGTGCTTGAAATTGGCGAATCAGGGCAATCCATTTGGAGATTTATATATTAGACTTTAGTTCATAGCATTCCTGAGGTAACATGTTTAAATTTTTGTGTCGGTACGATGTCGTGTTCAATGTTCATGGTATTTGGTAGTTCATGTTGTGTTTTTGAAATGTTGAGCTGGATCGCTGGTATGATCTTCCAAAGATTGTAAAACATGTTTCATGGTGCCAATGAAAGTGCTTAGAAATAGCCAAATACGGTTAATATATAGTATAAGCTCTTTGTATGCTATTTGAATTGTTACAACATTAGATATCTGGGGTGCATTGTGTGGGAACTCTAGGTTGACTAACGTCATGAGTTTTCTGAATTTAGAAGATGAAAAATATGTTTATTTGTGTTGTAGCACGGTCAAGTTTCATTCCATGTGAAATGCATATGACCTGAGATCATTTTTACCCATATAATCTTTTGTTGGGATGTAAAATAAATATGTAGTAGATCGACAGAAGTTGTACATAATTAAATTTTCTTATCAGACACATGCAAATATGTAGTTATGACAGAAATACCTTCTGCATCTAAGTTAAGCTTTAGGAGGATAATGCTGAAATCACCAAGAATATGTGGTTTCTCTTTTTTTTATTGATGATAACATGAGCTAGTATCATATTTACTGCTTGAGAGGTATGCTTGATGTAAAGAGCTTTGGTTTATTATGAGTCATTTCTTGCTGAGAGTATTCTTAAGGAGAAAAATCTAGCAAATAGTTAGTGTTGTGTCAAATTTAGGTCTGCCTTATTTGTGTCAAATTTAGGTCTGCCTTACATGATAGACGTTTTGATGTGTTTGAAGAAGCATAAGCAAATAAAGCTGTTGGAAAGTATGACAATGCATCAATTGATGAACAAATAGATTTTTACAGAGATGAGGGCCTAACACCTTATTCTACAGCCAAGCTTCCTATCACTAGTGGTCAGTGAACTCATCGGAGTTTATATCTCAAGCTTGCAAAAGGGACGATAATAGGCAAATTCCTCAAACCCTAGAGCAAATTCCTAGAACCCTAGAGCAAACCCTAGAGCAAATTCAGTGAGAGGGGAAGGGGAAAGGGGAGGGAGAGCTCAACCTGAGGTTGGGGAGGCTCACCAGCGATGGGGGCGGCAGGGAGACTCCTCCGGTGGTGGGCGGTGGCAGAGGGCTCGATCGCGAGAGGAGAGGGGGCTCGATCTTGGCGTCGGTGGCACGCGCAGCGCTGCCCTTCTCCTCTTTGTTGGTGGCGCGCGCGGCGCTGCCTTCTCCTCCTCGTCGGTGGCGCGCCTTCTCCTTCCTCGACGGTGGAACGGCGTTGCCCTTCTCCCTCCTCGCCGGTGGCGCGGCGTGAGAACGAAAGGGGAATAATGCGCTAAGGTTCGTGAGCAGGGAGAGAGGCCAACCGGTTTTTGGCTAAGTGTAAAACAGCTGTGGCGCATATTTCCTGATATGCGCCATTGGTATTTTGTACTTAGCCTAAAACCACGATGCCCTGGTTGGTGTCACCTACACATGTGTACCGCAGTGGTCATCAATGTGTGCATCTGTTGTTGCTGGGAGCTCTCAGGTTCGATTCCTGGGATCTCTCACAATTTTTTTTCAATTTTTTAATATTTTACAAAATACCAATGGCGCATATCTAGTATATTTTAGTATTTTGTAACAAATAGTAATTAAGTTTAACATTCACAAATCTATTTAAAACAAGGACATCTTATTTAATATCCATACACACCAATATTCTCCATAAAAATGTCATGTTATGTTGCATGATCTCGATTCCGAGCTAGCTAGAGCTAGCGTCTCTTTGCAATCTTCTTTCCCTTCTTCCTCGCGGTTGAATACTTTAGCCCGGAAAGGTTAAGGTTTCTTCTTGTGAAAGGACAACCTTTAGTAGGTAGGGTGGTCTTCCTTTTTCCTGCAACAGTCGGCTTGTCGAAGTACTTGTCAAATTCCTCTTCGATCATCGGATCGCCGTTCTTTTCTAAGTCTTGCTCGTTGGCGGGTCCTTCCATTCTGATGATGCTCCTCTTGCCCCTCCTCACGACAACACGGCTTGGCTTTGACGGGTCAGTGATGAAGAAACATTGGTCAACTTGGCTCGCGAGTACCCATGGCTCATTTTTTGTGGAGGCGTTCTTCGCGGAGGCATCGGGTATAACCATGGTGGTGAAATACCGACCCTCTTTTTGGACGCGCTTGGACCATATGACACGGAACATCGGCACCTTCTCTCCGGCGTAGTCGAGCTCCTAGATCTCCTCGATCCTTCCAAAAAATCGTTCCTTGACGGTGGCTTTGTCATCGGCATAGGATAGCATCGTTACTCCTGAGTTCTGATAGTCGATGCTCATGTCCCTTTTCTCGGTGTAGAATCTGTACCCGTTGATGTCGTATGCCTGATATGTCCTCACGTTGTGCCCGGGGCCATTTGACAAGGCGAAAATTAGTTTTTCATCCTCCGTAGAAGGCGTTTGCGGGTCTGCGGGGGGATTGTCTTGAAGCTTCTTCTTGAACCAAGCCGTGAAGCTAGAGTTGTGCTCTCTTGTTACCTCTCCCTTCTTCCTTAGTCGACCAGGGTTAATGAAATTCTGCTCGATTAAGCTTTTGTGCTCTTCCACCCAAGGATCGGCCAGTTCGATGTGTTGTAGCACGACTCAGTGTGCCCTGTCAAAGTCGTCACGTCGACCCTCCGCGCCGACATGCATGGTGCAAAAGCCCTCGTGGTGGCCATATCCAGAGCCTGCCGAGGTGCGTCCTTTTGGGCAGACCAACAGGGTCATCCTCGTCGTCCGGGTCTGTGCGTAGATAATTCTGCCAGAAAGAGACGCACTCGTAGGTCAGAAAGCCCTTGGCAATGCTTCCATCTAGACGAGACCTATTGCGTACGAATCCTTTGATAACACCATTAAGCCTTTCAAACGGCATCATGTTGTGCAGGAATGTTGGCCCGAGATGAATGATGTCATCCATGACATGGATGAGTAGATGGACCATGATGTCGTAGAATGCGGGCGGGAAGTAAATATCGAGCTCGCATAGTATCACGACGATCTCATCTTGTAGTGTGTCGAGCTGCTTCAAGATAATCGACTTCCTCGAGATGACGTCGAAGAAGTTGCAGAGGCCAAACAGCATCTCACGGACGTGCTCGTCCATTATCCCTCGAATCGCAATGGGAAGTATCTGCGTCATCAGCACGTGACAGTCATGAGACTTCATCCCGCTGAACCTCTTCTTCGCTTTGTACAGATATCTTCCTATGTTCCTCGAGTAACCGTACGAAACTTTGACTCCTAGGAGGCAGTTGAAAAGCTGCTCAAGCTCCTGCTCACTTAGAGTGAAGCAGGCAGACGAAAACACTGCAATTCCCCTCTTAACCCTTTTGCGGCAACCTTGAGATCTTCAGGCGCCGTCTCATCATCATCATCATCATCATCATCATCATCGGGCGGCGGCGTCTCATGAAGTTCTTCCTTGATGCCAAGTTCCATCAGGTCGTTCCTTGCTTTCGGCCCGTCTTTGGTCCTATCCGGCATGTTGATGATAGTGGCAAGCAGACTCTCGCACACGTTCTTCGTGATGTGCATGACATCAAGGCTATGGGGCATGTGGAGGTATTTCCAGTATGGTAGGTCCCAGAAAACGGGCCTAGCTTTCCACACACCATGCAGCGGTTTCGTCCTCGGATGCTTCATTCCCGGCAAAGGGCACTCTTCCTAGTTGTCCAACATATCTTGGATCACTTCTCCGCTCCTCAGACGTGGGGCTTTTTCGAGCTCTACTTTGCCATCGAACAGATCTCTACGCTTTCTCCACGCGTGATCTTTTGGAAGCCACATTCGAGTCCGTTGGAACACGGTCTTCGATGACCCTTGATCCCTTGGTAGCTGGAGATGCGGGGTCTTATCCATGCACTTGACACATCTTTTGTGTCCGTGGTTCACCTAGGCAGACACGTATGCGTAGCCTGGATAGTCCTGCACCGTTGTGAGCAGCGCGGCTCTCATAGGGAAATAATCTCATGTGTATGCATCCCACGTATGGGCTGGCGTCTCCCACAGCGTGGCTAACTCTTCTTTCAGCAGCCCGAGATACAGATGCATGTCGATACCTGGTTGTTTAGGCCCCTGAATCAGAATACACATGTGTACGTATCTCTGCTTGGTGCACAGCCAGGGAGGGAGGTTGTACGGCCATACAAACACGGGCCAGGTGCTATGTGTGCTACTCTGGTTGCCAAATGGATTGAGTCCACCGGTGCTCATACCAAGCCTGACATTCCTTGGATCGCCCCCGAAGTCTGGAAAGTCAATGTCCAGTGCGTTCCACTAGCTAGCATCCGAAGGGTGTGTGAGGATCTTGCCCTTATGTGGATCATCTTCTGCCGACTTCTTCCTTTCCGCATGCCATTGCATGAGTTTTGCTTCCTTAGGGTCCACGAAATACCGCTGCAGACGGGGAGTGATAGGAAAGTACCATACCACTTTCCGAGGAACTTTCTTGTTCCCTCTCTTGTATCGTCCTTGGCCACACACCGGACATGTGGTTCTATCCTTGTACTCGTCCTGATAAAGTGCGCAGTCATTAATGCAGGCGTGGTACTTAACATACGGTAGGTCGAGAGGATATACGATTTTCTTGGCCTCCTCGATACTAGTTGGACACGTGTTCCCCTTGGGAAGACGTTCTTGCCAGAATCTCATGTTTTTGTTGAAGCTTACGTCGGTCCATTTGCTTTCTGCCTTCATTTCTAGAGCCTTGAGCGTTACGTTCAAGCAGGTATCCTCGGGTCGGCACCCAGGATACAATGGAGTTTTCCAGTCTATCTCCATCTGCGCTAGCTTGGCTTTCTCCCTGGCAGCAGCTTTGGTGTTGCTCGTCTCCCTAAGAAGCAGTTCCTGAACATGAGGGTCCTGCAAGGCCGAGGTTAGCCGCGTCGTTTGTGTGTTTGTGTCTTCTCCACCGGCACCTCCTTCATGATGATCATCATGTCTGTCACTGCCATCATATCCTTTGTGTTGATCATCATGTCTGCCGATGCTGACATCTCCTCCATGATCATGATCATGTCCGCCGCCGGCATCTCCTTCATGATGATCATCATGCCCGCCCTCATCTTTAGGATCATTGACGTCATCGTCATCTTCAGAATCATAGTCGCGCATGAAACCACGTGTGAGCAGGTGATTCTCCAGGTCTCTGGAATCAGGGTCAACCAAGCTCCCGAGATTGCATGTTCGACATGGACACCTTATGTAGGTCCTCTTGTTCAGAATCATGTCGGCCACCGCGCGTTTCTTGTATCTAGCTGCTCGACCTTCGCTCATGTGTCTAACCATGGTTTCCTGCGGTATAGAGCAAAAATAGAGAGTATCTTAGAACCACAACACCATCATGCATGCATGGCCGCCAGAAAAATTCGGCATGACATCTCCTAAAAATGGGACATATGGATAGTGCAAAAATTTGCCGAAACGGAAATTAATCGACATTTCAGCAAACATCCATGCACCACCAGAGCAAGCAACATGCTTTCTTCTTTGTCACCTGCAAACATTCATGCACCACATCCATGCAAACACACCATCCATCTCGCAATTAATAAGAAGGCTTCACAAACATAAGCACGCACACACATACGCACCGCACCGACGTCCACACTCCACACAAAACATCCACATGCATGTCCTCCAACAACTCACCTAGTAGAATCGTTACCAAGCCAAGTCCGCGACAAGATAGTGTGGTTGTTGTTGGAGAACAAGACGGATGTTTGAGGAGGCTTCCCCTCACAAAACTATGAAGCAAGTTAGGTTCAACAACCAAGAATGGAGAAAAGAATGGAGAAATTGAGGTGGTGGGGAGGAGGAGGACGAGTTAGATCTAGTTTGGGGTGGTGGGTGGAGAAGAATGGAATGGTGGTGGGTGGGGTGAATGCCAACTTGTAGATCTGGACGAAGTTATTAGTGGCGCATATTACAATAAATGCTCCACTGATAAGTCTGTCATCTTTTCAGGTGGTGGGCCCAAGACTTATCAATGGCGCATTTAATACTATATGCGCCATTGGAGGACTAAGTATCAGTGGTGCATATCCTAAATGCGCCATTGATATTCCTGCCACCTTTTAGAGTGGTAGGGTCCAGGTGGGGCCTACATAGTTACCAGTGGCGCATTTACTACTATATGCGCCATTGATGAGGATAATATCAATGGCGCATATTGCATATGCGCCACTGATAATAATATATCAATGGCGCATATGGATATATGTGCCATTGATATTTGGTCCACAGGCCTCCAGAGTGTCGGGCCCACATTATCAGTGGCGCATTATTTGTGATATGCGCCATTGGTTATAAATAATATCAGTGGAGCATATTTTTAAATGCGCCACTGATAATTACCAGTGGAGCATATTCAAAACAATGATCCACTGATAATAAATCAATCCATAAGCCTTTCTCTAGTAGCCGACAGTGCCAAAAGTAAGTCTTATTCAGATCATTTAGTTTTAACCTTTTCACATTTATATTATAGACAGATTCACCATCAAGATTCAAAATAAATAATCCGTCCTGGACGGGTGCAAAGCCGTGAAACATATCATTCAAATACAAAGAACAACCATTATTCTTAATATTCGACTCATAGCCTTGTCTCATCAAACACAAGGCAGAAATGATGTTTCGACTAAGCACTGGAACATAATAACAATTATTTAGCTCCATTATGAATCCAGAAGGTAAATGAAGTTGCATCGTCCCGACTTCCAACGCAGCGACTCTCGCTTTGGTGCCGACCGAATGTCAACCTCGCCTCTCGCGATGCTCCTAGTTCTTACCAGTCCCTGCAATGAGTTACAGATGTAAATAACTGATCTAGTATCATATACCCAAGAACTACCAGGTGCATCCGCAAGATAAATGTCTATAACATTGCAAACAAGTGTACCTGAGCCGGAAGTCACACCTCCACACTTGGCTTTATTAGCCAGATACTTGCTGCAATTCCTCTTCCAGTGGCCATCCGCCTTTCAATAGAAGCAAGTGGATCCGGCTGCAGGAGATGACTTAATCCCTGAGGAAGTGCTTTGGACCGGGTCCTTAGCATTACCTCCCAACTTTGTCTTCTTCTTCTTAGTCCAAGAACTCTTCTTGAACTTAGCCTTATTCTATACCATCAACACTTGAATGGCGCCTTTCTTGAGATCCGCCTTAGCCTGCTTAAGCATCCCATGTAATTCAGTGAGCTTATTATCCATACCATGCATGTGGTAGTTCGAGATGAACTGACCATACGCACTAGGAAGAGAGTTCAGAATTATGTCTGTAGCGAACTCTTCGCTAATGGGGTAGCCCAGCCTTTCTAGAGACTGCACGTAACCAACCATCTTGATCACCTGCGGACTCAGTAGATCACAATCCTTAAGCTTGCAGCTCAACAAAGCCTGAGAGACTTGATACCTCTCAGTCTTCGCTTGAGCCTTGAACATACTTTTGAGGCTTTCGATCATATCGTAGGCCTCAACATTCTCAAACTGCTGCTGCAAGTCCGGTTCCATGTGAGCAAGCATAAGACAGCAAATCTCCGTAGACTCATCACATGTCCTACGGTAGGCATTGGTGGCTACGACACTCGCATTCTCATTCGGCTCATCTGGAAGTGAGTTTTCTAGGACATGGTCCCTCTTTTCTTGCTTGAGAACAATTCTCAGATTACGATACCAGTTAGTGAAGTTAGTTCCATTTAGCTTATCCTTTTCTAAGATGGTTCTGAAAGCAAAACTGGAAATCTGAGGGAGACTGCTAGGTGCCATTGATCTACAACAGAGAAATATGCAAAACACTTAAGACATGTATTCATAAAAGAGCAAGCATATTAAACACTTTAATATTTGTGCTCCCACTAGAACCAACACCCCTCCGATGGTTACTTAGTGATTCAGGACCCTAAATAAGCAAGTCGACTAGTGAGCTTTAGCATCACCGCTAGCCGTCAAGCGATCTAGTAGACAACTCCTTGTCAATCGTATGTCATACGACTCCTGTTGGATGGGTGGCATCACATGCTCCGGCTCCCATCTGACTTTTCCTCGAGTCCCACAACCGTTGTGATAGACCCGTCTAGATTACCGAGTGCTTCCGCTGTAAGAGTCCGACTCGATCACACCTAGTCGGAAAGAATTGATAGCACCTCAATTTTATGATCCCACTACCAAAAATGTCCGACTTGTGATGATGCAGCACTGGCGGGGAAACCGACTAGACCTTACTTGAGGGATTACTTTCTACCAACTATCAAATACATGTAAAACATAGACATAACAATAACACAAAATAAGACAATTATAATGTGAAATGGTATGGATCTCTTCATGGCGATCTCCATCTCCACAAATCTTGTAATTCGACTCATGTCAACTCTTGTCACGTTCCGCCTTACACCATGTAGCCGACTTGTACATCGACTTGCATGCCATGCGGGTTCTCCAAACAGCTATACTAGCTAGTAATGTAAATTACATAGAGAAACCGACACGCAGGTCGTTATACAATAAAATGACAGCACCTAGGCTCCAGCCGGCTGACAAAAACCGTGATACGCAGATCACGTATAGATTACACACATTACATGCACATAAACCATACCATTCACAACATCATCCTGCAAAAACAAGTTATGCATAGATACGATATCTACCGGCGTTGTGAAATTCGCAACGACATCTAAGGCGCTATGACAGGGTAAAGCCGTGCAGATCTCATCTACCTTCCGAACATGGATTTCATCATCGGATAAAACAATTTTACCCAAATCATATCCGTACTCCGATTCGACCAAACCCTTTGATCTTCGATCACCGCATCCGGATTTACGTGTCACAGTATACCCTGATGGCGGAAGCCGGCCGGTAGGGGTATGTCGTTCCACGACCTTAGCAGTTAGATCACAGAAATCAGATCATCCATTCCCAAGTACAGTTGATCCAATCAACTTCGTACAAAACCGATCTATCTCATAGATCGACCACCCAAACTGCAATTAGATCCAATCTAATGCCAACCGCTTATCACATATGCAAGATCTCGAGCCTAAAACCAGAAGCTAACACTATGATACCACTATTGGGCCACGCGGAGATAAACAAAAAAATTTACCCTACGCAGTACTCCCAAGATCCAGCTCAGGTGATAGGCCACGAGATTTACCACTAGACGCGCAGGTGCGGATTATTGATGAAGCGCGTCAGTTGATGTCGTGCTGAACGATCCCCATACAGCATGTCCAGATCCCCACGGACCTCCTTGTCTCCAGCGCCGCACGTGCAACGCCTCCACCAGTATCCCCACGTACAGGAAGGAAGCTCTAGGCAGAGGACTGCTAGATCCTGTCTAGCCCAAAATGGGAGTGGAGAAAGTGACGACTAGGTCAGGGACAGTCCCTTGTTACTCCACTTATATACACTCCTAGCTGGGCTCAACGCTTGCGGCCCATCTAGGCTGTGCCCCAATATTCCATATGGATCTAATCCACATGGGCTCCTTACCCTTAAGTGTGTGACCCTGTAGGTTCACGTACACCTGGACACGACACGACTCACCACTTCGAGTCGATAGTTTGTAGAGGACTCTAGCAAGACGTGCCAACTCCCAAGCGCTGTAAAGTCGGAAGACAAACCTTTCTTAATGTGACTTTCGTCCAACTCCCTTTGCCTCATGATATATATTGTCAAGCTATAGGCGAGTTGTTGTCATCCCTTTAATAGCTCGACTCTCTCTTCTCGTTCCATGATATACGATTCACTGGACTAACACTTAGTCCGACTCCTTGGTTAACATTTAACCAAGTCGCGCATGGCCATGCTTCCGAATCATATCACACGAGAGGGCCCAGAGAATATCTCTCCATTATAGAGGGGGAAATCCTATCTTGGTAATCCACGTCACGCAGCTTGCTTCACAACCAACCCGAACCCTACCTTTATAACTGCCCATTTACAGAACATCGTTTGATAGGACCTAAGCTGGTGATCCACAACTCGGATCATGCGATCACCTCAGGTCAAGGGATTCCATTACTTGAGACTGCAAATGACAACAGGCTCGTTGCATCTCAACTGTGGGTCAGTCTGATTCACTAAAATCTTTAGTTGAATCAGTGTAAGTCGGAATAGCATCTCCATGCCCATGACAAGTGGAACTGAGTCATCAAGCCGACTTTCACATTAGTCTAAGTTGTGTGTCCAGCACAACCTCAGCAACCAAGGACAACTAGTATGAACAACATGAATATATAGTTCCACAATCGAAACACATATTCAATGATATATATCAGTAGTTCATACAAGGACAATAACTTTATGAATACATTGGGAATAACATCATACATGATTACCTCTAGGGAACATTCCCAACAGACTCCTCCTGAACCATTTATACCTGAAATAATTATACCTGAACCAGCTATACCTACGCCTATACCAACATCAAAGAACAGGGGAGTTATCGAACTAAATGATGAAGTGATGAAGGAAGCTAAGAAATGACTTAAGGAGAAGGGAATTAAAGCTGCAGATGTCAAGAATTTACCTCCTATAGAAGAATTATCTAAGCTAATCCCCCACTCATCCACTATTGAGGTACACTCTCTCCAACATTTTGATGAAGGTGATATCCCTTACTCTGAACCTCCTGATCAATGCTTAGAAGAATTCGATATTTTTATTGTTAAGCAAGATAATTTCAATAAAAGGGTGCAAAATCATTTAATGGAAAAGTCTAGAGCAATTGTTGAGTTAAAAGATATTGTGGAAAGAACCTCTAATGATGTTAAAATGCTTGTTAAACATTTTCAAATGGTTCAAACTCAAATAGATCAGCTTATTAAAGTACAAAAAGACTTGCTAGTTAATGCTGCTAAAGAAAAACATGCTTATGAAATTAGAACTAGAAGTGGTGCTGCTACCCAAGATCCTCTACATCCTGAGGGGCATCCTAAAAGAATTGAGCAGCATTCTCAACAAGCTGAAAATAGTGGTACTACTCCTAAGAAAAGAAAAAAGAAACATAAAACTATTGTAGAACCCTTTGAACCTTCTAAAGATCCCAATAGTATATATGTCTCTGATGCTGAAACTGAAAGTGGTAATGAAGAAAATGATGCTCCTGATGAAGAAAAAGTTGAAGAAGAACCTGAAAAGCACACTAAGAATACTAAATACACTAAAGAAGATCTTATTGCTAAGAAACATGGTAGTGAAAGGGAGCCTTGGGTCCAAAAACCTATGCTTTTCCCTGATAAGAAACACAAGTCAAAGGAAGATGAACACTATAATAAGTTTTGTGAGTGGATGAAACCTTTATTCTTGCAAATTCCTTTGACTAATGCTATTAAATTGCCTCCTTATTCAAAGTATATGAAGGATATTGTCTCAAATAAAAGGAAGATCCCTAATGAAGAAATTTCTACTTTGCTTGCTAACTATTCCTTTAACGGTAAGGTTCCTAAGAAACTTGGAGACCCAGGGATTCCAACTATTCATTGCTCTATTAAAAATAGTTATGTTAGAACTACTTTGTGTAATTTGGGAGCAGGAGTTAGTGTTATGCCTTTCTCTCTCTATAAGAGACTTCAACTTGAAAAATTAATACCAACTGATATATCTTTGCAAATGGCTGATAAACCTACTACTATTCCTGTTGGTATATGTGAGGATGTACCTGTTCAAGTGGCTCATAATTTCTTGATATTAACTGATTTTGTTGTGCTTGAGATGCCTGAAGATGATAATATGTCTATTATTCTTGGGAGACCTTTTCTTAATACTGTAGGAGCTGCTATTAATTGTAATCAAGGAAAGGTGACTTTCAATGTTAATGACAAGGAGCATATTGTCTATTTCCCCAAGAAGATTGATAGGACTTATGGTTTAAATTCAATAGAATATGCTGAGGGCATCCAAGTTGGAGAAATATATTGTCCCATACCACGAGAAAAATATGAAACTATTATGATTGGGACCATTGCTATCAAGGTTGAGGTAACATAATCATTAGTGAAATATAAAGTTTTGCTTCATATAAATTGTTTTGGTAACAAGACCTGATCAAACTTGTTAACAAAAGGATTTCAATGAACAAAACAATGTTTTCACCATGATTATCTTTGTTTACTTTCATTTTATCCATTTTAGTTTTTGTGTTTGCTTAGTTTACTTTTCTGTTGTTAGTTGCTTGCTTATTAGAATGACTTATAATTTCTAAAGTTTTAGCTTTGTTTAGCTGTTGCATCATTCCAGAAACCTTTTCTGTCAGAAAATCATTCATCTATACCTAAAAATTGCTCAAAAATAAAGTGTCTCGAAAAATTCTAGAAAATTCATATTAAATTTTTACATGAAAAAAGGGGGAGAGAAGTTCCTGGAGAGTACTAGGGGGGCCACTAGGCAGGCACACCACCTGGTGGCGCGGCCAGCCCAGGGGCGCGCATGTCCATGGTGTGGGCCACTCCTGGCCCTCCACTCACTCTCTCACTTGCCACTGCTTCCTCTCTCCCGAGAAAACACTAGTTCATTGCTCGAAATCGCGTTCTTGCTGTTCTTGCCCACGATTTTTCGATCTCCTTGCTCAGCCCATCTTTGCTGCTGAAATTTGGAGCATTTGTTCTCCGGTATGTGACTCCTTCGCTTGTCCAAGTAGATTTGTGTTTAGTGGTTTATATCTTGAGTATTTTGCTGCTGTAGGTGACAGGTTATGAGAGCTTGTGAGCTTGTTCAATGCTTAGAGATATTGTTTTGATGCATGTTTAGGCCTCTTACAAGTCCCCTTGAGTAGTGCTCTTCATTATATATTTGCTTTGCAATCACTTGTGTAATGGATGTTTAAATTTTAGAATAGAAGATGAATGAGCATCAACTCAGCCAACATGAACTGAGGGTGCCTGAGGTTATGAAGGTTCACCGAGAGGAGGAAGTTTTTCCTTCCATCTATCCATGCTCCAAATTCATGAGGGCTGCAGGAATTTCCCAGGACTTCCATACTTTAGTTGCTAATGCAGGATTGGAGCACTTTGTGGAAGATGAGCCTTGTCAATTTGTGAAACTAACAATGTCTATAGTGCAGTCCTTTTGTTTTAGTTGCTCTTTGCCTAACCCCATGGTTCACTACAAAATTTACAATATAGTTGTCGACCTCCCTCTTGATGATTGTTGTGCAGCTATTAGAGTACCTCAGTGGGGATCATGTGGAAGGATTAAATAGCAACCTACACCACTCATGGACTTGTACGCGGAGATTTTCCAAGGGAGCAGCTTCTCAAAGGAGAATGGGAAAATCCGTAACGTTCATCTCCCATCTATTCGCTACTTTGCTTACTTTATTGCCAAGTGTGTCCTCGCTAGGAAAACTGCTAATAAGTTATCCTCATATGATCTAGCATTCATATCAGCTGCTCTAAAATGAGATAGGACTTATAACTTGGGTGCCTTGATAGCTTTCTGTCTTGCCGCTAACCGCGAGAAAGGTGAAATTTGTGGAGGCCTCATTGCCTCTCGTTTATTAGCTTTTCATGGTTTAGTGCCTCATCATCTAGACCTACATTTTCCCATAGAAAGGCTTGATCTTAATTCCATGATACAACATAAATTTGTTTCTTCTTGGGATAATTTGAGTGAGTTATCTTATGAAATAACCTTTCTCAAAGCTGGTTGGAGAAGGAGTAAGTCCGAGCGGTTTGTTCTTTTGCCTGCACCTGTTTTGTTTAATCTTGATACCAGGGTAGGATGGTCACTCACGGAGGAGGAGCTTGATACGTACTTGGGAGAGCTCTCCCAACAGGAGCAGGATACTAGAAGGGAGGTTACGGATGATTCATTCCAGCCCTCGAATGAGGGGGAGTCTTCTTATCAGCAACCTACCTATGATTGGGGAGCTTCTTCATCTTCGGAAGGGCCTTACCACGATCATTCTTACGATGATCCGCCTGCTTGGAACCCTTACTCGCATTTGGATTGATACCCACTTAGGCCAAAAGCCTTAGCTTGGGGGGAGGTACACCGACATCACACTCATCTTCATATCATGTTTCGTCGGTACTTTGTATATTCATGTTTCGTTCTTTTTTTAGTTTTCGTTCTTTCTTTACTTTTGCTTTCTAAAACACAAAAAGACCAAAAATATTTCTGTTGTTTCCCTTTGTTTGCTTCTTCTTCTTTTTGCCTTGGTTTGTTTTTCCCTTTTTGCTTTGTTTGAACTATTCGAAAACCCAAAATGAATTTGCTTTGCTTGTTCTTCCTTTTTGGTTCTTGCTTTTAAAAATCGAAAACACCAAAAATATTTGTTGTTCTTCTTTGGTTTTGTGAGTTTGTTGCAAGGTTCAGCAGGCCTCAGTGGAATTTGGTTTCATGCTATTATTCAAGGCACACAAGTGAAGGGCAATAATGAGGACTAATGACAACTTGAGGTGTGGTAAGAGGCTGGTAACGAACTCTATTTGTTTTCATTTTTGTACATATACTCATCATTGTGGGCATGCTTAGTCTGTTCATGTAGGGTGTATGTTATTATGGATGCTTAGTAGTTCTTGCCTTCTTATGATTAACTTCAGCTTGCTAATAGTTTGTAGCATGTCTTATGAATGTTTGCTTGCATTGCTCTATTCATAACTTGGTATGACACTATGATATCCTGCTATGAATGTTTCACTTGAATTGACTTGGCACATGCTCACGCATGCATATGACTGAAATAATCAATTAAGCCTCAATGAATTATTTTGCCTTAGGGGTCTTGAATCACTTTCATACCATGATTAGTCATGTTTTGTTGCAAGCATGATTATGACAGTTATTGCTCTCTCGTTTGTCGCTCCCTTACTATTGCTAGCACTGAGTATAAGCTTTACTCATGTTTCCAACTCCCTAAAACCAATATTGCCAAAGTGTCCACCATACCTACCTATTAGCATCATTTGCTATTTCCGTGCATATTCAATATGCCTTGTTTTCTTCCGAATAAATTTTTTGCTTGTTATGAGAAAGTTAGTTAGTAAAGCTCTCATGAACTTGATGGCACCCTTTATTTCTTGCACTTAATAAACCTAAACCATTGTGACTGTCCATGAAGGTTATATGCTTGCAAATTATAGGCTGGGGATTAGCAGAACCGTGCTATCACGGGGAACGCTTTCAACACCTGTAAATATATACCTAGTTGACATCATGCACTTTTGTTTGCGGATGTCGTCGGTATGAAATAAAAGGGGAACTTGTAAGTCCATGGAGTTATGTATGTGTGTTAGAGAAACGCCTGGGTCGCCGGTCTAATCCATGCCTAATCATGGTGGAAACCTGCAGCGTAACCATAATGAGTATCTATGAAGCATTCTTCTTGTAAAAAAGAGAGATAGCTATTGAGAAAAAGAAAAAAGGGGAGATATGAGAAAAGAGGAAAGAGAGAAAAAACACCATTTTCCCATGGTAAATAAGAAGATTGCTAAGATGCTCGTTGTTTGCTTGCCTTGTCATTTTGATATGGGGATTCTTCCGTATCATCGGGCAAGAGGTACCCCATTGGCAGTTCTCTATGATACGCACGTATTTACTATGACAAGAACTTACCGGTAACTAAAGTTGAGTAGCATGAGGAGCGGCCCTCGTACTCAAGGGACATGAGATTTCCAGTTTATAGTCTGTCAAGCATATAACTTAGATTGGACCTCACTTTCACCTTAACCATTTAAAGATGCTTATGATATAGGAAATGAGAGCTCAAAGCTAATGAGTACCATACTTTCAGCATTTGGAAGCCTTTCAGACTTTTCAAAACTTTTTTCATTTCCTTGTTGAGTCACCACCCATTCTATGAGCACTTTCTTGAGAGCATAGTTATCATTCTTAGTATAATGTGCTTGTCTCAAAACTTGATTAATTGTGTTATGACTTTGATGCTTGTATATTTGATATCTTTACTTCTAGTCTTCACTTGAACTTCAAAGGTGCCTTGGGATTTATGTTTGCTTTACAATCAAAGGCAAGCGAGATACCACTCTATCATACCTTTTTATGAGCATTGCAATGTTGCTTATGTTTAAGTTTCTTGCCACTTACTATTTTTGAGTTAGAATCTCTTCATAGCTTGCAATGACCATTAAGTACACTTAGTTGTATACTCTTTATTATGAATTGCCTGAGTAGTTGATCATATGCTGAGAATATATACATCTTATGAAGCAAATATGTTCGTGAAAGTTTCTTTTATCACACTCAGTTTTCAACTGAATTGCTTGAGGCCAAGCAATAAGTTAAGCTTGGGGGAGTTAATACGTCCAAAACGTATCTACTTTCCTGAACACTTTTGTTGGTAAGAAGGCAACTAATTCCCTACTAAATTGAACGCAATTTTGTTAATATTCATGTAAATACGATGTAGTAAGTGATGTTTTATTACTATGTAGATAATAGATGCAATGATGGGCCCACATCATTCATCATTCAGACACAGCCCACAAATTCAAAAGAGCGGAGGAGGCAACGAGATAGGGAAAGATATGCACAGATGGATAGCACGAAAAAAGAGGAATTACTAAAAGGGCAACTGATACGTCCAAAACGTATCTACTTTCCCGAACACTTTTGCTATTGTTTTTCCTCTAAACTTGTGTGAATTGGATGCAACTAAGACGGACTAATGCTGTTTTCAGCAGAATTACTTTGGTGTCTGATGGCTCAATGCACGGCACCCAGAAAAATGCTTGATGGCGGTGTTGATGTAGAGCTCGTTGGGAACCCCAAGAGGAAGGTATGATGACCACATCAGCAAGTTTCCCTCAGTTATGAAACCAAGGTTTAATCAAACCAGTAGGAGCAAGGAAACACCCCAAAGGTGTTACTAGCTGAGCTTTGGCAGGGCGCACTACCGGTGCTAGTAGTAACGTGGAGACCTGCACAACACAACCACAAAACTTTGTCCCCAACTTGCGATGAGGTTGTCAATCTCACCGTGTTTTGCGGAAAACAAATGATTAAACGTATCGAATGGAAAGAAGTAATATTTTGCAGAGAGTAAACACAAAGAAGTAAACATTTGTAGATTGTATGTAAAAGAAAAGGACCGGGATCCATATTTCACTAGAGGTGGCTCTCCTTAAGATAGATAACATGCTGGGTGAACAAATTACAGCGGGGCAATTGGCAAACACCGAGAAAGCAATACATGCATATACTAATCATCTTGACTCCTTTGAGACTTGATTGGGCATTACAACATAATACATAGACCACCATCCAACTGCATCTATGACTAATAATCCACCTTCAGGTTATCATCCGAACCCCCTCCAGTATTAAGTTGCAAGCAACAGATTATTGCTTTATGAACTGCGTGTAAAGTAAACAATACGATTGTTCTATGAACAAAGGATTGTTGTTTTCTCCCTAGTAGCAACAACACATCTAGTACCTTAGAGATTTCTGTCACTTCCCCAGATTACCAGAGGCATGAACCCACTATCGAGCATAAATACTAACTCTTGGAGTTGCTAGCATCTACTTGGCCAAGATAGCTACTAACAATGGAAAGCATGCAAGATCTCAAATAACAAAGATATGATAGAATCAATAATCAATCTGAAATAGCATATCAATATCCATCGGATCCCCGCAAACACAATATGCAGAATTACAAAAAGATGATCTTGATCATGAACGGAGCTCACAAGATCTAGACATGAAAGCACAAAGGAGGAGAACCAGCTATCTAGCTACTACATGGATCTGTACTCCACGGATGAACTACTCACGCATCACTCCGGAGGCTTGCATGGTGATGAAGAAGGACTCCAGGGTGAATTCCCCTCTCCGGCAGGGTGCCGGGAAGAGCTTCAGATCCCTCCCGATCTAGGGATGGAGATGACGGTGGCTACAGACTCTTTCGTGGATTTTTGATTAGGTACTTAGGGTTTTCATCCCGAGGGTAATATATAGGCGGAAGGAGAGGCCGAGGGGGTGCCTGGGCTGGCCACACCACCCCCTGGTGTGGGCCAGGCCTGGCCGCGCGTCCAGGTGGTGTGGCCGCCCTCTAGCCCCTCTCCGTCTCGTATTCTGGCACTTGATGACTTCCGGAAAAATAGGCACTTTGGCTTTTGTCCCAGCCAATTCCAAGAATATTCATTTTCTGACTTTCCTGGAACCAAAAACAGCAGAAAACAGGCAGCTGGCATTGTGGCTCTTGTTAATAGGTTAGTCCAAGAAATCATATGAAAATTACTCCAAAGTTGGAACAAAACAAAAGAAAGTGGATAAACCTAAGCATGGAACATCAAAAATTATAGATACATTTGCAATATATCAGTGTCTAGTTTTTGTGCAGAAAATCAACTATCAGGAAAAATCCCGGAAAATATGCTAAAAATCCTATTTCACCAGAAGACTCACAGAGCCAGAAGACGAGAAAGAGTAGGGCCACGAGGGGTCCACACCACCTGGCCGTGCAGGCCAGGCCAGGCCGCGCTTGGGGGTGGTGTGGCCGCCTCGGCCTCCCTCTTCGCCTATAAGTTGCCTCTTCACCTAAAAACCAAGGGGGGTTCGACGTTTTTCCAAAAAAGTTCCGCTCCGCCGCCACCACCAGATTCCGCGATTCGGAACCAGAAACTTTGTTCTGGCACCCTGTCGGGACGGGGAATTGGAGGAGATCATCGCCATCATCGTCACCATCGCTTCTCCCTCGTCCATCCATGTTTCCCCCATCTATGAGTGAGTAATCCCCCATTGTAGGCTATGGGGATGGTAGGGATTGGATGAGATCATTCATGTAATGGCAACATATTGTTAGGGCATGGTGCCTAGTATCTACTATTAGTGCTTTTTGACTTTGTTGCAACTTGTTATGCTTAATGCTTCTCACTAGGGCCCGAGTGCCATGATTTCAGATCTGAACTTGTTATTGATTCATTATGATAGTATTGTTTATGGTCTTACCTGCAAGTTGTATACACACGTTGTTGTCCGGAACCAATGGCCCAGCAATCGGGATAACCGGAGGAAATGGCTTTGATGTGAGGATCACATGTGTTCACGGAGTGTTAATGCTTTGCTCCGGTGTTCTATTAAAAGGAGAACCTTAATTGCCAGTAGTTCCCTTGAGGCCCCGCTGCAAACGGGCCGGTAGGACAAAAGATGTTGTGCAAGTTCTCATTACAAGCACGTATGACTATATATGGAACACATGCCTAGGATTATTTAGTACTTGGATGCTTTATCTTATTTATCTGCAAATGCCCTATGTTCTGATTGCTATATGCATTGTCTTGTCCATGCAACACCCGTCCATCCATCCCTATGCCTACCGCGCTTTAATCCTACTGTTTACTGCAATTGTTACTATTGTCTTTACTTTTACTACTGTTATTACTTTGCTATCGTACTACAAAACTGTTGCTACTAATAAACTGTTGTGAGCAAGATTGTTTCCAGGTGCAGCTGAACTGACAACTCAGTTGTTAAGGCTTATAAATATTCTTTGGCTCCCCTTGTGTCAAATCAATAAATTGGATTTCACTTCCCTTGAAAATAATGCGATACACCCCCTATACTTGTAGGTCATCAGCAACGTGAATCCTGTCAAAAACAAAAAACATCTAAACTGAACAAGGCGAATGAGGATCCAGCTGAAGATAGTG
Source organism: Avena eriantha (assembly GCA_910589775.1). NCBI lineage: Eukaryota > Viridiplantae > Streptophyta > Magnoliopsida > Poales > Poaceae > Avena > Avena eriantha. Next base: position 4,119,965 of record OU342746.1, read on the forward strand.
AATGGCTTAGCAGAAATGACAACTATAAGAGGCAATCACTTCATATGCCATTTCAAGGGCAATAAATCATCCAACTAGTACGATGGCAAGTCATTCCATCTTAAGATGAATTAAGTGAAGTACACAGTTAATACCTCATTAGCTAATTGTTGAAATTGTGTGGCCATATAGATATCAAAGCAACTATGTTAATAATTTATATCAAGTGGAGCTGTTAATATGATATGTTTGTGCTAATGCAGATATAGTTGACATGAACAATTGCAGTAATGATGGATCCACATTATCCCTCATCCAGCCAGTGCCCATAGTAGATTGCACCGAGCAGAAGAGGAAGCGAGAAAGGGAACGATATGCATTGATGAGTAACGATAAGAAAAATGAACTACTAGCAAGAAGACATGTAGCCTATCAACAAAAGAAATCATTAGTAGGTAATGAATGCACATTTAACAATACAAAGTATATATCAATAATAGCATGCACAAAAAATCATTTTGAGGGATGTCTCCACTCCAACATGGACTCTTACTTGTTAGAATTATCATGTCATTTTATCAGAGCAAATTGAAAGTAAGTGTGCAAGGGATAGGCAACACTATGCTGATATGACTCCTAAGCAGAAGCGCTCAAAGAAAGCTCTTCGTGCGTTACGCCGCAACAGCCTGAGCCAAGAATCCATAGCCATGGAGAACCATGTTGGACCCCTGAGGTTGTTCATATAAATGAGGATGCATCTGGTCCTCATGGCTGCATACCAACATGTGATTGGTATATTCCTGAATTCAGTGGAACCCCTATCTATATCGACTCTGCTTCAGAGCAAATATCACCAAAGGATAACCCTAACGTGGAACTTAGTGATATATCACGGAGAAAACATGTAACGCCTGGAGAAAGGCATGCATTGCTAGGTCTCCGAAATGAAGCATTCTATGCAAATAGTAATAAGCATGTGACTGCATCGGCAGATGAAATAACATCAATGAACATGGAAGGCATCAATGGTTCTGAACGGCCCACACAATCAGTCGTTATCAACAATGGTAATAATCATCTCTTCATTGTTGTATTACTCTAACATAAGTAGCCAACAGTTCTAATGATCATACTTTAATGTTGTATTCATAGAAACTACTTCTCCAACGCCCAAGAATGTTCAAATACATCAAACATGCTCACAAGCCAATGATCATGGTAATGTTTTATATCTTATATTCTACGGCCTATTTGAAACAAGTGCTCAAAAATAAATTGTATGATAGGTGAGGATGAGGGTGTCATAATGGAAGAAGACTCTGAAGATGAGGAAGGTTACATGTTCGATGGACAAGGTAATTTGTTGATGTTCCACCATCATCACGTGGATATATTGTGCATATGTATTTTTGACTCATGTTGTTAACTACCATTTCAGAAGAAGATACCAATGAGGATGATGAAATATATGAGGCTGATGATGACTCTGCTTCAATTCCTTGCGGCCCAGATCCATACGACATGGTGTACAACACAATCCCAGCTAACACGCACATGCTAAAGCCCGTTGAGGACTGCAAATTTTGTGGTGCAAAGAGATTCGAGCATGAGTCCCAAGGGTTTTGCTGTCGTAATGGGAAGATCAAACTAGCCAACCCAGATACACCACCCGAGCTCATCAGGCTTTGGACGAGTGAAGACATTGATGCTAGGCACTTTCGTGACAACATCAGGTTTTTCAATGGGCATTTCTCCTTCACCTCCCTATACTATCACCTTGATGAGAATACCACTAACACATCAAAGCATACTATATACACTTTTTGTGCCCACGGCCAAATGTACCACAACATACGGTCATTTGGAAGACAAGATGGGTTGGAGCGTAGTCACCTGGAGCTTTACTTCTTTGATGATGACCTCAATTTAGAGCACAGGTATCGTAGCTGTCACAAAGAGCAGTGCGAGAAAGACAAGGAAGTAATCACACAGATGGTCAACATACTTCGTGACAACCCATACTCTGAACATCTCCGGAGTATGGGACAGGTTGAGGAAGTTGATGACTATCGTATCACACTATCGTATCACACTACCCGTTGACCAAAGGATGGATCAAAGAACATACGATGCACCAGCCACTTCAGAAGTAGCCGCTGTGTGGGTAGAGGGGAGTGAACGCCGAAGACATTTCAAGAATAGTGTCATGCTGCAAGGGAAGAATAGAGATATATATGGTATCAGGTCCTATCATGGATGCTATGATGCATTGTCTTACCCTATATTCTTCCCTAGAGGTGAACTTGGGTGGCATACTGATATCCCCAAGGAAAATGTGCCCTATGAAACTGTTATGTCAGCTCGTGTAGCTCGTCGTAATAATGATGAGTCCTCCCAATGGCCACCCGTTGATAACAATGACAATGATGATAATGAAGATGATGCAGGTTAGTGTTCAAATTAGTTATTATATGCGTAGTTCATGCTATGCAATTTGATGTCCCGATTTTCATACCACTCAATATAATTTCTCTATGCAGCTTCTGGAGGCAGACTATGTGTGTTTGTGCGGGACTACTACTGCTACAAATTCAAGATGTGTCCTGGAATATTCAACCCGATCCTCTATGGCAAGCGTCTTTTTCAGCAGTTCGCGGTCGACACATATATCAAGATCGAGAACTCCCGACAGGACTATATATGGGATAATTGATACGTCCATTTTGCATCACTATTCTATATCATAATTCACTGTTATTCCTTGATATATTTCATATTAAGAGATGATACTTATGTTATTTCATCTGTTTTTGCATGGTTGATGACTTTTGGAGCATGGACCGCTGTAGTTAGGATTCTGATGGAAAAGGTGTTGTTTGGCGGCAAAATTCGCGAAGATCAGAAAATCCGGGAAAATATACGGAAAATTCTATTTTCCCAACATACTAAGGAAGCCAGAAGAGGAGGCAGAGATGGGCCACGGGGGGCCCACACCACCCCCTGGCGCGGGCCAGCCTAGGCTGCGCCACTAGGTGGTGTGGCCGCCCTGGTCCACCCCTGGCTCTCCCCTCTGGCGTATATTATCCTCCCGAAACCCTAATACTCGGAGGGCAACCACAGAAAGATTCCGCCACCTCTGCGGGGCGGAAAACACCGAGAGAGAAAGATCTCTCCGGCAGACAGAATTCTACCAGGGGAATTCCATCCTGGAGAGGAGAGATCGTCGCCATCAACACCACCATCAAGCTGGACTTCATCGGGATCATCATCATCATCGTCACCACCATCATCATCAGCAGCACCCTCACCACCATATACACGAATTATGCGGGTTGTTCAAGTGTGCAGGTATTACTACAGATCAAGTTAAGAAGTTATTCTCATTGTCACTGAAAGGAAGAGCTGAGGAATGGTATAAGCTGCTGAAGAATGGTCAAGCTCTTGAATGGGAGGAAATAGTACCTCTGTTTTATTCAAAGTTTTATCCTCCTAGTGAGATTCATAAAGATCGGAATCAAATATACAACTTTTGGCCTCTTGATGGAGAGAGTACAGCTCAAGCTTGGGGAGATTGAAGTTACTAATGCTCAAATGTCGCATTCATGAGCTCCCCAAAAATATTATTATCAATAGCATTTATGCAAGGCTCCCTCTGCATGATAAGGATTTATTGGATGCTTCTTGTGCTGGATTATTCACTCGCATGGAAGAAGAAGCTAAATGGGATCTTCTGGACCGTATTCAAGATAATGCTGAAGCATGGGAGAATGACAAAGGAAGAAAGTCAGGTATAAATTATGATTATGAATACATTGAATCTTTTATGGGAACTGATGACTTTCAAAATATTAAAAACTCTTATGGTCTAGACTCTCAAGCTATTTCTTCTTATTTGAAGGCTTTTGCATCCTACATTAAAGTGTCTAAAAAGAAGTGGAATAAGTATCATGAACCTTATAAAGATGTTGCTAAGAGTGTTCCTGCAAGAAATACTGAAGTTTATACTGCTAATCATGTTTTACCTGAACCTTATATTGAGAAAATGCCTTTCCAAGTTAAGATAAAGGAACATTCTATGATAGCTAGTATGGTTAGTGAAAGTATAAGTAAAGCTGTTGAACCTGATAAACAAATGGATGATGAACCTATAATAGCAAATGTGAAAGACTTTGTTATTAAATATGTAGAAGAGGGACACACTATCCTTTGTAAGGATACCTCTAATATTATTTCACAAAGTAGTGTTATGAGAACTAGTATTCCTGTGTTTTCTGTTAGAATAAGTGATCATTTTTACGATGGTCCTTGTGATAGTTATATTGTTAAGTTTATGCATGATACTGAAAGTTACTATGATAGAGGGAAGACTGTTCTTATGCATCTCAATAATATCAAGTTTCCTCGTTTTATGCTGAAAGTTTTTATGTTGCACTTGTTTTGCCTTCCTATGCTAGTAGCCTCTGATTTCAACAACTTGTTTGTTTACAAAATTCCCTTGCATAGGAAGTGGGTTAGACTTAAACGTGTGTATTTCTTGCTTCTTAATGCTCTCTTTCACTTCAATTCATATTCCCATGTGAGCATCTTCAAAATTATCATGCCCATCTTAATGGCTATAAAGAAAGAGCTTTTTGGGAGACAACCCAGTTTATTTTTGCTTTCAATTTGTGTTTATTTCTTTGAGTCTTGGAAGTTACTACTTCGGTAATAACCTGTCCTTATCCATTTTGTTTGGTTTTTGTATCAAGATCAACCTCTAATGAGAGAGAAGTAATACTTGGGGAAGTTGTTGTCCCAAAACAGATTTTTGTGCTTCACCATAAAAATTCGTGAGAGATCTCTGTCTGTCGGATTGAGCTGTAATTATTTGTGCTTATGCCCCAGGTTGTTATTTAACTTTAGTAAGTTTTGCACTTTTTGATTTGATAAACAGAAGATTTTCGAAAAAATTGATCTTTACATGCTGGTCTGTTTTGACAGATTTTGCCACTCTTGCATTTGCTTCTTTATTCGATTTCCTTTTTGAATTATTTTTGGGTTTTCGGAAGGATTTGCTATAGTAGCTTATGTTTTGATGGTTTTAAGTTGAAATTGAGCTCAGAAGGTTTTATCACTTCACTTATACTAATGTTGCTAATGAGAACTGTGTGAAGTTTTGTGTGAAAGAAATTTCTAGGTTAATGGAGAAAATGATGTCAAAAGAAAGAGAAAGGTTTCATGACTCAAGTAATATGTGTTGAAGATGAAGATATTGATGATATTCAAGTGGTAACTCCGGAAGAATCTACTAAAATGCCAAATTCAGAGACCTGCAGAGTCCGTTTTCGAATAGGTAACAGTTCTGGTAAGAAAAGTTTCGTGAAAGATCTATCAAATTATATTTTTGCAGTTTTTAGCCAATAAGGAAAGTTATGAAGCGAAAAAGGGACGTAAACGGAGCCAGGGTGGCTCACACCACCCTATGGCGTGGGCCCACCCCTGGCCGCGCCACCAGGTGGTGTGGCCACCTCGGCCTCCGTCTCCGACTCGTTTTCTCCCAGTACCTTCTTTTTGTTTTGAAACTTCGTATTATATAATCCCCCAGATCTTCCGAGGTTCATATATCGTGTTCTCGTCGTGTTTTTGTTTCGATCTGTTTCTGCCAGGAACTACTCTTGAAAGTTCAGAAGCACAATGGTGTCCGCCAAGGATAAGGTAAAGGAGCCTATGGAGGAAGATCTCCAAGACCCCGGACAACAGAAGGAGATCAAGAGTGAAGGTGAAGAGCAGAAGGAGATCAAGAGTGAAGGTGAAGGAGATCAAGAGTGCAATAAACAATTTGATGGCAGTTCTGTGATAATTGATTGCTCGTAGGAGCTTCCAAACAATGTCAGGAACCTATAACCACCATAACCGGTCGCCCTTCACTATCAACCCGGCCATGGTAACTAAAATTGAAGAAAAATATAAAAACATAGGAAAATGATACAGTGCCAAAGCAACCTTGAGAAAATCCAAATACATAGAATATGAAGAATTTACATACATTATTTTCATTATAGTGATTTCTGAAAGATTAAGGGAATTTGCTTTCGCAAGGTATCATGAATGAAGTGAATATTATTTGGTAGCCGATAATGCAGGACCACCAAGATCGCCAAAACCGAGCTGCTTAGCACAATTAAATCCTTTCTTTGCCTAAGCAGACTTTTCCCATTGCTCCTTGCGCCGGAGATCTGGATCTTTGACTATGGACATAAAGGTAGGATCCAAATACAAATCCATCTTAGAGTTTCTGTAGAAGACAAAATATAATCAGACAAACTCAAGCTAAGACTAAGTATCTTAAGGTAGCAGACACAATCATTTCTGGTAATCATCATCAAGTAATAAGTCTCACCTTCTCCGTGTCAATCTAGAACCAGAAAGAAGATTATCCACGGGCACATGAACTGGATATTTGCTATTTGCTGCCTCAACAGGTAATATAGCAACGCAGTAGGTTGAATTTAACAACTGCATACCTCAGCATTATTATCCATGGGATGGCTCCCAAGCGAGGAGAAAATGCAATCATGAATGCCTACAGTTGTAAAAAAGTGAGGCAATAAACCTGCTTCTCTCAACCAAAAAAATAAATGTATATAGAACTACAACTAACCACAAGTCTAGCCAGTGAAAGCATACTCATTAAAGAGATTAAAAAGAACCCTCTGTTATGTTGTCCTGGTTTAGAATTGACACTAAAATATATCACCAAGGGAAACTCGAGTAGTATTTAGTAATCTATATTAGACTATTGTACAACTAACCATTACATGTACCATTAATATTTTTAGTGTTGTTACCTTCACAAAAAATGACACAGAAACAATGAGAAGAGTGATGGTCATTCGTCGAACAAAGTTTATTCACTATGTTTGCTCGTTGGTTTCTACTAGCCTTAGTGAAATAATTCAGAAGATAAAGCTTGCAAGCATTAGAGCACTAAGAACCTGATCATCGATCAGAATCTTACTGGTTTGAATTATCATCACCATAGTTAATGGACAAGACTCAGTTATCCCTATTGTCCTGAAAATAGCACTCCCTGACATAGTTATGTACCGAATTTGCTTCAGACCTTCAATTATCATCCCTACATTATTTAACTTTAGCTATATGGATCATTGAAACCATGAAAGACAACATAAGTTTCTAATCCAGAACTTTGCATACATTAACTTCAAAAATATTATTAATAAAATTATAAGAAGACGGACTATGACCATTACTGTAGTCCAAAATTTACTAAGATAAACCCATGTGTTAGGCTATACCTTTGTGCCCCCGCCTACCACACTCCACAACTTTTATGCCCGGCCACACTCATTTGTATCCTTAGCATCTGTCTCAGTGCTGCTCTAGACACAACCTTAAGTGTTTACGGTAGAGCGAGCAAGGCAACACAAGTGCTCCAAATAGTCGAGCTGAACAACACTGGTCCAAAACCATAAATCGCACCCTGCATCCGTAACTCCACATAGATTGCCCATGTGATCATCGCCAATATGCACAGCTTCTTATATTTGGAATCAATTAGGGGGGTGAATTACCAGTTGCAGGCTGCTTGTGTTTGCTCCAACACTCCGAAGCTGGTCATCCTTGATACATCCAAAACGTATCTACGTTTCTGAACACTTTTGCTATTGTTTTTCCTCTATACTTGTGTGATTTGGATGCAACTAATGCAGACTGACGCTGTTTTCAGCAGAATTGCCTTGGTGTCTACTTTTTGTGCAGAAAATCAACTAGCAGGAAAAATCTCGGAAAATATGCCAAAAATCCTATTTCACCCGAAGACTCCAGGAGCCAGAATACGAGACGGAGAAGAGCCAGAGGGTGGCCACACCACCTGGTGGCGTGGGCCAGGCCAGGCTGCGCCAGGGGGTGGTGTGGGCCCCCAGGCACCCCCTCGGCCTCTCTCTTCGCCTATAAGGAGCCTTCTGACCTAAAAACTTCGGGAGGTTCGACGTTTTTTCAGAAGGAGTTCCGCTCCGCCGCCACCACCAGATTCCACGAAACAGCACCAGAAACTCCATTCTGGCACCCTGCCGGGACGGGGAATTGGAGGAGATCATCGCCATCATCATCACCATCGCTTCTCCATCGACCATCCATGTTTCCCCCATCTATGAGTGAGTAATCCGCCGCTGTAGGCTATGAGGATGGTAGGGATTGGATGAGATCGTTCATGTAATGGCATCAGATTGTTAGGGCATGGTGTCTAGTATCTTTTATTAGTGCTTTATGACTTTGTTGCGACTTGTTGTGCTTAATGCTTGTCACTAGGGCCCGAGTGCCATGATTTCAGATCTGAACATGTTATTGATTCATTATGATAGTATTGTTTTTGGTCTTATCTGTAAGTTGTATACACATGTTGTTGTCTGGAACCAATGGCCCCGAAGTGACAAAAATCGGTATAACCGGAGGGAATGGCTTTGATGTGAGGATCACATGTGTTCACGGAGTGTTAATGCTTTGCTCCGGTGCTCTATTAAAAGGAGCACCTTAATTGCCAGTAGTTCCCTAGAGGCCCCGCTGCAAACGGGTTGGCAGGACAAAAGATGTTGTGCAAGTTCTCATTGCGAGCACGTATGACTATATATGAAACACATGCCTAGGATTGTCTAGTACTTGGATGCTTTATCTTATTTATCTGCAATTGCCCTATGTTCTGATTGCTATGTGAATTGTCTTGTCCATGCAACGCCTGTCCATCCATCTGTATGCCTACCGCACTCGAATCCCACTGTTTACTGCTTTTGCTACTACTGTCTTTGCTTTACTATTGTTGTTACTTTACTATTCCTACTACAAAACTGTGGCTACTGATAAACAGCTGTGAGCAAGATTGTTTCCAGGTGCAGCTGAATTGACAACTCAATTGTTAAGGTTTATAAATATTCTTTGGCTCCCCTTGTGTCGAATCAATAAATTGGGTTTCACTTTCCTCGAAAATACTGCGATACACCCCCTATACTTGTGGGTCATCAATCCTCGCCGGCGTGATCGCAGCTCGCTCTGCTTCGCCACCACGGGAGGAGGAGGCCACCGATGTGCTCCCCTTGAACAAGCTTTGCCTGCGGCCACGGGTTTGGTGGAGCAAAGGTCCACCGCTTGAACTCCCGTCGAGCTCTGGGTTGCGGGCCTGAGGTGAGAGGCGGCGAAGAGAGGGCCTGTGACGTAGGCACGAGATTATGACGAACGTCGGGGAGAGGACGGTCGTCGACTAGGCGGGGAGGCAGGCGAGTGATAGGACGTTCGCCGACGCTAGCTACGCAGGAGAGTGGCGGTCCGGTCGCCGGCGCTAGGGAGGAGTAGTAGATTCTTGAGGATGGATAGCTAGAAGATAAGGGAACAGAGAGTGTGGTAGACTAGACGGTGGCTTTATTATCGCTAAAAAAATAGAGAGAGAGTGAGGTAGAAAGCCTGACTACCGACGAGGCTATTTTTTCTCCCAGGAGCATCTGTTTTTAAATTAAATTTTAAACGTATTTTAACATGCTCGAAAATTTCGACAAAAAGGTCACCTGTATATCTCGACGTTCTTTATGTTTGTAAAGTCGTTTAACATAATATATATGTATTATATCGTGTATAAAATACTAAATTTGGTGTTAAAAAAAGCTCTACATGAGACTTTTTCATCTTTTTTACATATGACACACAAATCGGTTTTCCATGTTCAGAATTTCTTTTACATTTATAATTTTTTTTGGTGAGAGGAGCACTATACACCGAGTTCAAAAGTGATTTTCAGCTGAATGTCCCTATTCTTTTATTTACATTTTTAGGGGGATGTGGTCCCTTTTTTAAGTAGTAGAGGGACACATTAACAACTTGTTTACTCCACGCCGTCACGCGTTCAATGGCTTGAAAGATGTGGTAAACTGCATGTCTTGATACTGAAATAATTTGATGCCTTCACGGTGGTAGGCAGACCATCTGCTTGTCCGAAGTAACCCGGGCGAAGCATGATCTTAGCGACTCTTGATATACTGAAATAATTTTCCGCGTTCAGTGGTAGGTAAGTGCCTGCTTGTTCGAAGTAACCCGGGCGGAGCATGCTCTTAGCGACTCAACGAATTTTTATTACTCCGAGAAGCGGTTGCAGTTTTACAAAAACCACATCGAGCTTTTCAACCGTCAAACTGCGGTCCGTGTCGTATTCACTTTTTTCTTCACCCACTCTAGATCATCCTCAATTTCTTCTCTGCCATCCCAGCATCGGCGCCATTGCGACAGTGCACACCCCTAGAGAGAAAGAGTTTGCCTCAAAGTGTCGCCGCCGCATATTCCCGCAGATCACCGTCGCCGATGCATCTGCCCATCGTTCCGGCAGACGCATTTGTACGGCTGCCAAAAAAACTCTTTTGTGCGAGTTGGTGAGGAATTGCTGGATATGCGTGCTAGAGATCGAATTTTGACACATCTTTTCCATAAATATTAGGACATTTAGATTTTGGTGAATTGTCTTGTTTATCTTTTCTATACACGTGAATTTTTCATATGCATTGTGTTTACATACGTGAAACAAATTAAGATTCGTGGCAGGGCACGGACATTTTACTACTAATACAGTAGAAGGCGCACGGCCACACGAGGACGCAGCCCCCGCCGTCCTCTTTCTTCACACCGGTCACCCCGCCCCCCTACCTGTCCAGATCCTCCCTCACAGTCGCCACACCGACCATGCGCGCCTCCACCACCGACGCCGACGAGCGCCCCCTCGTCGAACTCGGCGTCGTTGCCCCCACGCCTTCCACCTGCTCCCCCTCCCCCGCCAGCGGGCTGGCCCCACCGGGATTTTCCCGCGCCGTCCGATGCAACGCCCGCTCCTCCGGCTCCGCCTCGGGTGCCGATGTCGCCGGTCCCTCCTACCCAGGGAACGCGATATCGACCACCAAGTACACGGCTGCCAGCTTCCTTCCCAAGTCACTCTTCGAGCAGTTCCGCCGCGTCGCCAATTGCTTCTTCCTCGTCGTCGCGTGCGTCTCCTTCAGCCCGCTCGCGCCCTACCGCGCCGTCTCCGTCCTGCTACCGCTCGTCGTAGTAGTGTCGGCCGCAATGGCCAAGGAGGCAGTCGAGGACTGGCGCCGGAAGCAGCAGGTGCGTGCGCTTGCTTTGTCGGTTGGGGCACTGGAGGTTGCTGATCCCACTGCCTTGCTTTCGGGCAACGTGTGAAAAAAAATGTGGCCAGGGCTGCTTTGTCGGTTGGGGCACTGGAGGTTGCCTTAGATTGTTGACTACTCATGTTCCTTTCTGGTCAGGTCCACATGGTTGTTGTGATCCTTGATTCGAAATTCTGAGCTGGGTTCGTTCATCTCGTGAATGTAGCAATATATGGTTTCTGCTTGATCCTGAGTTCTCCTACCTGTTAGTGTAAAATAGGTATTGATCCTGGGTGTTTTAAATAATTTTGAGATAGGCTAAGGCATTGGAGTGATTCAGGAATTGTTTGTGTGCTGCGAAGCAAAGATATTACTATCTGTCTGCAATCCTGGCATGGCGATATAGTGAATATAGTTTCTGATACTCGATTTATCAAGTGGCGGTTAGTATCATAAGCACAGGGTTTGCTGCAGTATGCAATCCAAATTTCCAGGATATGGTTATTGTTCCCGTTTGGTCCCCTCTGTCTACTGTTCCTGTGTGCCGTTCCTCTCCTTGTAGTTTGTTGGTAGCAGGTGCTTTCTTAGGGATATTGTTCGTTTATAGGGCTACAGTGCATGTTCTTGCTGATGGATGGGTCAGTCGGTACCTGCCAGAACTTGCACCTTTTTTTGTTAGTTATTGAGTTAACTAGGCTGTGCTAACGAAACGACGATCATTTCATCAGGTAATCAAAAAATTGCTTTATTATGCCCTGGATTTTTTGTAATTTTTTCTGTTCTTGTAGTCACCAACTCACCATATGTGATTATACTACACAGAAAGAATGAAGCTAGTTACATGTGTTTATGGACTATATCAACTTGGACTGATACATTATGCGTGGAGTATAATTTTATTATCCCTATACAGCAAAAAAATGTTGCCACTCCATCAACAATATATGCCGATCATATTCTTAATTTTTTGACTAAAGCCTTTTTGTTTTGTTTAGGACATAGAAGTAAACAATAGGAACGTTGAGGTGTTTGATGGGGCCCAATCCTTTCATGAAACAGAATGGAGGAAGCTCCAAGTTGGTGATATAGTTAAAGTAAAAAAGGACGAGTTCTTCCCTGCGGATCTTCTTTTGCTTTCCTCGTGTCACGATAATGGAATATGTTATGTTGAAACAACGAATCTAGATGGAGAGACAAACTTGAAGAGAAAACAATCATTGGACGCAACTGTGGGCTTGAGTGAGGAGCATTCTTTACACAGTTTCAAGGCTTTCATACAATGTGAGGATCCGAACGAGAAATTGTACTCTTTCCTAGGGACACTGTACTACAGTGAGCAACAATATCCTCTATCTCCACAACAGATCCTGCTAAGGGGCTCAAAGCTTCGGAATACAAACTTCGTATATGGTGCTGTAATATTCACGGGGCATGAAACAAAGGTAATGAAGAATGCAACAGAGCCACCATCGAAGAGGAGTTCTGTTGAGCGGAGGATGGACAAAATAGTTTATCTTCTTTTTGCAATTCTCCTCTTTATTGCGTCGTTTGGGTCAATTTACTTTGGGATTAAGACGAAGGCTGAATTAAATGCAGGAAGCTATGCATGGTACCTAAGACCAGATCAATCCAGTATATTCTTTGATCCAAACAGAGCATCATTTGCAGCCTTTTGCCATTTTCTGACAAGTCTAATGTTGTATGTATGCTTGGTGCCCATCTCATTGTACATATCAATAGAAATGGTTAAAGTCTTACAGAGCACTTTCATCAACCAAGACCAACATATGTATTGCGAAGAATCTGATAAGCCAGCAAGGGCTCGCACATCAAATTTAAATGAGGAACTTGGTCAAGTCCATACTATACTCTCTGACAAGACAGGAACCTTAACATGCAATTCGATGGAGTTCATCAAATGTTCCATTGCTGGTGTTGCCTATGGAGATAGCCTTAGGGAAGTGGAGATTTCTTACGGAGGAATAGAGGAAGCATCTGGCTATAATGTTCATAAGGATTCAACTAAATCTAAAAATTCTGTCAAGGGATTTAACTTCACTGATGGTCGTTTGATGAATGGAGAATGGACCAAAGAATGCCGTCGAGATGCTATAGAGATGTTCTTTCGTGTATTAGCTGTTTGTCACACTACAATTCCAGTAACAGAAAAAAAATCTATTGAGATATCTTATGAGGCCGAGTCTCCTGATGAGGGAGCTCTTGTTACAGCTGCAAGAGAATTTGGTTTTGAATTTTTTCATAGGACACAGACAACCATATCAGTGCGTGAGTATGATCCTGTCTTAGGTAGAAAAGTGGATAGGTGCTTATCTTTTCCACTGTGTTCTGTGCTTATTATTCCAAGTGTTGACATTTATCTCGTATATGACACCTAATTTATTTCAGAACATATAAGGTACTCAACATCTTGGAGTTTAGCAGTGCCCGGAAGAGAATGTCTGTTATTCTGAAGACAGAAGAGGGTCGGCTATTTCTGTTCTGCAAAGGAGCTGACAGGTGTGGTATTTTGATGTGTGATGAAAATTTTCTATGCACTACAAGTAGTAATTTTGTACCCGTGCAAAAAAAAAGTACTCCCTCCGGATTAATTGGCACAGCCATATACTATGTCGAGTACAAGTGAATTCCTGAGCTGCGTCTATTAATTTGGGCCAGAGGAAGTAGTAGTTTTGTAGTACTTTATCATTTTGTTGCATTATAGTTACTTCTGTTTAGCTGATTAAATGCCAAACAGCATAAAAATAATAGGTTCAAGCCTCCAACCTGGTCTGATAACTACATTACATAAATCACATTACCTTGCCGGATATTAAATAGACATGCTAACATTGTTCTGCCTTCTGAAAGTTTTACAAACATATCTATATTTTTGTCTCGGTATCCTTCTGCTTCAGTGTAATACTTGAAAGGCTCTCCAAGGATAATGAAAAACCTTGTCTAAACAATACAAAGCGACACATTGAAGAATATTCAGAGGCAGGTCTACGGACCCTGTCACTTGCATATCGTGAACTTGCCGAGGAAGAGTATGCTACCTGGAATAAGGAGTACTCATCAGCCAAGAATTCTATACATACCAATCATGATGCAGCTGTGGAGAAGGCATCAGAAGATATTGAGAAAGATTTGGTTCTCTTAGGTGCTACTGCTGTTGAGGACAGACTGCAAAAGGGGGTATGTTGATTTTCATGTGGGGCTTCTACTTTTTTTTATGCATTTGAATATCTACGCTCCTACTTTTTTTTGTCCTTGAGAGTAGCAGCGCACATGTCCTTTACAAAATAACTCTCATGTGTTTCTGTTTAGTTACTTTCACATAGTCGTGCTTCTCGTACTTCGCTTGTTCAGTTGTTCTGATATCTGTTGATGACCTTTCCTCCTGAATTTTTCCTTGCGTACACAGACTATCTAACTCTTTCATTCTACATGCTCAATGCACACTAAATTCTTGCAGGTTCCAGAGTGTATTCACAAGCTTGCACAAGCTGGAATTAAGATCTGGATTTTAACAGGAGACAAACTGGAAACAGCTGTCAACATAGGGTTAGCTCCATATGTTTTTACATTCCTGAGAACTGCGATCTCATTATCTTAAAATTTAGATTTGTTTGTTACACTGAGAACTCAGATCTTATTACCTCAAAATTTTATGTGTATCGGTGCTTGATATGTAGTTATTCTTGCAACCTATTGAGGAAGGAGATGGAGACATATTTTGTAACACTGGACAACTCAGGGTCAAATGCTCCTGAGGGATGCAACCAGGAAGGCAGCAGAATGGTATGTAACTAAGAAAGGAAAAATGTTTTCTTATCTCCTGCTACTTGCATGTATGCATAGACAATTGATTAGTATCCTGTGCAAATTGCTCTTTAAGCATACATATGTAAAGTAACAAACACTGTTGGGTCATAGAAAAAACACCATGATTTAGTTGGACCGCCCCGTTTACCAATGTACCGTATAAAGTGCCAACCTACATCCAAGGGTAGAAAACAGAGATGGAAACACTGTTCATCTTCCTCAATCCCTGATCCTCATTTGTGCTGAATCCTAATTGGGTCTCATCACCTAAGACCATCAACATTGATTCTGTCCATGCCAGTGTGCCGTCACGAGAGCTCATTCTTGTCGGAGATTCGTCCCGCGAAGGAAACTAGGGTGCACCGATCCCTTGGTTCGTGAGGGGGCTGAATACGCAGTTCGAAGGAAACTCGGCGACGGTGGCGGCGGCGGAGCAAGCACACGATAGAGAGGTGACAGGTTTTTTTTACCCAGGTTCGGGACCCTCGTGAGGAGGTAAAGCCCCTACTCCTGCTTTGTTGTATTGCTCGCGTGCTTCGCGAGGGTACAATGGAGGATGAAAGTCTAGGGTTTTAGATCTCAGGGATCCATTCCCTCTAAGGTAGGACAATGGCTTCTTACATAGGGCGGCGTCGGGCCTCTTCCCCCGGTCCATGGGTGGGAAGGGTCACCACAGTGTCGTTCCCTGAGGTCTTGGTCTACATGACTGCTTTTTGGTGGACCGGGTCTTGGACGCCGGGCGCTTCCCCATCTGCTGGTAAAGTGGCCTTCCTTTTTCGCGTTTGTCCTCGTTCGGTGCTACCCGCTGTCTCTCTTGCACCTAAACGGCAAGGTGGCGCACCTGCCACGCTGAGGTCGTCTGTCCTTCTGTTGTAGGAATGGTGTCGGGTCAGACCTTCCTTTACTGAGGCAAATAGAGGGCGCAGGGCCGCAGCGCTCCTTGTCGGGGCTTGCCTCGCCCGCTAGCCGCCTAGCGGGGTTACCAATATGCCCCGGAGCATGCTCCAGAGTATCCAAAGTCGGGCGGTGCGGTGGACTGCTGCAGGGGGGCGGGTCCCCCTCTAGAGGGCGTTTCCTCACGAGACGAGGCCTCGCGAGGGGCCACTCTCCCGGGCCGCCTCTCAAGGCATTGTGACCTCTTGAAGGCTTGTCTCGGTCAGATGCTGGACCTGCTAACCGCTGGGTCGTGGCATCCCGGTTGCTAGGGCCCCGACAGTAGCCCTCGTGCGCTTGGCTTGGACATGTCCTTTGATGGACTCGAAGGGGCAAGCGGCCTAGGACGGTTAGTGGGCCCAGTGCTCGTATGGTCAACACGGACCTGCCACGCCCTTATCCTGGCCGTCGATTTGAAACGTCCGTGAGTTCTCAACCACAAATCTTGGGCATGTTGCCTCCGCCCTAGTAGTTGTTCCCACGACGCAATGGCGCGTGGGGCCACGCAGTTATTATCGTGTGCCGGGCGCAACGATATGTCTTTTCAACTGACCCCGTTATATCGGGGCATGGGCGCGTGATCTTCTCACTCCACGCCACTATTCCCCTTTCTCCTTGTTGTGCGCTGGTGCGAAGACTTATCCCCCCAATGGCGCCCAAGCGCTTCTTAGCCGCCGAGAAGGGCAAGGCCTTGGCGACGGCAGCAGAAGAGACCCCTCCGGCCAAGCGGAGTCGGGGACGGCCGCGGGGCAGCGGCCTCGCGGCGCCCCTAGGCCGGCGCGCGCCTTCGAGAAGGACCTCCGTCCAAGCCACTCCGGAGGCGGGGAGGAACACTCCCAGGGGGTGCGACCGAGTGTGTGTGGGCTGCGGCTATCGGAACCACCATTCTGGATCGAGGGTTAGCCCGGGCCAAGCGCTGTCCTGATCCAGGCTCAAGATTGAAGGAGAAGGCGGACCTGAGCAGGTCATCGACTTCGTCGTTATCCTGAAGGACGACGACTGGTCTGCCAAGGTACGGCTCCCGTCGCATTTAGCCCTTACCGCGGGGGCCCATCTCCAGGAATTCATGTCGCTGAGGCATTCGGGAGGTGGCGACTGGTGGCCCGTGGAAGTTGAGGTTCCTACGCTTGGGGAGGTGTACCTCGCCTCCGGTTGGAAGAGCTTCGTCTGCGACCATGAGATCGGGCGCGACTCGGTGCTAAGGTTCCGCTACGGCGCCGAGAAGGGTTTCTCGGTGGTGGTGTACGACCCCATGTCGTGCCGCGCGGATTACCCCCGCCACCTCTGAAAAGGTTAGGGGGTCTGGGATGCGGCCATGGCAACGTCGTCGTGGCTTGCACGCCTTTGCAGGGGCTATAACTACCTCTAGTTTCGTGTCTTGTGGACTAGGTTTGTAAGGAAGACTATCATGGATGTCTGTAGGCGGATCTTCGCGCTTGTTGCTTCTCCTTTTGCACGTTTTGTTGTAATGCTTGGAGTTTTGGTGTTCATGGCGTGGAGTCGGTTCGGCGAAACTGGCAACGGTCGGTGTATCGTCTTCCCAGGCGGCGGGCCTTGCGAGCCCCCCTTTGAACTTGCCCGGGGTTTGGCGTCGAGAGGCGAGGCCTCGCGAGGGGGGGGGGGGGGCGCTTGCGGAGGCTACGCCCAGTTAGGTGACCTCCGGAGGTGGCGTCAGGAGACAGTACCCTCGTCAGGAGCCTCTGGCCGATGGTCTTGCTCGCTGCACCGGGGGTCATGCCCAGTGACTCATGAGGAGCCTCCGCGTGTCTCCGGGTCCAACTGCTTGGGTGGTGCTAACCTCTAGAGGCTTGTGCGCGTTGTTATACCGCGAGCCTCCTCTCGGGGGGGGGGGGGGGGTGGTGCCGCTGTGCGGGGGTTTTACCGTTGGTAAGGCAAACTTGTCATTGGGCCCTTTCCTGGGCCGCGAGTCTAGCGATCGCGGCTCCATAAGGTTTTGTCTCGCGTGCCCCTCGTAGAGCCTCCTGAGGAGATGGCCGTAGAGGGAAATGAGCATCGCGGGAGGCCCTGCAATGAACATACGTGGCTAGCCATGGGCGTCAGGAGCCGTGGGTGAGGAGTTTAGAGCTCGACACTTTAGGCCCTGGAGAGCTTAGGCTGCGGAGGGGCAGTGCCTCACGAGTCGTTGCGATGATATTTTTGGTCAGGAACTGTGGGTGAGGTAACTCGCAGCTGAGGAACGGGCCGTGAGTTCAGAGCTCGACACTTTAGGTCCTGCCGAGCTTAGGCCGCGGAGGAGCAGTGCCTCATGAGCCACCGTGACGATAAAAATTTGGGTCAGGAACCGTGGGTGAGGTAACTCACAGCCGAGGAACGGGCCGTGAGTTCAGAGCTGGACACTTTAGGTCCTGACAAGCTTAGGCCGCGGTGGAGCAGTGCCTCATGAGCCATCGCGGCGACAAAAAATTGGGTCAGAAACCATGGGTGAGGTAACTCACAGCCGAGGAACAGGCCGTGAGTTCAGAGCTCGACACTTTAGGTCCTGACGAGCTTAGGCCGGAGGGGCAGTGCCTCACGAGCCGCCCCGTAGACCTTACCAGGAGAGGGCAGTAGGGAAAAGGCACGTGCCGCTAAGGGTCCACACATGCGCCGCGCGAGGGTCTCAAGCACCAGGAACCATGGGTGAGGTGACTTATGGCCGAAACTAGTCTGTAAGTTCAGAGCTCGACACTTTAGGCTCTGATGTTGACGGGGAGTGACCCGGCGATGAGCACCGCGCATAGCCCCTGCTCGTGCGGTGTATGTGAGGGAACCCTGGCGGCACGGTTTTTGGAGAAATGCCTTTCCGAGGGAAAAACCAAATAGTGACGCGTGCGTGAAGCACAAGATCCAAAAAAACCGCCGGCAGTTCAAGCTTATTACAATGCCATCATGGCTTGCACGTGGTCTTACAAGAGATTAAGTTCTAAGGGATGAGGGTTTGTCGAGGGTCACCTTCAAAAACTTGTGAAGTCGGGCGCGCCGTTCGGAGAGGCTTGTCCACCTTTCAGCAGCCCGATCCACCTGCTCAGCTGGTGGCTCAGTCGCCGCTGTGGAGGCAGTTGGCATTGTAGGCGTGCTGGTGCAGTCCATCGGGAAGTCTGGAGCCCCCGGATCGTCGCTGTCCCCGGGAGCCTCTGTGTTCCTCGCGAGGATGGGCGGGGGCGATCCCGAGTCCCTCTTGAGGGCGTGGGCGCCGGTCGCGCCCAGCCCCTCGCGATGTGGGAACAGAGCGGCTGCTGCCCTCTTTGTCATGGCGTTTTCTTGGGCCATCATCTGCTTCCTCCTTGTGGAGTCTCCAACGTAATCCAGGGCATCCACGTCCTCGGGGTAGGTAGCGGCCGCGGTCTTGTAGGCATGCTCGAGGGAGCACGAGGCCTCTTACCTCGACGTAGGCTTGCAGCGAACCGTGATGACCTCGTCGCTTGGGTGGCGGAGTGACGTTGTCGGGCTTGGGCGCGCTCTCGCGGTGGCGAGGCGGGAGCGGGCCCCTAGCCCTCGGCGCCCCGTCCTCGCCTCGAGCCCCCGGGCCTTCCGGGGAGAGGGTGGCGATGTCGGGAGTTCGGCTATCCGGTTGCACCACCTCTCCTTGCCCTGCTCGGCCAGTGGGTGGTCCAGGAGCTCATGCACCATGCGCTTGGCGGCCTCCGGGGTGAGACGCTCAGGGCGGCCGCGAGAGGATGCGGTGCGCGAGAGCGACGTGGCGCCGTGCGAGGAGGAAAGGGGTTCCCGCGACGGGCGGTAGGAGGAGCCCCCTTCGTCCTCCGTCCACGGGACCTGCTCGGAGGAAGTGCGCCGCGGAGGCGGCTCTGTCTGGGCCTTGCTCGCCGCGCGGCGGAGGGCTAGTTCAGCGCGGGTCCCCCTCTAGAGGGCGTTTCCTCGCGAGGGGCCACTCGCCCGGGCCGCCTCTCGAGGCATCGCGACCTCTTGAAGGCTTGTCTCGGTCAGATGCTGGACCTGCGGAGGGTGCATCATGGTGGAGTATACATAATTCTCGCTCAAAGACGTGCTTCTGCTGGTGTATGGTGGAGCTGTGGAACATAATACATGACTGAGGATGTGTTATGAGGAAGAACACCCCTTCTATTCATAGGAAAAACGATCTGTGAAAACAAATGTTGGTTACTTTTGTGCCAATGGTTGCTGCAGCATCATGGGTTAGTTATTTCATCTACAACATGGCAAATCAAAATTACTTTAAGAGCAGAAGTTCAGTAAATCTTAGAGTGGCAAGGCACGGTGGGGAGAAAAAGCTACTTCTGAACTCATAATTTGAGACGAAAGTGGGGTCGTAGAAGATGGGACTGGTTTGTAGGATGTACAGAGTAAAACCTAGTGCATCATCTGTCATGGTGCCACTTGTATTTTACAGTATTTAAGGCACTTCAAGCAGAGTACTAACTCATAAATAAATGTAGATTTTTAATGATATTCTCAAAGTACTAGCAAAGTCGAAAGACAGGTTTACATATATGAGGACAATGAATGTAGATTTGTGTACCATCTTTGTATCGGATAGGTCATACACAGAGGATCTACAGGATCAGTTTACTTGTACTCCCTCCGTCCTGAAAAGGATGTCGCAGATTTGTCTAAATTCGAATGTATCTAGACACTATTAAGTATATAGATACATCCAAATTTAAACTAATTTGCGACATCCTTTTCAACATGAAGGGAGTATGTGTTCTGCTGTTTCTTACTTTTTGTATTGGCTCATATAGGCTCCATATGAACAAATCGACATAAAATTACAAGATGCTCGAAGGCAAAATTCACTGAAAGGAACTTCAACACCGTTTGCTCTTATTGTTGATGGCAATGCTCTAACATATGCTCTTACGGGCAGTCTTAAGGATTCTTTTCTGGATCTAGCTGTTGATTGTGCATCTGTTTTATGTTGTCGCATGTCTCCTAAACAGAAAGCACTGGTTAGTAACATTCAGTAGTTATTTCTCTTGTTTAATCATTTTTTAACAAGATAATGCGGGTATTTTTATTTTTCTATCTATATATTGTACTTAGCCATTTGGAAGAATTGCAGATCACCAGGTTGGTTAAAACAAAGACAAAGAAAACTACACTAGCTATTGGCGATGGAGCAAATGACGTTGGTATGCTACAAGAGGCTGATATTGGTGTTGGAATAAGTGGTGCTGAGGGAATGCAGGTCTGTTGTTGTGTACGGAGACATTTCCTGTAGTCCTGTCAGTAATTGCGTGTGATGATTTTTGCCTATATTTGATTCTTGAAATACACCACAAAGAAACTGCAACCACAGTGCGTCTAGTCTTTGCATGAATCCTAACTAAAATTATCTTTTCTACTTGAAAGAAGTTAAGACTTTGCTAGTTATGACCAGTTGACCATGATCTTAGGTGCAGTACTTTTAGTTATTTGTATTTTGTCTATGGCACTCCATGTGCCATCTTTTAAGATTTGTTTGATCTCTGGTGGTATGTCGAGGGCTTTTGCATCTATTTCCATGAGAGCTTTTTAGTGTGGTTCACAAGTGGTCATAGTGTTGAGCAGATTGATGGCAACGATGATCTACACCCATTCTCTATTATCTTATCCACTCACCCTTGAGTTGTTCAGATGCTTATAACTTTGTGTCGGATGAAAAATTATTCTTGACAAACAGTACTTCTGGCTGAAATCAAATTTTGACAGTTTGCCGAGAGTATGTAAATTTTGACTCTATCTGCTTCCTTATAGCCAATATGTGATGCTGTTTTGTGTTGTAGGCTGTGATGGCAAGTGACTTTGCAATAGCCCAGTTTCGTTTCTTGGAGCGGTTACTCCTTGTGCATGGTCACTGGTGTTATCGCCGTATTGCAGCTATGGTAAAGTTCTTCCATTTCTGGTTATTTTCTTCCGCTTCTTTGTGAACTACAACAGTTTTATCTGATAGACCCACCCACTCAAGGGTATCTTTTTGGGAGCAAATATCTAGTTCTCCCATGAGGCTGCATGTCAAGTTTTGATACTGAATCTTACTTTTGTTGAAGTGTATAAGTGGATTGCCTATCACTTTCCATAAGATCGGTCTTTTGGAATAGTTGGTTAGTGCATGAAGCTTTTTTAAGCTAAAAACTGTAGGGGAGTCCCCGATAGTAAAATTTTATTAAGACAGGAAAATAATATACAAGAAAGGGGTGAAAGGGAGAATGTATAGAGGGGCATAGCCCAAAGAGAATTACAAAGCGTCTAGCCAAGCTATAAGAAGGGATTTCAGATCATTCTTCATTCTATAAGAAAGAAGGAAGAGGTCTCTTTTAAAAGAAAAAGACCAGGCTCTGAAAGTAGGAGGAGTATTGTCAAAGATAGGAGCATTCCTTTGCTTCCATATATTCCAGGCCATAGTTGCAAAAACTTCAAAAAAGAACGGCTTTCTGAAGTTGGAACGAGCAGTGGCGATCAGCTGAGGGAGTTCAAGGCTGTCTTCGAGGGAAATGTTGATTGATTGCCAGCATTTTCTACTAAACTCACACTTCCAGAAGAGATGATCCCTGGTTTCAAGCAAACCACCATCGCAGAGGCTACAAAGGCCATTGTCATCAAGTGAGAAGTTTTCCCTTATGAGCATATCCTTCGTGTTTAGCGATCATTTGCGAGGAGCCAGAAAAAAGATTTAATCTTGGGCGTGCATTTTGATTTCCATATCCAGGGAGAAAAAATGGGTACTTGAATGTGTTCAAAATTCTGATCGTATATCTTGCTCGCAGAGAAGTGAGTGCCCCAACTATATGACCATAAGTTATTCTCATTAGCATTCCGATTGGATCTGGTTTGGTTAATGAGGTGATTGAATTCCTGGAATTCTTCAACGCTTGGGTGGACAACGGGAGATGAAACGCATCAAAGGGATCATCCATATCAAAGATATTCTTCACCAAGGCTAACTTGTCAATAGCAAAGGAGTGGAGCCTGGGAAACTTTGTCATTAGGAGATCTGTAGACCATTTGTTGCTCCATAGGAGGGCAGAATCTCCAGAAGCAATCGAGCAAGCTGCAATGATTTTAAACTTCGAGCAAAGCTTAATGGTGTCTTTCCACCAAAAGGAGCTAGAAATGTTGGTGGCTTGTGGTGTAGAATTATTGTAACATCTCCAAAGCAGGTGTACCCAGGGGATGTTCTCCTTTTTGAAAAATTTGTGTAGGAATTTTAAAAGAAGGGTCTCATTGTGGACAGTGAGATTAGTGATGCCAAGACCTCCTTTGGATTTTGACCTACAAACTAGGTCCCAAGCCGCCAAAGATTTAGGTCTACTAGAGTTTTCCGATTTTCCCCACACTCCAATTCTTCTAGATTTATCCACTATTTCCACGGTGCCATCAGCAAGTTTGAACATGCAGCGGTAGAAGGTAGGTAGGGAGCTGAGAATGGCCTTAGTCACCATGATTCTACCATCAAGGGAAAGGAAGGAGGTGGTGGCAGCGAGGCGGTCGTTGATCCTGGAGTATAGAGGACCAAGGTCACGAATACGAGGTCTACTAAGGCCAAGAGGGAGGCCGAGGTAGGTGAAAGGGAAGCTTTCAAGCTTGCAACCAAAAAGACCGGCCAGGAGATACACTTTATCATTAGAAAGATTAATGGGTAGTAAGCAGGACTTGGCAAAATTTACTCTGAGGCCCGTAGATTGTGCAAAGGTTTCAAGAATCGCCTTAAGGCAGTGGAGTTGACGAGCAGGCTTGCATGATTAACATGGTATCGTCTGCGTACTAGACAATTGGGAAGTCCCCGTTCACTGACGGGATGGGGTGATGGAGGAGACTGATTTCAGAAGCCTTGTTGATGACAATTTGAAGTAGATCTTCTGTAGAGACATATAGAAGTGGTGATAGGGGATCGCGTTGTCTTAACCCCCTACAGTAGTGGAAAGTTTTTCCAGGTACACCATTGAGGAGGACCGAAGAAGTGCCGGTAGCAAGGATCGCTCTGATCCATCCAAGGAAGCGATCGATAATGTTGCAGCATGGATAGGACCGCCTCATGCTTGATCATGTCGAAGGCTTTAGCAAAGTCGAGTTTGAGAATTATGATCTCCCTTTTAGATTGATGGCACTGGTGCAAGAACTCAAAACTCCAGGCAAGGCAAATCTTGAATGGTCCTGCTACGGATGAAACCATATTGGTTTGGATGGATTTTGAGGATCACCTTTTGAAGGCGGTCAGCTAAAGTTTAGTGAGTAGCTTAAGACAAGAGTTCAGAAGCGAAATGGGCATATAGTCAGTTCAGATTTTCCGGGTTGGAAACTTTTGGGATCAGTGTGATAAGAGAATTGTTGATGCTTTGGAGATTGACGGTGCTGTTAAAGAAAGCATGGCAGAGTGCATGAAAATCCTCCTTGATAATGTGCCAACACCTCTTGATGAAAAGACCATTAAAGCCATCCGGACTAGGGGCACGGTCAATAGGTAACGATTTGACAATGTTATCAATCTCCTTGGTGGTGAAAGGACGGGAGAGAAAATCTAGCCCATCCACCCTATTAATGAGATCCCCAAGCGAAAAGTGCATGGTAGGACAATCAGAGGAGCCCAGACGCTTAGAGGAGGTGTTCCAAATGATAGCAGCTTTGGAATCATGGTCATTGTGAGGAATGCCATCATTTGAGGTCAGCGAAGGAATTTTATTCCTTCTGTAGGACTTGGTGGCAGCAGCGTGAAAGAATTTAGTGTTTTCTCCTCCAAGTTTCACCCACCTAATGGTGCATCTATTCTTCCAGTAGGTGCGCTTGTAATGCAGCAGGTTTGTAATGCGTCTTTTAACAATATTACGAAAGTTGAATTCTGGTATGGAGAGAGGTCGTTGTTCTTCTGGTGCATGAAGCTTGACATGGTATCAGAGCCAAGGTCTCGAGTTCGAGTCCTGTGTGGCACAGTTTTTCCTAAAAATTGTTGGTGCCCCCTCCGTCCACGTGTTGGCCTCTTGAGCCATACCTCTGAGTTTACATGTGTTGACTTGTCTTCCTGTCACATGTCTGAGCGCTTTAAAGCGCTAGGGGGGTTCCTTGACGCCTAGGCGCTCGAAGCGCGAAGCGAGGCGACACTTTATGGTGATTACTAAAGCGCCTAGGCACAAGTGCATCAGTATATCATGGGCACAAATGCACAGCCAGCACTGCAGCACACTAGCACATCAGCAACACGGGCACCACAAAGTAGTACTAGTACATGCTCACAGGGCTCACAGCAGCCAGCAGCCAGTTACAGAACACTAGAACAGAGCAAAACCAGCAGCAACTGAGGCGGAAGAGAAAAGAGAGGAGGGAGGGGAAGCAATAGCTTGTGCCCTGCTGGGGAATGGATGCGCCAGGCGGAGGAGAAGCCCTGAAGCTTGGCCGGAGAGGAGTAGGCCGGCGGAGGAGAGAGGAATTGGCCAGAGAAGGAGGGGATCTGGTGGAGGAGGAGCTAGCCGCCAGAGAGGAGAGAGAGGAGCTCCTCTCTCTCTCTCAATCGACTGGATTAGGTCATGGGTCAGTTCCCCTCTCTCCCCTCTCTTTTCCCTCTCAATTGGCCCCCAATTTCCCGTCAATCCCGCCAGATTTCTCTTTTCCCGCTCGCCAGCTTCAGTTCCCTCTCGACCTGACCTAGGCGTCCAAAACTGATCGAAGCGACGACTGACCCGCCTAGGCGACGATCTGGACGACTCGAAGCGGGAATCTGGACGCTTTTGTGGAAACTCTGAAGCGGGCATGACGCCTTCCACCCTCTGGGCGCTGCGACGCTGAAGCGTCCCCTAGGTGACGCCTACGCGACACCTTAAAAACCATGTTGTCACATGTGAGGAGGGGTGTTGAAGTGTATAAGTGGATTGCCTATCACTTTCCATAAGATCGGTCTTTTGGAATAGTTGGTTAGTGCATGAAGCTTGACAACTTTAAAGTGTAATAGAGATCTTAAACGTGTTATTCTTCACCTTGATGTAGAAAATTTAAAATCTGTTATATTCAAATTCTTCAATATATTATTCTGCACTGTGATTTATCATAATGAGCACTTGCAATATCTGACCAGTCTATATTTGCCTTCTGCTATCAACAGATATGCTATTTTTTCTTCAAGAACATTACATTTGGCTTTACACTTTTCTGGTTTGAGGCTCATGCCATGTTCTCAGCCCAGCCTGGTTACAATGATTGGTTCATATCTTTCTACAATGTTGCCTTCACATCTCTCCCTGTCATCGCTCTAGGTGTTTTCAATAAAGATGTCTCTTCCAGGGTTTGTCTCGAGGTACTTAGTTTCTTTTATGAGGATACTTTAATTATCTTATATGCGCATGAGTTACATAAATAGTTTTAATGATGAATTGTTTGGCATGATGTTTACTAGTCTATGCATAATTAGAATTATGTGTAACCTTGACAATATAGTCTTCTTTTGCTTAGATGTACATGCACTTATGCATTTCTGTGACGTGAAAAAGGATGATCATGGCAGTTAGTGAACATGATCAAATGACATTGTGTTAAACTGTTAATGGCAGCTGGTTAGCCGCATGTGGCAGTTAATCGAGGCATTGATAGCCGCATGTTAGCCGCATTGTGTTAAACTGAATTGACATGATTTTTCGTTGATGCAAACACATGGTTTTTTGTTGTAATCGTTTGAGAATTTTGTTAAAATTGTTTGAGAATTTTGTTGTAACTCAATCTGTGGCAAAAAAAAAAAATTTTTGTTGTTTAACCACTTAATTTTGTAGCATTACTTTAAAAAAATTGTTGCAATGATTTTGTTGTAATAGTATGTTTTTTTCTACACGAGAGTTTTTTGTTGCAATACTCCCTCCCCTAAGTTAAATCACCATGATGGTATATGCGTTGTAAACATCGGGAAGGTTAGAGCCAAAAGGATATACCCTTCCAGTTTAAGTGGAGAAAATCAGGACCGTGGGTTGAATTTCTAAAAACAGAGGGGGTAAACTGCAAAACTGTGTTGCAGCTAATCCTGATCGTCGGATGCTGATCCAATGGCACGTACTGCAACCGATTTTTGGGCCACGATCGGCTGACCGACGCTCAGCACTTCCCATCTTTCGAATCTTTGCAGACTAATCTAGTCCTAGTGTACTTCTGAGCTTATGGAGTTGTGTTCAGTGCTTGCATTGGTTTTCTTTTCCCTCTCTATGCAACCAATTGTTGATCAGATCTCTTTTGCATATTGCAGGTCCCTTCGTTGCATCAAGATGGTGTGAATAATATATTCTTCAGCTGGTCTCGTATACTCAGCTGGATGCTAAATGGACTGTGCTGCTCAATCATAATATTCTTTGGTGCTCTCAATGCTGTTCTCATTCAGGCTGTCCGACAGGATGGTCGCGTTGCTGGATTTGACATCCTTGGAGTGACCATGTACACTTGTGTGGTGTGGACCGTCAATTGCCAATTAGCACTCTACATCAGCTACTTCACCTGGATTCAGCATGTCGTCATCTGGGGCAGCATACTGATTTGGTATACATTTCTGATCATCTATGGCTCATTCCCTGCAATGATATCTACCACAGCCCATCACGTTTTCTGGGAAGCTTGTGCTTCAAGTCCGCTGTACTGGCTATCAACTCTAGTCATTGTCGTCACAGCCTTGCTTCCGTTCTTCCTCTATAAGATTACGTGTTCATTATTTTACCCACAGGACCATGAGCGAGTTCAGAGAACTAACTCAAAGGGCTGGTGATGCAAGGCTCGTAACTTTACGCAGAGACAGGGGCTGTCAATATAACATACACTCTTTCTAGAGCATGATATGTTACATGGTGAATACTTTATCAAAACAAAGATTGCTACTCCATGCATTAGAATTTTATTATGTAAATAGCTGGGTCCATACCCCAAAAGTTGTAGCCAAGTTATAGTAACTCTTGACATGCCTATTACTAGACGGAAGGAATTTCGGGCAGCAAATTCCGTTGCATGATCAACAGCATAATGGTAGTCTAATTTTGAGGATAGGTGGTTCTTTCAGATCACCGTTGTACTTTGGGCCTTGTTGGCGCTTGCCAGTCTAATCCAGTCACTCTAATCTAAATCCAGGATAAAAAAGAATCTAAATCCAGGATGAAGGTGAATGCTACGACGTACTCCCTCTGTTCAAAACTCAAAACTCAGACGTGCTCCCTCTGTTCAGAAGTATAACTCTTTTACATGAAACACTCATATTCCATTAAGACGAGATAATTCCTTATTTGACACTGTCTTAAAATTGGATTCCTTATTTGACCCTACAAAGGTTTTTCTTCCTTATTTGACACCATGTAAAATTTTCTTTCCCCGACACTCTAGTTAATCATTTTGAGCACCGACGGTGTTAAACGGGGACATGAAAAGACACTTTTGCCTCTAGTGTAGTATGTGATCAAAATTGGCCGGAGGATGGGGAGGAGGATCCTTTCGTCGACGATTCTGAGGAGGACTATTGGCCGGAGGACTACGACTCTGGAGATAAGGCCGCGCGCATCTTGGAGGAGGCACCCTTGGATAACTCGAAGTAGGAAGGCGTCGCCTGCGAGGAGCTAGACATGGACAAGGATCAGGACCGTTGCTTCGGCTTTGCTATTTATTAGATGTTGTGGTTAGAAATTTCGGCATGCTACTTAGGTTTCTCACATGTTCGTTTGTCATATTAATGTTCCGTCTTCTAATGTATCGTGTTAATATTCCATCTTTTACTGTAATGACGATTAATATCGTGACATTCCTTTTTCCTTTTTACGCCTAACATACCAGCACTTATTGCCCATCAAAAGGCTTGGCCATCAAATGTCCTGCATGACGGCCACGCCGCGGGGGACGTGGAGAGAAGTCTAGTTCAAATAATTTTGCAAAGAGTCATCTATTTCATACTTATGATCATAGCAAGAGTGCTTTTGGTCTTTTCCATTTTCTATTTTTTTTAAATTTTATATGCAAGGTACTAAAAGTAAACTAGCAATGCAAACAAGAATAAAAGCCTAGCGCTATGCTCTCGGGCAATGGCACCAGAAAAGTGCTTGATAATCCCAAACAACAGGGAATCGCTGTAGTACAATTCGATAAGTATTTGAATGTCAAACCCATAAGGAGTTGAAGGTAGACTATCTATTCTCTAAATACCTATAATCCACTTATACGGCGCTTCGTGCAAAGCAAGTAACTAGAGTGTGTATGGTTGTTTTTACTACTAATTAGAAAACGGTGAAGTGTTGAAAGTAAATACTAAAAGTATACTATTGCAAGTGAGTAAAGCAAGAGCTAGTGAAGTAGGATCAAGTTTCTCAAGAGAGCAAGTGTTTAGGCAAATTGTTATTTCATTTGTTTGGTAGTCATAATTAGTGAAACACATGATAGTCTTTTTATTGTTTATTCTAGAGAGGATCAATAGATAGGTGCATCCATATACATGAGAAAGTACACCTCTAGTGATTGATCTCAAGGCCAATTAAGAGCAAACAAGAGAATTATTAAGACAAAAAGTACAGCCACCACATTTAGATTTAAGGTCCCCATAGTTATATATCCTGTTAATTAACCATAAATTAATATAACATGCATATCTAAGACTTGGGATTCGGTTTCTGTCAAACTCTGGCTATCCCTCGTCCTATCATCATGCAACAGTGACGACCTTTTATGTATTCTCCCAACATATGCGTGCACTCATATATTAGTACATAATATCATCAAGGAAGACAACATATACTTGTATGCAATCAACAACGATTTCACAATTTCCATAAACAAATTACTACTCAAATATAGACATAGAGATACCATAGATCATGAAAAAACAATAGATTACATCACACATCATGTTTGCCAAGAGATTACAGTAGAGATATGCAGAGGATCTTGCTGTAGATGTTTATGATGAACACGCCGGAGGGGTGTGGAGCCTATCGAAGGCGATTCCGGCAGTGGTTCTTCCTCCAATCTCTATTGGCGGCGGCCTGTGGACTCTCTGTTTATGTGTTTTTGATCTCACCTACGTGTGTTCTGAGATCCTGTTGAGGACCCTTTTTATAGAAAGTTTTAGTTCAAGACGAATATGATGACAGTGGAATCGATGACATCCGAGCAACGAGGTGAAAAATAGCATAGGTGGCATGGCCTACATGGCTGACCGCTCCATGGACCCCCATTTGAAGCTCCTTGATATCCAATGGCCCACTTCTGCTCATTTTGTTCGTTTCAAAAATTTCCGAAACGTGCTCTCTAACCTTGCCTCTTTTCGAGTCCTGTAGCTCTTGTAAAGTCCAAAATACTAACAAAAGGTTTTTCTGCCAAACAGAGTTAGAACTAGAGGAGATGAGATTGTTTAGAAAATCTCTGAAATCATTAAGAACATTGATAATAACTACTAATACTAGCTGAATGCCCGTGCATTGCTATGACTCAGAATTTTTTTATTTGTGTTGGTTGTGAAGGTACAAATATGAAAATTTGTAACGAGATCCAATCAATCGCGAACCCGGAGGATCCGATAAGATGTGGTATGCCCTCAGACCAGTTAAGAAAAATGGTCCAACCTCTTCCATACACACCTAAATATTTCTCCTTCTCTACTGAGTGAAGATGACCATGGGTGCTTACATTAGTCATTTTTAGGCCTTCAGAACACAATCACTCAATAATGTTTGACATGAGACCCATGAGTACTGGTTAGAATTTCCAAGTGCCAATGAAGCTACTGCACAATCTAGCATTTGAATCTTGGAAGTTTGATTTACGCTTACGATGTGGTAATGGTAAAGAAGGTTAACAGGCCCAACCACCTGCCTGACCAAAAATATGCCTACCGCATCATAGATATCACTAGATCTGTTACGAACTTTTAGACGCTTCTCTTATTCTAATCCTGATAAACTGCAAAAGTTTTATTTCTTCGCATGATGATTTTTTGTTTCATCATGTGTACTATGGATGGTTTATAACTCAACTGGATGACTAACATATAACTATATGCGTGAGATACTAACCAAGAAGCCGCAAGTGATAATATAGTGGAATGTCAATTCTTTATTCAGTTGTTCATCCTTCTCAATCAGGATGTATTCCTCCCAAACCGTCATTCCCGGAACAATGAGACAAGCACCTAACCCTTATCGGTGAAATCCAGCACTGTCACCACGCCCGCCCCTTCTATAACTTTGATAGTTCAACAGATTCCCTGATTGCAGCCATTGTGAGACAAATCTTGTAGTAATCCTAGCTTAAATCGTTTCAGACACTTGGCCAAATTTGACTGGTAAAATTAATGATGCCAGCATAATGTCATACAAGTTTCACATCAGCTAGCTCTACTGCATCCCTATATCTCTCGATCTCGCTCGTTCCGTTCCTATTAGCGTTTGCATCAAGCAGCCTCATTATGCCTCTCAGATAATGTAGAGGCATCTTAGCAGTGGCAAGGAGAAAGAATCAGCATCACCGACTCCTTTTCTCTCCTTGCACTCGCCATGCACTTACTCCCTGCACCCCTGCACCTCCTTCTCCGTACTTAGCGTAGCCTGAGCGTCTACCACAATCTCAGTGATGACCCCACTAAGCTTCCTCTGCATCTCTACGCGAGTAGATACTCACACCACGTTGTCTGTCCTTCTCTCTGCTCCCATAGACATCACCTCCACAGCTGGAAAAATTTCGGCGACCCATTGCTGCCTCAGACCAATTCCTCATGGCCAGGCCCCCTCCTCTTTTCCGTCAATTCCAGGCCGAGACCGGCTAGATTTCGGCCAAGAACAGCCACATATGGGGCCCTGCCACCTAGACACGCCATCAGACGACTTCGACCGCTAGATACCTCCATCGCCACATCGTTGTTCTAAACTGCGACTTGTGTTAGACCGTGGCTTCTCGTCTGGTAGGTCTTCCAGAGACATGGAGTAGATTTAGGGAGAGACGTCGTGCAACTTTGGTCTTTACAAATACAAACATATCACACGTGGGAGGGATGACGGACGAAGACCATCACGAACGAAAACATCCTTAAAAAAATTAATAATAGATAATTGGCGCTAATTACCCGTGCATTTCTATGGTCCAATAAACTTAAATACATGATGGTAAATTATTCTCAGTAAATATACCAATCCGTAGTAGGATTTCAAATTACACCGCCACATAGATGTTATCATGTTCCTCTACCTCGCAAAATTCTTAACATGAAGAAGATAATAATTAGATTTAATAATTATTTCAAGGATATTTAACCTGTCTTTCACAATAAAAATGTCGCATCATACACTCCGAGCATGAAAATGAACATCTGCAGTGACCAGTGTCGATCCAGGACTTGAGATTAGTCGCAAGCTAATATTTATACTCTACTTAATCTTTTAAGGCACAAATAAGTGTCCCCTCTACCAAATCATCTAGCTAAAACATTAAAAATACTTTGTGAAAAATACTAATACGAACTACTTTACTGCTGCTTTAAACACATAGTTGACTCCACTAGCTCCCGATACAAAGCCAAAATCGATCTCAGTGTAATTATAAGCTAGGAATTTGGAGTTGTTGATGTACTACCGTTGTACAATAGCAGAGCAAGATATCCAAAAAGAAACATGGGGAGGGGCACCTCGTCGGTGGTGCTTGGACAGAATAGCTGCTGCCTGAGTTTCGTGGAGCTGGGACATAGTAGCACGGTTCTCGGTAGTTTGGGCGGAGGAGCATGATATCCTAGAACATGGGGGATGACGACGGTCAGATCCTGGTTGTTGTTTCAGCTCGACAAGTGCGCACCCGTTGCTCCTCCCCACGCAAATAGCACAAGCCCAACACGGACGAAACCCTAGGCTAGGGTGCGGCTACACCGAGGTTCCTAATATTTTTATTTTTAGAATAGAAAAGGAAAATGAGTTTCGACTTTATTCTAAATAGGGAATACACTAGTCAACCATACTGCACGCACTCTATCCACGTATAAATACGAAATCCGAAAATTTGAAATATTTTGTAACTCAAATCATTTATCCGATTCAAGATCCGTTTTCACCGTTAGGCTTGTCGCGACAAGATCTTCGAAACAAGATCCCATGTCAATATATTTCGATGACTTTTTTGAAGGATGTAACTTTGTGGATGTTAGATGTAACTTTGTGCATCCAACTGAAAAAGTTATATCCGAATTATCAGAAAGTTACATCCAGCAAAAAGTTACATCCGAAATAGCAGAAAATGTTACATCATCCAGTAAAAAGTTACATCCCAATTAGCAGCATATTGACATGGGATCTAGTTTCCAAGATCTCACCGTGACTAGTCCAGTTATAAAAACAGAATCTTATTTGGATAAATGAGCTAGAAAACATTTCAAATGTTTGAAATTCGTAATTAAATGCACGCTGGAACGAGGTAAGTCTAATAATTAAGTCTAATAATTAAATGCACAAGTGGAGGCGTAGGATGGTGGCCGCGAGACGTGGTCTCGGTTTGCCCAAGATCAAGTTCAGCCTGTAGATAGATTATGCGCCTAGGCTAATCAATAATCTCCATCGGTGGACATCCCTCCACATGTTCTTTTGCAGCCGCTCCCCTCATATTCTTCCCACCAACCCCCAGTTTCCACTATGTCACTCACAGAGACGCTCTCGAATCCCCCTCTCTCTACTCATTCTCTCGCCTCCCTCGATGGCGCGCAGCTCCCCCGCTCCTCTCCATCCCATGGCGCCGCCGACCTCTATTCCCTCACCCGCAAGCTCCGTTGCTAGCGAGGCAAGTTCGCGGCCTCCGTTCCTACAGAGGTCGACCTCGAGCACTACCTGCACCTTGTCTTCTATTGCAGGCGCGAACCCACCGCCGACGCTACTCCTCAAAGCTGCGTCATTCCCTGCCCCTTCCCTATGCGTCGCTCGTGTTTCTCCAGGCCATCGTGGCCCGCGGCCGTCGTCCTCGCCTGGCTCATCTTCCTAGAGCGCGGGAGCGGTTCCTGATGCCCAGCACGAGCTCCAGGTCACCAGTCCTGCTGCTTCCCTGCCTCCTCACCGACGAGATCAACACGCTAGCAGTCGCCTCTCCTAATCCGGCTCTAGACCTCCGGCCGCCTGTAGAGGTCTCCGTCATATTGCCAAGTGCCTTGGCGTTCCATGAGTCAAACGCCCTAGAGGATGACGTGGACGTAGAATCAGACGACGTCGGCGACTCCCCGATGCTTGCAGGGTGCGGACGACCGGGGCCTCCTCCTCCTCTTCTGCTCCTCCATGCCTTGAAACGGCGCCCACATCCTTCTGAAAAACATAACGATTTTAATATGTCCAAACTACCCGGGGCAAAACAATACGAATGGCGGACGATTTTTTTTGGCTGCGATGAACCTACCTGCGGTGACCCAGCATACCACTGCATGATGTAGTACACTATAGTCATCGACATAACACCAATGAAACACCGTTCACTAGTATTACATCCCTCAGAGTGGTACAACAGAAACACATCAGGTCCAAGACATGACTATAGATTACAACTCGACTCTTTACAAAAGATCCAGAAATCACTCTAGGTTAAAGAGAAAAAAAGAACTTCTTACAAAGAAGAACTATAAATAATAACTCAGAACTATCTAGTAACTAAGACTAGCATCTAAACTATCAGGCTTGCCATTGCTACTATTGCAATGCTCTAAAGAAGTAAGTTTTATGGCTACAGAATCTACTCCTATCTACTTAAGAACTTTTTCTTCACTTCGGTTGATGTATATGTTGACTTCATTGACTCTGTTGAAGAACTTGAGCTGCCGATGATGGTTTCTTGAGCAGAAATTGATGTCGGCGTCGTCTTCAATGGCTTAGAACCTAGCAAGAGTTAAGAAGGTACGGTTGAGTACGAGCATACACAGCAAGTTCACTAAAAAGGAGTGTATGATGCACTATCTCTACAGCCATAGACCATAGGTTGTAGGCAATGCAGATTTTCATAAACATTTCTTCAAAGATTGCTTTTATTTTGAAAACTATGTCCGACAGCCTTTAGAGGTTGACCAGAACCTTTGTGGGGTTCCTTTCCTGCCGCGTTCGTAGCTCCTTCCCGGAACAGGGAGTAACATGTCACAATTCTTACACTCTGCAGAGGTGCGTTACTTTACCCATGAGAGACTAAATCCTTGTTGCACAACCGGGCGATCTTTCCTGTCCACACTTCCTATGGTGTGGGGCCCAGTAGATGATCCAAGTCAATCGCTGTCCTTCTCCGCGACCCCGCATGAAGACACGATCCCCCAAGACGGTACCACGGTTACTCTTTGGGTAGTCTCTCGAGGACTCTGTAAGCAGCTCTGTCTGGCGGTCACCATCAGCTATGGTGAACTCTGACCCAGACAACTATGCAAAGATAATCTAGACACCTAGCTCGCGGGGAACTAAGGGGTCCCACCCATGTGCTGGATTCTCTAGAACTCCGCGAGAAATCAACAGCCTCACGATAATGTCATCCGTCCATGCGAAAGGTAGAAGATCCAGCTGACTTCTCGTCCCATTCCAGATCTCATGGTTAACACGTAATATACGGTGCTAGAATCACTAGCGACATTGGTTGTTAAGTCCTAGATATTATGTTCCTTTACCACTACAACTGTATCAATAGATTATTACCATTTGGTAAATAATCTATAATCATATTATTATGAAAATAGTATTTTCTGTCCTTTTTAAAATATAGGTGATGACAACATTTGAGTTCCAAGTATTTGACAGAAAATAATCAAAGGACATGAGCAAGTTGTGAACTTGCCTTTGCGATTGCAAGATTATGCACTCACGATCTTCGGGATAATAGAAGATCCAAATTTAGTAAATAGCATCACTAGTCTGGTAAGGACTAATGTTTAAAGAAGCAAGATGCAATTATGCATAAGTAATGTAATGCAAGTTTGATAATCGCGAATCCCCGGAATAGTCGTATCTAATCTAGGGTTCGAAAGCTAGTGATGAGTTCTTAGGAAAGTGTTGCACTTTTATATCATATTCACACTTGTGCTTGTTATTAAGGCTTGTGAGAGTGTGTGAAACAATATGTAAATACAACAAGTAATATGCAATACTAAAGCACTCAAATGGGGCATGGTATCTGAAATATTTCTTAAACAAATTTAAGAATCAATTAGAGCTTTTAAAGAAGTGTTCAAAGATCACTTTTAATTTAAAAGAATAACCTTTGAGGAAAATACTACTTTACAAAGTAAAGAGTATTTAAACTTAAGGCTAACACTTTAAGGTTTTATTATTAGCAAAGATTATTAAAGAGGAAAGCATTACCACATTAAACAATCATAGCATAAGTGGTGGAGATTTACATGTTTTGAACAAGGCACCACATTGTAAATGGTTGACTTCTTAACATTCCACAAAGTTAGAATTTAAGTATTATTACTTGAATGAGGTGGTGTTTTATTAAAGTTATAAGTGACTAGAATTACTTCCTTATTAATACTTAGATTGTATAAGCATAGATAGGGTATTGCTAAAATTACTTAAAAACTTAGTTTAATTCTTTAGGTGGATTCCTAAACTGGTAAAATAATTAGTACTCAAATCTTGATGATTTTATAAGTGATAAAATATTTTTGAAGAGTAAAACTTATTTAATTTTAAATGGTAGTTTTAGTGAGTACAAGTTGAATTGGTTAGACCTTTCTTAACTTCATTTAAACATAACTTGCACTTTTTATTACACTTTTAGACTTTAAACAAATAATTCTAAAAGCAATAGTAAATATTTATATATTTTAATGAATTAAAATAAAAAAAAGAGTTTAAATAAGATTTATTAGACCTTTACCTTTAATTTTACTTCAATTAAGAAATATGATATTTTTAATGTGTAAAATTTATTTTTGTGATCATTTTGGTATATTATATGTATTTTTGTGATTTTTAAATATTAAACTATGATTTTTATAGGTTTTATCACTTTATAAATACATAATAAATAATAATATTTATCTAAGTGATACAAAAAATCTATGAAACAATTTTTTTAAATGTAGATTTTGTTTTTCTAAGAATTTTGGTATATTATTTATATATTTCTCATTTACAAATATTAAAATATGAATTTTCAAAGTATTATTACTTATAAAATCTTTATTAAATAATAATTATTTAAATAGTTAACACAATAATGTTTGTTAATAAAGTAAAATTATAGATTTTATTTTTTTGAGCATTTTGATATATTATATACATTTTTCTGAATTTGAAAACAAAAGATATTCAATTTGTAATATTTAATCATTTTCCTAGATTAAAAATAAATATTAAATGTTTTATTGCGTCAGTGCCGACGTCAACATGACACATACGCATGGTGCAGAATTTTCATACCCAGCCTAATCTACCCCAAGCCACTGACTGGTGGGACACATGCCACATCATATTCAGAAATTATAAAACAATTAATAAAATGGGCTTATGACATCAGCATGATATCATGCTGACATCACCCGTGGGTATTCTTCCCAGGTTGCTGATCGATCTCTCGACCGAGAGCGTGCGAGCAAGCGGGAGCAGGCGTGTTGGACTCGCCTCGCTGCGGTCGAACTTAGAGTGGCGCCGCCGCTCCATTTGGGTGGCTAGAACAAGGACGACAATGACGATCGACGACGACGAGTGGTGGCGCACGGTGCTAGCAAGCTACCGTATGCGAGGAAGTAAGGCGAGATTATCAGGAGGATCAACTTCTCACTTGGAAGCTTACGGTGAAGACGTGGAGACGAATCATGGCCAGAATCGACGGTGAACGCCGGTGAATGGCGGCGGTAGTGAGGTGTCGATTGACTTCTCTGGGAGCTATCCGGCTTCCGTGGCCTTGCTAGGGAGAACAAGGACAGCAAGGCAAGCCGATCGGTGCGCTCAGAACTTCAAGGGGAGCTCGGGAACGGCGGCGTCTCAGAGCTCCGGTGAGCTAGGTTCATAGTGGATAAGGAAGGAGGAGGATGAAGGGGAAACGGGGTTTGCTCTCTATGTGTACGGGTTTTTATAGACGAGGGCGGCATCGGTAGCACAAATCATTGTGCGGCGGCCATCTCAGCAACATCGGACGATGAAGCACTTGCCAGCGAGTTGCTTCTTGGCGCTGTCCTTCTAGCGAGAGGAGGAAGAAAGGAAAAGAAACAACGAAGGGGATTTTGGGCTTGGGCCGGTATTGGGCTGCAGCCAAATGAGCGAAACGTGACTGCTGTTGCTTGCGGCGACAGGTAGGAAAATGGGCCTTGGGCCGGTTCTGTCGACAGTTCTTTTTTTCTTCTTTACTGTGTTTCTATTTTCTCCTTTATATTTCAATTTGAATGTCAATTCATTTAAATTCCAAAACCTTTGTACAATACTACAAATATTTCAGAGGTCATGACATTAGTTGATTGTCCTATTTTTGATAGTGCATTCCAACATCTACTATTATAAAGGTAAGTGTTTATTAAATAAAGTAATTAAGGATTCGGGTTTTTAGGGATTTGCTCTTTATAAGAATATCCTTTAAAATGACTTTCACTTCCACTAAAAGAATGTAATGGTTTAAATTTTTTATTTAGGTGTACACAATTTTATTAATACTTAACCTCATAAAAAATCATGTATATACATTAATAAAGTATAAACCCTTGTGGTTCATGATAGGGTGATTTAAGTTTCATGGTTCTCCCTTTTTGGTGCTTTTACCAATTCCAATTATATTTGATTTGTAATGTTTAGAAATACTACAAAACAATCTTGGTTAGGTCATTATGAATCAATAACAATCATTGCTGGAGAAATGCTTAGGTTTATTTAAATATAGGTATTATGGGTTCTGAGAAGATTTAGTAACTCATTTTCAATTAGAGATATGGATGATTATTAAGACTATAGATGAATATTTAGGTTTCTATTAGGGTTTAAGATAATAAGGTGAACAAGGTTTCCATCCTTAAACACTCATCTTGTTCTCTAATTATCTCTTGGAAGCTTTAATTGTCCAAGAGGTATTGTTCAATAGTTAACTAGGAATAGGAAATGGTTCCACTATTAGTTTGATTCTAGGGTTTTGGACAAAGAGGTAGACATGGTTCTATCATGGCTTGATGTACCGTTGGTTAAAAGTTTCTAAAGAATCCTTACCTTAATACCTCACTAAGCTTATCCTTAGATAAGTAATTCCTATTCTAAACATACTTTATGACTCCCTCTTATCTTATCCACAAAGATCACATCTTCCTGAATAAGACAATCATCTGACTCCATATCCATTAACATTTGATGGCATGGTCATGCTACTTCAACACTACTCATTCTCCATTCTTCTCCTAGTGAACTCATAAGTGAATTAACTCCTCCAACACCAGATGGTTTGATCTCCACCAGAGATCACATTTCATTGATGATGACACACTACCATAACCAGTTCCTTCTTCTCATTAATTTACTTAAGGTTTTTGGAAGGTCAATATAACAGGTGAAAGCTAAGAGTCAATATGTGCTAAGTCAATAATTGATCACTCAACTTTGATGATCAATTATATCTAGGACTAGGTTAAATAGGATTGACTTACTTTTGTACTCTATTTGTGATAAGAGTTAATGTCTAAGAACTACCATGATACCCATGGTAGGAATAACTATGGCAACAAGTGTTTCAAGATTTAGTTATAGAGTGTTTTTACTTAAGTTATATACTTAACTTGGTATTCAGGGTTTGTTGTAAATAATCCTTGATATCATGTTTGGAATATTAAGTATTCATCCTTGAGTTGTGATATAGAATACCATGTAATGATCTCTAGAAGATCAAGTACTCCTTATTAAGTAATATGTTGTGACTTAGTTTTATTACATTTGATCTATCCTTAGATCAAATTATATTATCCAAAGGTAAGGTTTTAGCAAAGGTCATATTGAAACTTATCGCAGTCAACTTGATGATCTACTTCAGTTTCACCAAGTTAAGAGAAGCTTCAATCACTTTGATAAGTTTTATTTAAAAGCGCGAAAATTATCCATATTTTCTATGCATGAATGCAATGCACACACCTTATCTCAGCTTATTTCTAAGCTCTAATGCTGGGGTGTTACACTACCGCAACCTTATTAATAATATTGATTATTATTGGCGCTAGTTAAGGAAGATGGTAATCAATGGATGAGGCATAGTTATTTGATTTGTAGTGATTAGGACGATCCCCTGATTATTGCACACAATATACTAACATAATTGGGCAACTGGTGATCGAACATTGCGGATTCTTCCAATATTTTTGGTGGTTATGTTTGAGGGTGATTTGATGGTCCAGATTGTACCAATATTTGATGTTTGAGGACAACCTACGACTACCAACTCTCATTTAATAGTAAAGGTGATGCAAATATGTTGGAATATGTGACAACAAACTACAAATTTCATGTATGCATTTTACATGCATCACATGACAACCTTGTTTCTCTTCTCCATTTTCTTATTTCAGTTTTCCTTCGAAATGAAAACAGCTGAGAATTCTTGAAAATCCACAAAAATGACATACTAGTATGTGGCTTATCTTTGCTTATTTTGGCTTTCAGTTGCTAGTTCCATCCAATTAATTGCACTTCATCAAAAATGTCTCTGTGAAGGAATTAAGTACGAGAAGATTGTTGCTCACAGTGATACCATCCTATTTTTCACCAAAAGTGGGACATTGTCGTCGGATTGATGACAAGTACGCCATGAGGGGGTCCTCGAGGCATGCGGAAGAGAGGGGGGGGGGTGAGACGTACGGTATTCCGGGACGGTGAGCACACAAGTTTACCCAGGTTCGAATCCGCCGGCTTTGGACGGATCCTACTCTTGCTAGCAATCCAGTAATACGGCAGAGCCGGAATATGGGTTACAATGGTATCGCCTGTGCGAGTTGAGGGTCTAAAGTATTGGGTGTGCCCTAAAGGCTCTCCCTAGGACGGCTTATATAGATATCCGGCCTAGGGTTTACAGGAGAGATCAATCCGGCTACGACTAAGAGTTGGTTACATAGTACATCTTGAACTACAAGTAACATTATGGGCCTAAGTCGGTAAGTCTTCTGGGCCTTCCCATAGCCGGATTGGACTCCGTCTTCTCTCCCGACTAGGCCGTCCATGAAGCAAAGCTCTAACCCGAAGTGGGCCACCCTAGTCAGTGAGGAACTGTGAGGATACCCGGAAAGTATATCCCCAACAGCAGCCCCCGGAGGCCTCCAAGATCCAAAGTCGGATTTTATCATCGTCTAGCTTGATCTTCGGCTTGCAGAATCTTCAAGGGTTCCTGAAACTTTACAAAAATACGATCCGGGTCTTAAAAATAAGTCGGACCTATCAATTAGTTACTCGGATTTTCCAGCTCGATTTTAAACTAAGCAGGAACTTGGTTTCCATGCCACCTGACATAAGCATGGTCAAGTCGCGTCATCTGATAGGCGTGCCATCAGCATGACCGTTGGTGGGTCCGCGGTTCGCGGAACCGAGGCGCCGTTTCAATGCGAGCGTAGAGATCGAGGAGACGCAATCATCGCGTGGGTCCTTCCCAGTTCTTTCCACGACGCGTGGCGGTTACACTGTAGCATTTGCACGAATCTTGGTGTAGTTAGGTGGATATAAGGGGTTTGGATTTCTCCTTCTCCTTTCCACCAGTCTTTGCCGTTTCCTTTCCTCCTAATCCTCCTGCGCGCTCAGAGCTCTCTCGTCCTTCCTCCCACAGAAAACTCCCAGCGCTGCCGCTTTTAGGTCACTTTCTCACCGGAGAAAAATGGCTCATCATCTTCTTCCTCTGGTTTGGCGGCGGTAGCTGCGGTGGCATCGGCGGAAGAAGCTGCGGAGAAGGAGAGCTTCCGAGGAATCTGGATCCCCTGCGCCCTTAACGAGGACGGCCTCAAGAACATGGAGAAGGAGGGGCTTCTCGCCGCCGGCGACTGGCGGAGCGGCTCCGGCGAAACCGTCCCAACCCGCGCGAGGGTGAGCGTGTCCACTTCGGCACCCATCTGGACCGAGGTCTGTCTTTTCCTCCCTCAGAGTTCTTCTCCGAGGTGATAGATCACTATGGAGTTCAACTCCACAATCTTCCTCCCAATTCTCTTCTAGAAATGAGCGCATATGTTGCGCTTTGCGAGGGCTTTCTCGGCATTAGGCCGAGTTTGCTTCTCTTCCGGTACTATTTTCATGTCTAGAGAAATTCCATCACTGCCGGTGTTCCTTACATCACCGGCACCATTAGCTTTTCTGTTAGACGAGACCGGTCATATCCCAAAATTTCTGCCAGTGACTCGGTCAAACAATGGCCAGCCACTTTCTTCTATCATAGGGATATTCCGGCTCCCGGCAAAGCTACTGCTTTGCCGGCTTTTGTCGACGGAGCTGCCACGGCCCAGCCTTCCTGGGACGAGGCTGCTCCGGCTCTCACCGATGATCTGATCCTTGCTAAGAGGCGGATCGAATATCTGATCAAGCACATGGGTCTGAAGGGATCCGACTTGGTCCAGTGCTGAGTCTCACGTCGGATCTAGCCACTTCAGTACCACGGGGATAGGCTGATGCATTCCATCACGTCTTCCAAAAAAGACTCCCTCCGCATCAACCCCAAATCCTGCACCACTCAAGGCTACATCAGCCAGATCAAGTGGCTGATCAAGGAGCGGATCGAGAGGGGATTCCAGAGATTTCTCTGGATATGTACACATCGGAAAACCCCGTGGTGCCGGTAAGCTTCCATCAATACACCTTTTATGTGTTTCAATCTCTAAGTTATATATTGCAATGCTGATATGTTTTCTTGTTTTCAGCTTGCTGACCTCCCCGAGTCGGAGCTTGCTCCACTCGAAGGATATCCTCCTGAGTTTTCTTAGGAGACTGAAGTGGTCCCATTGCCGGACCTTGCGCTCAAGAAGCGCAAAGCTCCGACAGTGGCTGTTGGCACAAAGGAAGTGCCTGTTGTGAAGAGGTAACTTTCATTCACAATTTCCGCCTTTGTACCTTTCTCGAATTTCTTTCTGAGATGTAATGTTTCCGACTTTACTACATTCTTAGAGCAAAGCCTCTCATTAAGGGTAAGGGGAAAGGGATTCCTGCGAAGCCCCTGCGACAGACAAAGCTCACCATAGCTTCTCCTGTCGTGGCTCCTCCAACTCCTGCCCCTCAACCTTCTGCAACTCCGGCGATCATTCCTTCTCCGGTGGTCGCAGAAGATCCGGCTCCTCCAACGGAGCCCGCGATCCTTGGGTCGCAGACTGACGTCACCGTGGGTGCGTTAGCTGAAGATAAGGGTGAACCCTCTTCGGGTAATGATCCCTCGGCTGAAGTCTTCGCCGAAAACCTCCTCAACAATCCGAGACTTGCCAAGTTTGGCCTATCCCGGAAATCTGCAGAGGAAATCCAGCGGCTGGCCAGGCAAGTCCTGGACAAAAGCCATCTATCCCCCGAGGAGGAAGCGCAAGAAGCAGAGGACGTCAAGTTCTCTGACCTTCTCGCTCAAGTCCGCCTTTGCGACGAGAGGATCAGGACTGGCGAGCTTCCAACAGCCCTAGTAATCCCTCTTACCCTCGCCGAGAAGGTGGCAGCTGAAGTGAACGCGGGTTTAGACAAACTCACCCGTGAGCAATATGTAAGTCGGAATTCCAACTCTTGCTTTTACATTATGTTATATCATATCCTCTAGCCCCCAAGCATGAAGTAGGATATAGAATCCGAGTTTGTGCTTCATTAGGATGCCAAAGAATGAACTAGTGTAGCCCCCAAGGCTCGTGCTGATATTTAGCAAAAAATATTAGCCCGAGTCTTAAGTAGCTTTCTGACTTTGGGTATTCTGAC
The DNA here is from genome assembly GCA_910589775.1 of Avena eriantha. NCBI lineage: Eukaryota > Viridiplantae > Streptophyta > Magnoliopsida > Poales > Poaceae > Avena > Avena eriantha. The sequence goes on from OU342746.1 coordinate 4,163,595, forward strand.
TTACAGAAAGTACGTTCCTATAACCAAGAATCATTATCCAATGTCTGCGATAAGCGGAGAGAGATCAAATCTCTCCGGCTTAAAAATGCTGAGCTCAAGGTAGCTAAGGATGAAGCCGAAGGTAAATCATTTCGAGATTCAAACCTTGTCTTTTGCTTTTTTAATGTCAAATTTTTCTGAACTGTTGTTCTTTTTGACTTATAGCGTTGGTGAAACAATCTATCGCTATGATTGAAGAGGCCGAGAACCTCAAGACCCTAGTGGTGGAGAACAAGGGACTCCGCCAAGAGCTGGATAAGCTCAAGGCGGATCATGAAAGGAGCATAGCTCAAGTCCTAGAATCCTCCTCCATGGCTACCGAAGAGCATGATCGCAAGATCGCTGCTCAAGATAAAATTATCCCGGACCTCAAGAATGAGCTTGGCAGAGAGAAGGATATCTCCGAGGCGCTCCGGGATGAACTCCAGAGTCTTCGGGAGGAGAAGACCAAGATTGACGACGTCATTCTTGGTACGTTCCATCTGTCTGACTTACCATTTCTTCGACTTTCATCAATGTCGGATTTTTCTTGACTTGTTTTGTGTATAGGTCCTCTGAACTTGACGGACTCTTCCTCCTCCGAGCCCCGCACCCACCGACTTACCCAAGTCGGTGATCTTCTGCATGACTTGCGCCAGTCTATTGAAGACATTGGCGAGTCTCTCAGGATTCCGGACATGCCAAGCATGTCGGATTTTCAGGTGCGGGACAAGGCCAAGGAAATGCCGCAGCTTGTTCGGGACTGGAACATGTCCTACGCGCGGACTGCTGCGCAGAACGCTCTCACCATGGTCATGAGCCACCATGGAAACATGGAGATATGGAAAGTGACCAGAGGGTACTGCAAGGTAGACGAAGACGGCCAGGAGCAAGACCTTCAAGCCATCATGCATTCCTGCGCTGGATATGGGTGCCACGTAGCTGATCTGACCAGCTACGAGATCCCCTTCTTCACTCGCGTAGATACTCCGCCACCTCCTCCAGAAGAAACGATGAACGGACCACCTCGGATCCGGACATCTCGGAACGATATCAAGGCGGACCAGTGAGCCGGCAGCTACTTCATCTCCTCCTGCATCATAGATCAGAAAACTATGTATTATTCTGGAAAGACATGATGCGTTTTGTAAATATTAAGTACTATTGACTTTTGCCAGTGCTAAGCTTTTTATCTATTCAGCACTTTTGGCTTTTGAAATTTTTACATGCCTGAAATGTTCACATAAGCACTTGAAATTTTCCGTCTCTACTTATCGTTTATCTGGCTTTTCGCCTCGTCCCTTTCGTGAGCCGGCTAAACCTTCAGCCAGAAACTTTGCCGAGCAACGGAGCTCAATTGCTAAACCAGTTTAAACTCGGAAACAAAGCCGGCTTCCAGTACCAACAATTCACTACTCGTAAGATACCCGCATCCAGCAATCAGACAAATAACCCAAGTAAAGACTAGAATTTTTTAGAGTTATACCCGAAGGTAGCAGTTTTAGAATCGGAAATCTAAACCAGAACGAACATGAGCATAAAGTACTTTCAAGCATTCTGGGATTTTTGACTATGACATGATCATTTAGGAAATAAGATGGTAAAAACTTCTCAGAAAAACTTTGAGGTAACCAAAACTTTTATTTCTCACAGAACATGTACATATGTATGATTTCAAAGAAGGATAAACTAAGAATAAAAGGGACGTAGCTGAGCAATATTCCACGGTCTATCTAACTCATCCGGATTTGTACTGCCTCCAGCTCTCTTTCTCTTCTTAGTAGCAGGTCTTTCTTTGACTGGCCTCATGTCAGTTAAGTAGTACGATCCATTATGTAATACTCGACTAACTAAAAAGGGCCCTTCCCATACTAGGGAAAGTTTGTGCTTTCTTTGTTGCACAAGCCAGAGAACCAAATCACCTTTATTGAAAGATCTAGTTCGGACTCTCTGGCTATGATACTTGCGTAACTTCTGCTGATAGGCTGTAGATCTCATTTCAGCAACGATGCGAACTTCTTCGACTAAGTTGAGATCATTTTGTCGAGAAATCTCGGTATCCTCTTCGATATACACGGCCACTCTAGGAGAAGTATGAATTAAATCGCTAGGAAGAACTGCTTCTGCACCATAGACCAAGAAGAAAGGTATGTATCATGTTGACCTGTTCGGAGTTGTTCGTAAACTCCAAATTACAGAGGGTAATTCCTCTGTCCAAGCCCCCGCAGCACGTCGTAGTGGTTCTTCGAGTCTTGGTTTCAAGCCTTATAGAATTAAACCATTTTCTCTTTCGACTTGTCCGTTAGCCTGTGGATGTGCGGCTAACGCAATGTCAAGCCGGATATTTTGCTCACCGCAGAATTCAGCCAATTCTCCCATGGAAAAGTTACTCCCATTGTCCGTGATAATACTATGCGGATAACCATACCGGATTATAACATCCTCGATAAATCTTTTGGTTGTTGCTCCATCACAACTAGTGATAGGTTTAGCCTCGATCCACTTTGTGAATTTGTCCACCATCACTAAGAGGTGAGTGGATCCACTTGGGGCTCGTTTAAAAGGTCCTACCATATCAAGTCCCGAGACCGCAAAGGGCCATGTTATAGGTATTGTTCGCAGCTGATCAGCCGAAACATGAGCTTGCTTGGTGTACTTTTAGTAGCCTTTGCATGTCTTGACTAATCGTTCGGCATCTGCCTGAGCTGTAAGCCAGAAAAATCCATGTCAAAAAGCTTTTGCCACTAAAGATTTGGCTGCAGCGTGGTGGCCACACTCGTCTTCATGGATTTCCCTTAAGATTTCCACTCCTTCTTCCGGAGATACACAACGCTGAAAAACCCCAGAAACACTCCGTTTATGGAGCTCACCTTTAACAATAGTATAGGCTTTTGCTCGTCGGATAATCTGTCGACTCAGTACCTCGTCTTCGGGTAATTTGCCATCTACCAAATAATCGAGGTAGGGTTGAGTCTAGCTGGGGATTACAGCCAGAACTGCTATCAAAGGTGAGTCGGATTTGGTCGGATATTCCTCATCTACTCCCTTTATTGAGGGAACTTTGAGGTGCTCTAAAAATGCGCCATCCGGGACCTCTTTCCGCGCAGAGCCTATTCGAGATAGTGCATCTGCTTCCTCATTTTCTGCTCGAGGGATGTGTTGAACTTCAAACCCCTCGAACCATTTAGATAGATCATCCACGATAGCTTTATATGCTGCCATGTGCTTATTTGCATTACAAATATCCGAGACTTTCTGAGCAACAAGATCCGAATCTCCGTAACACATCAAACGCCGGATGCCAATATCCTTAGCAATCCGGATTCCATGCAGCAGTGCTTCATACTCGGCAATGTTGTTTGTTGCTGTGAAGTGGATCTGCAACACGTATAAAAGTTTATCTCCTTAGGGTGATTTGAGCACCACGCCAGCCCCTGAGCCCCCTCGAGCCTTAGACCCATCGAAAAAGAGGGTCCAATATTCCGACTCAGGAAGGACCATGTTCTCCTTGGTCTCTGTCCAATCAGCGACAAAGTCAGCAAGGATCTGGGATTTGATTGCTGTCCGAGGTTTGTACTCAATATCGAAAGCTACAAGCTCTATGCCCCATTTGGCGACGCGTCCTGTGGCATCGCTATTGTTGATTATATCTCTCATGGGAGCTTTGCTCACCACGGTAATTGGATGCTCCTGAAAATAGTGTCGTAACTTACGAGATGCTAGAAAAACACCATAAGCCAACTTTTGATAGTGCGGATACCGCTGTTTTGATTCTGTCAGGACCTCGCTAACAAAGTACGTCGGACGCTGCACTAGGTGTTCCTGATTTTCTTCTGGTCTCTCCACTACCATAACGATACTGACAACCTTATTTGTCGCAGCAATGTAGAGCAACATCGGTTCCTGAGGTTCCGGCGCTGCAAGGATAGGAGCAGATGAGAGTACTTTCTTCAGGTCTTGTAGTGCAGCTTCAGCTTCGTCAGTCCAGACAAAATCCTTGGTCTTCTTCAAGAGTTTGTATAATGGTGCGGCTCTTTCACCAAGCCGGCTTACAAATTGACTGACCGCAGCAATGCAACCAGTTAATCTTTGTACGTCCTTCAGGTGAGTTGGCCTGGAAATATTGAGAATAGCCTTGATCTTGTCGCGGTTCACCTCTATGCCTCTTTGAGACACGATGAAACCTAACAATATTCCGGCTGGTATTCCAAAGAAGCATTTTTTCAGGTTAAGCATGATGTTGTATTTTCATAGATTGGCGAACGTTTCCTCCAAGTCGGAAATCAACGTTTCCTTCTTTTTGGACATGACCGCGATATCATCCACGTATGCATGTACATTGCGTCCGAGTTGATCATGGAGGCAACGCTGCATCGTGCGCTGGTACGTAGCTCCTGCGTTCTTCAGCCCAAAGGGCATCATAACAAAATAGAAGGTTCCGAAGGGGGTTATGAATGAAGTTTTGACTTTGTCAGATTCCTTCATTCGGATTTGGTGATAACCGGAATATGCGTCGAGAAAACAGAGGAGTTCCGAGCCTACCGTAGAATTGATAACTTGATCAATTCTAGGCAGAGCGAACGGATCTTTTGGACAAGCCTTGTTCAAGGCAGTATAATCAATACACATCCTTAAATCAGTGGTGTCCTTTTTAGGGACCATTACAGGGTTGGCCGACCAATCAGTATGGATGACCTCTTCTATGAATCCGGCTAACTCGAGCCGCGCTAGTTCCTTAGCTATTGCCTTACGCTTTTCATCGCCAAACCGTCGTAAGGACTGTTTGACGGGTTTAGCGTTCAGGTTTACATTTAGAGAGTGCTCGGCAAGTTTCCTAGGTACTCTGGTCATGTCAGATGGCTGCCATGCGAAGATATCTTGATTTGCTTGGAGGAACTTGACGAGCGTGCTTTCCTATGCGCTACTTAGGCCTATGCCTATCTGGGTCACCTTGGAGGGGTCATCATCCTTCAACGGCGTCGTCTTCGTCTCTTCTAATTCCTTGAACTCCGGATTTGGCTTTGTGACATCCTTCTTCGTTGCGGGCATCCCAGACGGATCTATGCTCTTCTTGATCTCCTGGTACTCCTGGGCATGCAGCACGGCTTCGGCAAAGGCGACATTTCCATCTTCGCACTCTCGCACCTTCTTCGGGTCTCCCCTGATGGTGATCACGCCGTTGAGACCTGGAATTTTCATCATACTGTAAATGTAACATGGACGAGCCATAAAATCCCAGTAAGCCGGACGTCTGAATATAGCGTGGTATGCGCTCTTGAACGGGACCACTTCGAAGGAAAGTGCCTCAGTCCGATAATTCTTTGGAGTTCCAAAAGTAACATCCAAAGTGATCTCTCCCAGGGAATTAGCTTGTCTTCCTGGGACAACTCCGTGAAAGATCACAGAGCTATGGTTCAGCTGTGTTTCCGAGATCTTCATCTGGTGTAGCGTTTCGACATAGAGAATATTGATGCTGCTACCACCATCCATGAGAGTCTTGGAGAAACCATAACCGTCAATAAGTGGATTGACGATTAAAGCGTATTTTCCTCGCATGTGTAGTTTAGGCGGATGATCAGCGCGATCAAACGTGATTGCCACTTCCGACCAGTCCAGATACTGAGGGACAGCCGGAATTGTTGCATTGAGCTCGTGGAGAACTGCTTTCTTGACCTTTGCTGGTTGAGATCCGAGGAAGGTGACGTAAGTGTCCTTCTTGGTGGGAAAAGTCTTCGTCCCTTCCGACTTGGGATTTGAAGCATTAGCTTCCTCCATGTCGGAATCTTCCTTGGTTTCCTTGTCTTTTTCGAGATTTTTCTTTCCCTTCTTCCGCTTAGCTTTGTAGCCCGCGGTATCATCTCTCTTGATGTCGTCATTAAAACGACATTCAGCGTTGGTGTGGGACGAGCCCCCATTGGCGTCTAAATGATGCACACATGGGTTATTGGCAATGTCGGCCCAAGTGTAGGTTTTGCCTGGTTGTTGCTCTCCTCTGCCTTGGACCCTTGACATCCCACAGCCACGCCCGCGGCCTCCGCCACGTCCTCCTCGTCCTCCAGACTCAGAAATAGTAGTGACCACTACTGTCTTCGTGTTGGGTTTTTCTTCTGAGGTATTTTTGCACTTCTGAGCTTGTTGCTTTGGTTGTTTTGCCGACTGAGGCACAGCTAGGGCATTGAGTAATCCCCCTGCATCGTCGTCAGCATCTGCATACTTGCTCGCTGTTTCTATCATCTCTCCCAGATCAGTAACCTTGTCACACTTCAAGCGATGGCGCAGTAAACCAATTGGGAGACCTGCGATGAAAGCTTCAATCGCAGTTTGATCGTTTACTCCTTCGCATGAGTTTTTTATGTCAATCCATCGTTCGAGATAATCCCGGCAAGTTTCTCCGGCTTTCTGGGTGCAACGTTGTAGGTCTCCAACCGTATAGGGCCTCCGATATGTGCCTTCGAAATTCCGAAAGAACGCACTTTGCAAATCATACCAGTTGTGGATGGTGTTTGCCGGAAGTTCATTGAGACATGATCGTGCCGTCTTCCGCAACATAAGTGGGAGATATCGGGTTGCGACCAGGCTGTTTCCGCCTTTCGCAATGCAGCAAGATTGGAAGAAATCCTGTAACTAGGTGTCTGGCCGAGCAATGCCGTCGTAGGCTTGGATATGTCTTGAGATAGCAAATCCTTCCGGGAATTTTGTAGCTCTACTGCGTGGTCCGAAGCACTTTGGGCCCATGTACACGTCATCGTTTTCATTGCGCCGAGCCTCTATGTTGGAGTTGATCCTGTGCCTTGCATTCTTCAGGGATAGAGATCGTCCTGAATGTTGGCTGTGGCTGTGGTGCCTTGGAGCCGGACTTCGGCTTCTGCCACCACCTCCTCCGCCATGTCGTCCTCCTTGACCTCCTTGGGGGCCGTTGTGATAACTGTGTGGTGGAGAGGGTGGTGTAGCTGGATAGTTTCCGGCTGATCGCCGGCCTCCGTCCGGAGCGTCATTATTCCAGTTCCGGGGAGGTTCTTGACTATGACGAGCCCCCTGCCGGCTTGTTCCAACGTGGTTTCCGTCGTTCCTTCGTCCATCGTTCCCACCATGGTGAGGCTCAGCCGGACGGCTCTCATGTCTAGGAGGTGGCATTCTCTGACGATCCTCCTCCCGATGTTTCTCCTTATCTTCTCCCTTTCGATCGTTGAATTCTCGTCGGGGAGGATTCCTCGGATCCAGTGCAGCGATCGCGTCTTTCTCGGCTGCTGGAGCGACATTGCTCCAGTTATGTGTAGCTCTGCGATGTTGTCCCGACGATCCGGTTCTTGAATAATTGTCTTCCCTGCGTTCGGGGTGATGGTACTGCGCTCGAACGTAATGGGATCTTGCGTCAGCCCATGCCGGATCTGTGCGACATTGGTCAGAATCCGTGACCAGTTTTTGACTTCCGGACAGGGCGACCTTCTGCTGCTCCAGTCCCTTGTTGAGTAGCTTGATACCCAAGCGTATCTCCTCTGGCCCTTGATTAGCTGATAGAATTCCACGAGCTGCCACGGTATTTTGCACTGGTGTTGGGTATACCCAATCTCTGTTGATATCCTTCCGTGGCTTCCCCATCTCATCTCTGAAAAGGACGGCACGGACACGTGGATATTGGTTGTCATCTATGTGACTCTTCCATGTCTTCTGATGTAGACGGGACATGTACTCCTTGGTTGACATGCGCTTCTTCTCCACCTCGATGTTTTTGGCTTCATCAAGGAGTTGTTGACGACGCGCTTCTAGGGCCTGGGCCCTTTCGTCCAGCTCATATGCAGTAAGTTCTGCAGCTGTGGGGATAGGTGTGGTTAAGGTGGCATCGATTAGTTTACACGCACCTTCAGTGATCACGTGTCCATCCACCAATGCTTCTTTTTTCGGCTTGTCTGGGATAAGTGCTCCATCCGAGTCTTCCTCGTATTCCTCGGCAATCACCTCCTCTGTCAGAGGGTCTTTTGCCAGGGTCTTGTTCTTCTTGTTCTTCTTCTTTGCCTTCTTGGTAGTGCCGGTAGCAAAGACGACTTTTGGTCCATTTCCCGGAGTCAAGCTCTGATCGGTACTTTCGGACATCTATACCTCGGGATTATCTCCGACGTCCATGTCATCCTGCGCTTTGGGAGAGTGTTCCCCGGATCCTTCATTCATGGCTTCTCCTTCTTCTGCAGCTTTGGAGTTGTACTCCTCTTCATATTCCACGGAGAACTTTCAGAAATTTGTCGATGTCATAGATTCATCCGAGGATGCGGGAATGTCGGCGTTTGTTCCAATTGCCGCTAGCACCGAGTCGGTGTTTTCTCCAGCATCGACAGAGCCGGATCTGGATCCAACATATCCGACGAAGTGCGATGCGTGCTTCCTAAGGTACCTACGGCTTTCGCGATCAGCCATATCGAAACTTTTAATAGTTTCGAGGATTGCATCTGCGCTAGCGCCTTGCAGCATCATACGTCTTAGTGTGTACCTGAGGAAAGGCCTGTCTGTCCCGGCATGGTCAGAGCTGGAATCAGTGTCGTTGATATGCTCCTCCTGGATTTCGACTTCCACGGGTGGGTCGATCTAGGATCCGGCTTCTCCAGGGAGATCCACTCCAGATTCGACTTGGACCGTGAGGTCTTCTTTAGGCTCGGATTTCTCCACTATCTCCGCAACTGGTGCGGGCTGGGTGGGATTAGGGTTTTCTGAGATCCGGAACTCTGCCGCCTCCGTGGACAAAGGGGACCCAGCAGATTCTTCTGCCTCTATCATCACCGCTGGGGTGGGTTGGGCAGTTTCAGCGAAACCGATGTAAACATCGATCTCGCCAAAAGACATGATTGTATAGGCAGTCACGACTTCCCTAGCCGGAATCCAAGTCTCGTCGAGAACGATGAGAGGGACGTCGCTAGCATAGAGGATGCGACAGACGGCGATGGTCTCACCGATTCCGATTCTTGCAGATTCTGCTCGGAACGCAGATCTGAAGCTCACTTGTCCCACGGTGGGCGCCAACTGTCGTCGGATTGATGACAAGTACGCCATGAGGGGGTCCTCGAGGCGTGCAGAAGAGAGGGGGGGGGGGGGGGGTGAGACGTACGGTATTCCGGGACGGTGAGCACACAAGTTTACCCAGGTTCGAATCCGCCGGCTTTGGACGGATCCTACTCCTGCTAGCAATCCAGTAATACGGCAGAGCCGGAATATGGGTTACAATGGTATCGCTTGTGCGAGTTGAGGGTCTAAAGTATTGGGTGTGCCCTAAAGGCTCTCCCTAGGACGTCTTATATAGATATCCGGCTTAGGGTTTACAGGAGAGATTAATCTGACTACGACTAAGAGTTGGTTACAGAATACATCTTAAACTACAAGTAACATTATGGGCCTAAGTCGGTAAGTCTTTTGGGCCTTCCCGTAGCTGGATTAGACTCCGTCTTCTCTCCCGACTGGGCCGCCCGTGAAGCAAAGCTCGAACCCGAAGTGGGCCACCCTGGTCATTGAGGAACTGTGAGGATACCCGGAAAGTAAATCCCCAACAGACATGTTCTATTCATAATTCCCAACTTTTAGATTTTTAGCTAACATTGTGCAATTAGACGACTTTGTGCAATTAGATGACTTTATGTCTATATTTTGAAAGATTCAACTTTTAGGTATGAATTTCCATGATAGCAATTTTCACCCCGTCTTTGGAAAAACTCAAAGAAAAAAAAAATAGAAAACTTGCGCATGATGCCCTCTAGTGTGTGTATTATTTTCCATAAAATGCTAAACCTGAAATTTGAAATCTTGGAAGTCGATGATGGTATAGTAGTACAGAGTGATCCTACTTCCTCCGATACCTTGGAAATGTTTTTGGCGTTTATATGAAGGATCTATTTTTGGCTGCATTATAGTAGCAATTTTCAAACGTTGAATTTTTTCCAGTTTTTTGAAATATCGCCATTCGCAGTAGGTGGACAAGGGATAGTACTTCTTAAATCGTGCCACCGCTTTTGATGCACATCATCAAGATCTGGCTAGCCTTCAAATATATTAATACTAGTCCCTACTCCAGGTCCTCTATTTCACACCATGCGAAGGGAAAGCACCAAAGCATGTCCGCATTCAAAAAAATCAAAGGTGAGAGGAAGCACACAAGCCGGCATCACGTTTTTGTGTGAAGCAAGTATTAGTATGAAGAGAATACAAAAGAGAGTATGGTTCAGCTTATCGGTGGAGGAGCCGGATCCGATGCTGTTTCTTGTTTAATTTTAGGGTCCTCTGTGTTAAACTATGGACCTCGATATAATATTCTCTTTTTGAGGTCCTTACTATAACTTGTACTTCCACTGATGGTCTTAAGTCAAGCATCTCGGTCTTTGGGACCTACCATGGTTGAAAAAGGGTTAATTGGATAGATGCAATTGCACTTTTGGGCTATTTGAGAAACTCCACTACAACTTTTGTCTTTCGTAAAAATGCCACTTCAATTCTACATGTTTCATATACGCACATTATGCACACTTAAACACACATACACAACAATATACACTTGTATTTCAGTCATATTTCAGTCATACATACATATACATGGTGGGGCCCACCTAAATTGTGCTAACGTGGGATTGCAACTGTCAGAAAAAGAATGAATTCGTCATTACATTCAGATAAAATACATCGATTTTCTGTTGTTATATACTTATTCTTAGAAAAAGAAGCAGCACGATCTTTCACATAAAGAAAAAAGTCATCATCAGGTATACATACATGCATATGCATATGTTACAACTTTCTATATGGCAAGTCTGACTACAGGAAACAAATATATGCATGCATCGGATGTATATAAAAATGAGAAATATGTATAGAGCTGTTAGTTATAATTCAAACACAATTTATTTTAATAGCAGTCAATATTAACAAAAACCAGCGAGGGTTTTGAAAGATTTAACTTTTGAACACAGGAAGGGCCCCGAAGGATCTAGACTGAACTTATATTACTAGTTAAGGGTACATGCCTTGCACGCTGAGACAAATGGATGATATCTAGTGGTATTTGTTAAACTCGTTTTTGTGTTTATACAAAAATAGAGTTATATGGTTGTGGTAATTCAAACTAATTTAAGTTTGTCAGAGTTTATCGATAATTATGTCAACGTCTACAACATTGATTTAGTTTAATTATATTATATATATATTTACGTATTATATAGACTAGGCATTGTATATATCAGCACATATAATTTCATAAACTTAGTTAGACTTGGAGAAATTTGACTTAAGTTAAATTCAGAATTCTATTAGTTCAGACCAGGGAAGTAAATATACTGTAATCATCATGATTTTTACTATTTTGAGTGGTCCCACTCAGTAAGCGGTGACAAATGTGGGAAACATCATTCTAGTGAAAGAAACACCAAGTACACACTCACCGTATCCAAAACAAAAATAATACTCCCTCTGACCTATATTAGTTGAGTCAGATTTGTCTAGATACGGATGTATCTAGAACATTTTAGTATTAGATACATTCTATCTAGAAAAATTCAAGTCAACTAATATGGGTTGGGGGAGTACCAATTTGCAGGTTGTCCAACTATATAAATCAATGAAGTGTTTGAGATGCGAGTACATACGTTTGACTGATCAGATTTTACACATAAAAATTATTTATAAATGCTAATTAAAATTGCATACAATATTATTGATAAGAAAGATTATAAAAGCACGTACAAGCTGCACCATCTAATTACAGATTATTGTGTTATATTTGTTGAGGCTGCATACTTCTTTTCTCCTTCCTGTTTCCTGGTCGCTTGTTAAAAATGTTGTCTTGTCACTGGTAACTGTACCGCTTCATGTGTGCGTTCACTCCATCTAATCACATCGTGAGGTAGCCAGAAAATTAGAGCCTAGAAGAACTGGCAAAAATTGTCAGCGGGTCAGCACAGGTGACGGGGCGAAGTGCGAATCCCTGCCTCATGGAACGTTAGATTGGCATATCAAACGGTCTATATGTCGCCATGCAGCCATCTGCCTAAAGCCAATAAATGTGAACCGTCTGATTAACATGATCCAACGGTGTATATGCTTGGACATTCGTATCTTACCACTATATAGTGTATAAATAACTTTAAACATTAACCATTGAATCAAGACTCGCAAATCCTAACATTACCTACTGTTGGATTTGCTTTTCTATTCCAACATCTATAAGATTCTATTAATAGTTTTTAGCACTATGCACAAACCTTAAAACACACTTTTCCATCATTTTAGAATCTTTTACGTTATTTTTGTAGACCATATTATCAAAAGTTTCAAGTACTATGTAGCTGATAAATATTCATTTTTATATGATGTAAAGTACAAGAACCAAATATACACCAAAACTTTATAGATGTGTGACTTAAAAATATACTTTTGAGCTTTACCATTTTATATAATGATGATATGTCATACTCCTACTTCTATTATGTGCATCTCACATGCAAGACACGTGCAACTTACTAGTGAACTTAATAGTCTATATCATATAGGGATATTCACTTCGGCTCGCAGGTGTACGTGCACCCATTGTGAGAAAACATTTTTTAAAATATTAAAAAATTCGAAACAATTTTTTTGCATATATATTTTATTTTGTTTTACAAGTTTTCGGGATAAAAGAATATTTTATGTATCGTGTATAAAAAAGATAAAATATATCATAGGAATACGACTATGCACGTGACATTTTTTGTCCTTTTTATACACGACACATAAAATATTATTTCGTCCCGAAAACTTATGAACCAACATAAAATGTTCGAATGTATATGTAGTAATTTATTTTCGATTTTTGTGACATTTTAAAATATGTTTTCACATACTGGGTGCATTTGCACCTATGAACCGAATTGCCGCCTCCATATCATATAGTACTAGTAAGTTGCACGTGCAAGTATAGACTAGTAAGTTGCACACGACTTGCACGTGAGACACATATAAATATAAGTAGTATGATATATCATCACTGTATAAAACTAGACTTTTATTTGCGCCCTCACGGAGCACGATCGATAAGCAGAACGCCCGATAATATGATCACACTACATGTACGTGCAAGAGAAAAGATGAAACTAAACTGAAGCGTGAAAAACACAAAGTGCTAAGCAACACTAAGAAGGGAAGCACGCTGCTAAAATAGAGCCATAGAGACTATTGTCCATCTAGACTCCTCTTTGAGACCTTCGGGTCATGGTTGGTAGGCAGAACGTTAGGATAACGCTGATGCAAATTACAACATACATTCTTGAAGCTATTTGTGGTTGTAGCATACTAAACTCTGCTAGTGTATACGTTTCCTACCACGTATAAGCCAACAAGGCTAATAAATCATTGAGTCTATGAGTAATGAGGCTCAGTAGTACAAGTCAAGGCACTTAGGATAAACGTTGATGATTCAACACAAAAATATTCGGAGGAGTGCATACACTAGATATATATACAGACAACAATGTTGCACGTATGTATGAGATTCCTTTGCTGAAAACTCTTACGGGACGGCGTGGCATTCATAGTCCAGGCCAAGGAACTTAGGCTAAACATTGATATGATGATTCAGCATGAAAAACATTTGGAGACGCATAGTTAAGTATACACTGAATATACATACAAACAACAATGTTTCATGTATGTACAGGATTTCTTTGTAGAAAACTTCTACGAGTATGACGTGAGCTATCACGATTGGAGTCTCTCCATCAGTTGTTCCGAATTTTCCTCATCATATTTACTCTTGTTTGACATATGTGTACGTACACAAGTGTACATATACAAATGCGTATTTGTACGCACAACAACGGATATCACCAGAAGTCTCCCGATATCAGAAGATCAAAGAGGTCGCCGATAAGCGCGGCAACTAGTTATACATCCGATGTGTGCTCTAGAAACCGCTCCATAAAAGATCTGCCATCGTAGATATCACATGTCTTTAACTCGATGTTCCTCTAGGCAGTCTTTTATCTCGCGCAATAGAAATTACGAAAAGACCATTCACATGCTCATATAAGAAAGTGAAAAATAACAAAAAGTAAGCATTGCAAAAGATGTTTGCTATTAAAACATCACATAGATCTTACATCGCAAAGAATAACAAACTTTCACATAGGCGAACAGAATGTATATCGACATAAAATAAAGATCATAAAAGTTGCTTATTTATTTTAAACATTAGTACAAAATAGGTTACAAAGACTATAACAGTCTAAAAGCTAAACCTTAGCTATGTCCAACAGTCTAAAATCTAAACCTTACTTAGCTATGTATAACATGCTAACGGCTAGACTCTAAACTACTACTTGCTGTTGCCATAGAAATGACACTTATGAAGAAGAAGAACTTATGTCGTATAGAAGACTTCGTCATCACCGCCGATCCTGCTGCCTTCCGTCTTCACTCCACCAACACAGCCACCGCACCTGCTGCCACCCGCTTTCACTCCACTAACGCAGGCAACATGATCGGTTACAGAGATGATCTCCTTGCTCCTAACTTCTGTGTGCTGGTAAGCCGCTCTTGCAGGCACCCTTGTGCGGGAATCAGTGAGGCAGTCTCTCCGTGATCAAGTCAACACATTCTTCGTCTGAGTTTGAAAAGCTTCGCATGGCCGAGAATCGAAAAGATGAAAACTCGGAGAGGATGGAGTTGGAAAAAGAGGGAGATGAGGGCACCGCGAGCAAGGGACAAAGTGGGAAGAACCAAGAGAAATAATAGATTTGAACGGAGCACCGAGAGAGACGCAGAGAGAAGACAGGTTGGAGCATAGAGGAGGGCGAGGGAAAACCTCATAAAAAATACAGGGTTACCTTCGAAGATAGGCCATTCGCGGCTGGGAACAACGGGTGCTGGCATAGGAGGGAGAGCTACAGATAGGAGTGCAGCCTCATGGTTTATCTGAGGCAAAAACGTATGCCGCCTTCTTATCATCGTGGGTTACAGAAGCATCGTTCTTTGCATAAAGCAGACGCGTCGACACATGACGTGGCTCGTTGGGCCTCCCATATAGACGCAGAGGCATCACATAAAGAGTAGCCGCACCAGCGTCCTTCAGACGAGGAGTATCAAAGCTAGGTCAAGTGTAGTCAAAGAAATCCATCCTAAGACGAGGCGAAACCTCTGACAACAAACCCTCCTTGTTTATGCAAGAGCAGTAAACATAGGGCGTCGTGTTCTTGCTGTCGCCGGGGATGGATACGTCGTGTTGCGTGATGAATGGGTGCACCGAAATAGGGTGTGCCTCATCCGGCCTCACGCGTGTTTCTACAGCCATCACAACTGGTCCCTTCTCACCGCCCACAGTAGGGCAAGGAGTCCCACAGTTGACTCAAGCGCAGCCAAAGAAATCCAACCCGAGACGAAGCGAAAGCGAAATGAATAGTTAAAAAATAGGCAAAAGAAATGTCAGTAGAAACACAAAAAAAAACAAAAAATAGAAGATCAAACCTAACGAAATAGAACCAAAACAGTTGAAAATAAGAGCGAAACACTTACCTTAAAACAACGAAGAAGAGAACCAGACACGGGGATGACCGAGACGCCGACTAACTTGTATCAAGACGCCTTCCATTATTTCCCAACATGAACAATAAGATAAGTAGAATACAGAAAGAAACGTGAAACACGTACCTTAAAACATCAAGAAGGCAAGATGATGTAGCGATGATGAAGAAGTGAAGAAACTCATAGCAAGAGGCCTTCAATCGTTTCCAAAGGAGAACAATGGCGAG
Organism: Avena eriantha; assembly: GCA_910589775.1. NCBI lineage: Eukaryota > Viridiplantae > Streptophyta > Magnoliopsida > Poales > Poaceae > Avena > Avena eriantha. Next base: position 4,179,362 of record OU342746.1, read on the forward strand.
AGTTTTTGCTTCGAACTCACCTATTGACCATGAGAAACCATGTCTAGGTGGAGTTACTAATGCCACATCTGCTTCCAACTCAGCTCTTGACAGCAAGGACGGATATACGCGGAGAGATAACGCTGCTAGCTGGTCGGCAGCCACAAGAACCCATGGGCGTCTATAGTGTGGGCCCCCTAGGTTAACCCTCCGAGAATCCCTGTTATGCATACACCACGATCTCAAGATCAGTCTGTTGTGGCACATAACCTATAAGTATCAAAGTAAACATCCATTACTTAAGCGGATACAAGTCATACCTCAAATGCTGTTATGGCTACATTAGACATCATCAACGAAACTTTATCGAAGCATAGAGCCCGAGCCATGCCTTAACCTACATGCAGCTGACTGGGAGAATGTCCTAGCTCACATAGTTGTCATCATCACCTTCTTCTTGATATCTGACTAAGTTAATAGCCAGGAACAATGCCAGTGTGTACTTTAAATATACTCGCAAACCACCTTAAGAGAATAATAATAATAAGAGGATATGTAATATGGCTGTGGTAGTAGGAGGGCTCCAAGAGAGGTTCTTTTATCAAATAGTTTCTCTTGTAGATATGGCATCTACAAATCTTTGTTGAAAACTTTTGTAAAACATTTTTAGAAACCTTTTTGAAAAGTTTTGAAAAACACTAGGATTGAGTCACCCATCTCATCTCGTGGTCCTTACTCGACCATTTTTTCCATCTTCCGTGATCCTTCAAGATCACCTCACCTTCTCTGGTGTCCTTTAGACCACCCTTTTCAGAAAACTCTTTCCTTTCGAAACACCTTTTTTTAAAACAAATTCAACACCACTCTACAACAACTTTCCCAACCGTCCATGACCATGGATATGGCTATTCGAATAGATTACACTCTATAGAGATTGTACACTTTACCCACGCCATCTGGGTGCCCTCCCCTGATCCCTTATAGATCGTGGGTCGAGTAACCGGTCAAGACCTTCGTAATGCCCACTCTAGTATAAGTGCCTACCCTACGAGTCGTTCATAGTAAACGCATGGCGGCCCGCAGACCGTTCGTTCCTTCTCCTGGTTGATGATTTGCATGGACCTTTCCTGGAGAAGGACCACCCTCTAGGGATCGCAATACTCTATAGTAGTTGTGAGGCAACCTATACTAGAGTGAACAAACTTCAAGTATAGCCCCTTCTCATATAGGAGTAATGTGGTTACCCAGGTTAATTGTTCTAGCAAACTGCAAAGAAACGGGTGCATTTTCGTAACCATTTTCCTCCTTTTTTCCTTCAGCATCTTTTGTAAAAAAACCCTTATTTCTCAAACTACTCTTGGTAGGTTAGACCTGACCAAGGTTTTACCATAAAACATTTTGTAAAACTTTTCCGGGGACTACCCATCAAGAATATCATTTTGTGGCCCAAAAGTTGAGACGCCAGTGCATCGCGGTACCCGCGTGGATTTTAATCACCGTGATTCGAAAAGTTAGGGCGCTAATTGCTGAGAAGCGTGTTTCGAGTGAATGATGGCCAAACCCAATATTTTAAAACCACGCCCATTAAGTCAGGATATTCCGTTACACTAGTTCCTATTGTGCCCCTTCTTCGTCGGTCTCTCTTCTTAGCCACCCTGCATGTGTCGCAGGGGCAAATCCATTACTGTACTTGTTGGGGATATACTTTCCGGGTATCCTCACAGTTCCTCACTAACCAGGGTGGCCCACTTCGGGTTAGAGCTTTGCTTCACGGGCGGCCCAGTCAGGGAGAAGAGACAGAGTCCAATCCGGCTATGGAAAGGCCTAGAAGACTTACCGACATAGGCCCATAGTGTTACTTGTAGTTCAAGATATACTCTGTAACTGACTGTTAGTCGTAGCCAGATAGATCTCTCCTGTAAACCCTAGGCCAGATATCTATACAATCCGTCCTAGGTAGATCCTTTAGGGTACCCAATAGTCTACAATCTCAACTCGCACAGGCAAACCCCGTGTAACCCATATTTCGGCTCAACCGTATTACTGGATTGCTAGTAGGAGTAGGATCCGTCCAAAGCTGACGGATTCGAACCTGGGTAAACTTGTGTGCTCACTGTCCTGAAACACCGTATGTCTCTGTTGGGTCCGCAACATAGAAAACAAAAATTTTCCTACGGTGTGAACTACACGCCAAGATCTATCTACTAGGTACAAAGCAACGGGTGGACATACATCCAACGAGAACTTACCCTCGAAGACAACGAGTTTTGTTAACGAGTAGGAACTCATGGTTGATGTAGTCGTACACTTGCCGATCTCAAGATCGTGAGGAAGTCCGAGCGCCGCAACTCAGCAGCGCATCCGCACTCACACACACGTTCAAGCCACCGGACAACCTCCACCTCCTCGCTCCAGCGATCCAGCGGAAGAAGCAACTCCTTCCAGACGAAATGCCACCGAGAACATGTATCTCGCTAATCCGAGACCGTGGGGGAATAATTCTAGAGGAGGAGAGAGATCCTTCACAAGGAGGTGTGTAGATGAAGGAGGGAATGGGTGGCCTTTTATAGGTAGAGGGGGGGGGTGCCCCTCTCTCCATGGCCGGCGCATGGGGGGGGGGGGTGACCCCTCACCTCCCCCATTCATGTGGTGGTAACCCCTCCACATCAAAATGCCTCTTCACATTCCCTTTTAAAGTCTCCACTTTAAATGCATTAAATTTCTCCAAATTTAATGCTCTCTCATTTAATAAAACTCTTTTATTAAATTTATTCAGAATTTTGTTAATTACTTTAATTAACAAACATTCACATATAGCCCCTTGCAATATTTCAATATCACATGCAGAACCACTTTCTGCAATTTCACCCGAAACAATTTCCGCGCTTTGGAATTCTTTCGTCTGAAACATATGTGCTCCAAAATGGTGTCCGGTAACTCTTAAGTGTGCCACCCTATGGTTCGCGAATAATACAGACATGATCCAGACCCTTCTCCGATCAATAATCAGCAGCGGGACCTGGAGATCCATACTGACTCCTACACATTCAACGATGACTTCTGTGATCGTGAGAACCTTTAACACTTGTAACTAAATCCCTTTGTCTCTCGATATATTACATGTCTGAGATTCGATCATCGGTATCTCCGTACCTAGTTTGATCTCGTTACTAACATGCACTCTTTTCTCGTTCCCGTGATATAACATTCTAGTGATCACATCACTTGCTTACAAGCTATCTTAATGTGATATCACCGAGAGGGCCCAGAGTATATCTATCCGTCATATGGATTGACAAATTCCACTCTTGATCCATGAGCCTCAACATAACACCTTCGTAGTACTGAACCCATCTTTATAGTCACCCTTTTACGGTGTGGCATTTGATGTTATCAAGATACTCTTCCGATATTAGCAATTAACATGATCTCATGGTCTAAGGATAAAGATTACTTCGTATGATGTTATAGCAATATAAACATAATGACTTGATCGTAATGCTATACTTCGGATGAATGTTCATCACATCATTCCACCAATTGTGTGACCTTGTTATTAACAACATCCAATGTCCATGATCAGGAAACCTTGATCATCTTGTTAATCAACAAGCTAGTCTATAAGAGAGGCATAACTAGGAACCCTTTTTGTTTATTAAACACACATGTATTGATGTTTCCGATCAATACAATTCTAGCATGTAAAATAAACATCTATCATATATAAGGAATATATAATAACAACTTTATTATTGCCTCTCAGGGCATATTTCCTTTAGTCTCCCACTTGCACTAGAGACAATAATCTAGTTCACATAGTGACAAATCTAACACCCATGGAGTTTTGGTGTTGATCATGTTTGTCCCTAGGGAGAACTTTAGTCAACGGATCTGCTACATTTAGGTCCGTGTGTACTTTACAAATCTTTATATCTCCATCCTTGACATGCTCGCGGATGGAGTGAAACCGGCGCTTAATATGCTTGGAATTCTTGTGAGACCTTGGTTCCTTTGCGTTGGCTATGGCTCCATTATTGTCACAATAGATCACAATTGGGTCCAACGCACTGGGAACCACACCTAGTTCCATAATGAACTCGTTCATCCAAACCGCCTCCTGCGCCGCTTCTGAAGCAGCAACACATTCCGCCTCCATCGTTGATCCAGCCACCACAGGTTGTTTGGAACTCCTCCAACTAACTGCTGCTCCGTTCAAGAGAAATACGTATCCGGATTGAGACTTAGAGTCATCCGGATTGGTGTCAAAGCTAGCATCGACATAACACTTAGTGACCAGCTCTTCTTCACCTCCGTATATAAGAAACATATCCATAGTTCTTCTCAAGTACTTGAGGATGTTCTTTACCGCTATCCAGTGTTCCGAACCTGGATCAGATTGGTACCTACTAGTCAAACTAATAGCATGTGCCACATCCGGTCTTGTACATAGCATGGCATACATAATAGAGCCTATGGACGAGGCATAGGGGATCTTATCCATCATCTCTCTTTCTTCCGCCGTAGCCGGACTTTGAGTCTTACTCAATGTCTTGCCTTGCAACATAGGTAAGAACCCCTTCTTACTTTCGTCCATATTAAACTTCTTTAATATCTTATCAAGGTATGTACTCTGCGATAGCCCAATTAGGCGCCTTGATCTATCTCTATAGATTTTAATGCCTAATATATATGATGCTTCACCAAGGTCTTTCATCGAAAATTTGCTGTTTAGATAACTTTTAACACTGTTTAAAAGATCTATATCATTTCCAATCAATAATATGTCATCCACATATAATATCAGAAATGCCACATAGCTCCCACTCACTTTCTTGTAAATACAAGCCTCTCCATAAGTTTGGACAAATCCAAACTCTTTGATCACCTCATCAAAGCGGAGATTCCAACTCCGGGATGCTTGCTTCAGTCCATAGATGGATCGCTGAAGTTTGCATACCTTATTAGCATCCTTAGGATCGACAAAACCCTCATATACAACTCTTCTTCAATATTACCATTGAGGAACACAGTTTTGACATCCATCTGCCATATTTCATAATCGAAATATGCAACAATTGCTAACATAATCCTAACCGACTTAAGCATCGCTATGGGAGAGAATGTCTCATCGTAGTCAACTCCATGAATTTGTCTAAACCCCTTTGCGACAAGTCGAGCCTTATAGATGGTCACATTACCATCAGCATCAGTTTTTCTTTTGAAAATCCATTTATTCTCAATGGCCTTTCGGTCGTGAGGTAAGTCCACCAAGTTCCAAACTTGGTTCTCGTACATGGATTCCATCTCGGATTTCATGGCTTCTAGCCATTTGTTGGAATCTAGGCTCATCATCGCTTCTTCATACGTCGCAGGGTCATCCATTTCATCAACCATGAAATTCACAACAGGATTACCATACAGTTTAGGAGCTGCACATGTCCTGCTTGACCTGTGAGGTTCGGTAGTGTCCTCTTTCGGAGTTTCATAATCATTATCATTAGCTCTCTCTTCATCAGGTGAAGTCAACTCCGAAACAACTTCTGGTGCTGCGCCACTCGCCATTCCATGAAGAGAAGGTTCAATAACCTCTTCGAGTTCTACCTTCCGACTACTCACACCTTTCGCGAGAAACTCCTTCTCAAGAAAGGATCCATTCTTGGCAACAAAAACCTTGCCCTCGGATCTGTGATAGAAGGTATACCCAATTGTGTCCTTAGGGTATCCTATGAAGACGCATTTTTCCGCTTTGGGTTCGAGTTTATCCGGTTGAAGTTTCTTCACATAAACATCGCATCCCCAAACTTTAAGAAATGACAGCTTAGGTTTGTTTCCAAACCATAATTCATACGGTGTCATTTCAACGGATTTAGATGGTGCCCGATTTAAAGTGAATGCAGCTGTTTCTAGTGCATAACCCCAAAATGACAGTGGCAAGTCAGTCAGAGACATCATAGATCGAACCATATCCAATAAGGTACGATTACGACGTTCTGACACACCATTACGTTGTGGTGTTCCGGCAGGCGTGAGTTGTGAAACTATTCAACACTCTTTCATGTGTGTGCTAAACTCGTAACTTAGATACTCTCCTCCATGGTCAGACCGTAGAAATTTGATCTTTCTATTACGATGATTTTCCACTTCGTTCTGAAATTCCTTGAACTTTTCAAAAGTTTCAGACTTGTGTTTCATCAAATAGATATACCCATATCTACTCAAATCATTCGTGAAAGTAACAAAATAACGACATCCACCTCGCACCGACACACTCATTGGTCCACACACATCAGTATGTATGATTTCCAATAGATCTGTCGCCCGTTCCATTGAACCGGAAAACGGCGTTCTAGTCATCTTGCCCATAAGGCATGGCTCACATGTATCAAATGATTCAAAATCAAGTGATTCCAAAAGTCCATCAGAATGGAGTTTCTTCATGCGTTTAACGCCAATATGACCTAGATGGCAGTGCCACATATATGTAGACATATCATCATCATTATGAATGTGTGTAATATTACTATCGAGATCCAACAGAAATAAACCATTCAACATAGGTGCATGACCATAAAAGATATCATTCTTATAAATCGAACAACCATTGTTTTTAGATTTAAAGGAATGACCACTTTGCATTAAACACGATCTAGATACAATGTTCATGCTCAGTGCAGGCACTAAATAACAATTATTTAGGTTTATAACTAATCCCGATGGCAAATGGAGAGGTAGCGTCCCGACGGCGATCACATCAACTTTTGATCCATTGCCGACCCGCATTCTGACCCCATCCCTTGCTAGTTGTCGCTTGTTCCCTAGCCCCTGAACCGATTTACATATATTAGCAACCGATCCCGTATCAAATACCCAGGTGCTACTGCGAGTACTAGTCAAGTACACATCAATAACATGTATATCACATATACCTTTATTTTCCTTGCCGGACTTCTTGTCCGCCAAATACTTGGGGCAGTTGCGCTTCCAATGGCCAGTCCCCTTACAATAGTAGCACTCGGTATCAGACTTAGGGCCAGCTCGGGGTTTCTTTTCAGGCGTGGCAACAGACTTGCCACCCTTCTTTCCCTTGTGCTTGTCTTTCTTGAAACCGGTGGTCCTATTGATCATCAACACTTGATGTTCTTTCCTAATCTCCACTTCTGCAGTCTTAAGTATTGACAGAAGCTCGGGAAGAGACTTCTTCATGCCTGCATATTATAGTTCATCACGAAGCTCTTGTAGCTAGGTGGCAGAGATTGGAGAACACGATGTATGCCTAAGTCAATGGGAATCTTTATTCCCAAGGACACAAGCTTATCGGTGTACCCAGACATTTTGAGTACGTGCTCACTAACGGAGATGTTTTCCTCCATCATGCAGCTAAAGAACTTTTCTGTAGCATTATAACTCTCTATGGCAGCATGGGTATCGAAAATCATTTTCAATTCTCCCATGGTATCGAAGGCATAGCCATTTTCGAAATGCTTTCGAAGTTCTGGCTCTAGCCCATACAGTATGCCGCAATGAACTAAGTTGTGGTCCTCCTGACGAGTCACATAGACATCCTTTTCCTTGTCAGGAGCATCAGGAGCTGGTGGGGGGCCTAGCGGCGCATCGAGCACATATTGCTTTTGTGCAGCAGTGAGGAGAATCCTCAAATTCATAGCCCAGTCGGTGAAGTTGCTACCATTCGCAGCAAGTTTCTCTTTTTCCATGAACACATTGAAATTAAAAGCAGGTGGTGCCATCTACAACAGAATTTGTAAAGTTTATTTAGACTAAGTTTATGATAGATTGATTTCAACTAATCCAAATTACTAATGAACTCCCACTCAAAAACGACATCCCTCGTGTCTTTTTGGTGATTACATGAACCAAATCCACTACACCAAGTCTGATCATCACGTGAGTTGATGTAGCTTCAAAGGCGAGCATCTATATGGGCATCATATCAACTATATGACTCATGCTTAACCTTTCGGTCCGTGTTCCGAGGCCATGTTTGTGCATGCTAGGCTCGCCAAGCAAGAACCTTAGTATTCGCGTGTGTAAAACTATCTTACACCCGTTCCTATGAAAGCGTAGATTCGAGTACACCTGATCATCACGTGATGTCTCGAAACACGATCCACAAAACGGTGCATACTTAAGGGAGAACACATTTTTATCTTGATATCTAAATGAGGGATCATCTTATAATGCTACCAAAAGCGCCAAACTAGAAGTATAAGATGCTAACATCTAATGTGTAAAGTGAGATGATATGGTCCATGCATTTGATCTCTATCACTTGCATCGTGGTATGATATCTATCATTCCTTTGTGTGTAAGGCCAAGGTCTACGGAACTTACACGTTGAGTGTGTTGTAAGAGTATCTATCATACATCTACTTACAACAATACCATATCAATACACTAGCCCAGCAACGATCTAAACTAGACGCCTCTAATTTATCAATTGCAAGTTTTACGTGGCTTAGGGCTTTCGGAGATAGAACCGTTCTCACCTACGAACATGAACCACAACGAGGATAACTAAGTTATTAGCAACAACGAGGATCACCTCCGAGCGCCGCAACTCAGCAGCGCATCCGCACTCGCACACGTTCAAGCCACCGGACAACCTCCACCTCCTCGCTCCAGCGATCCAACGGAAGCAGCAACTCCTTCCAGACGAAATGCCACCGGGAACATGTATCTCGCTAATCCGAGACCATGGGGGAATAATTCTAGAGGGGGAGAGAGATCCTTCACAAGGAGGTGTGTGGATGAAGGAGGGAATGGGTGGCCTTTTATAGGTAGAGGGGGGTGCCCCTCTCTCCATGGCCGACGCATGGGGGGGGGGGTGACCCCTCACCTCCCCCATTCATGTGGTGGTAACCCCTCCACATCAAAATGCCTCTTCACATTCCCTTTTAAAGTCTCCACTTTAAATGCATTAAATTTCTCCAAATTTAATGCTCTCCCATTTAATAAACTCTTTTTATCAAATTTATTCAGAATTTTATTAATTACTTTAATTAACAAACATTCACATAGAGCCCCTTGCAATATTTCAATATCACATGCAGAACCACTTTCTGCAATTTCACTCGAAACAATTTCCGTGCTTTGGAATTCTTTCGTCTGAAACATATGTGCTCCAAAATGGTGTCCGTAACTCTTAAGTGTGCCACCCTACGGTTCGCGAATAATGCAGACATGATCCAGACCCTTCTCTGATCAATAATCAGCAGCGGGACTTGGAGATCCGTACTGACTCCTACACATTCAACGATGACTTTTGTGATCGTGAGAACCTTTAACGCTTGTAACTAAATCCCTTTGTCTCTCGATATATTACATGTCCGAGATTCGATCATCGGTATCTCCATACCTAGTTTGATCTCGTTACCGACATGCACTCTTTTCTCGTTCCCGTGATATAACATTCTAGTGATCACATCACTTGCTTGCAAGCTATCTTAATGTGATATCACTGAGAGGGCCCAGAGTATATCTATCCGTCATATGGATTGACAAATTCCACTCTTGATCCATGAGCCTCAACATAACACCTTCGTAGTACTGAACCCATCTTTATAGTCACCTTGTTACGGTGTGACGTTTGATGTTATCAAGATACTCTTCCGGTATTAGCAATTAACATGATCTCATGGTCTAAGGATAAAGATTACTTCGTATGATGTTATAGCAATATAAACATAATGACTTGATCGTAATGCTATACTTCGGATGAATGTTCATCACATCATTCCACCAATGGTGTGACCTTGTTATTAACAACATCCAATGTACATGATTAGGAATCCTTGATCATCTTGTTAATAAACAAGCTAGTCTATAAGAGAGGCATAACTAGGAACCCTTTTTGTTTATTAAACACACATGTACTGATGTTTCCGATCAATACAATTCTAGCATGTAAAATAAACATCTATCATATATAAGGAATATATAATAATAACTTTATTATTGCCTCTCAGGGCATATTTCCTTCAGTCTCACACCCTCTCTTCCGCACGCCTCGAGGACCCCCTCATGGCGTACTTGTCATCAATCCAACGATAGTTGGCGCCCATTGTGGGGCAAGTGAGCTTCGGATCTGCGTTCCGAGCGGAATCTGCAAGAATCGGAATCGGCGAGACTATCGCCGTCGGTCGCATCCTCTACGCCAGCGATGTCCCTCTCATTGTTCTCGACAAGACCTGGATTCTGGCTAGGGAGGTTGTGACTGCCTACAACCATCATGTCTTTTGGCGAGATCAATGTTTACATCGGTTTCACTGAACCTACCCCACCCACCCCAGCGGTGATGATAGAGGCAGAAGAAATTTCTCGGTCCCCTTTATCCGCGGAGGCGGCAAAGTTCCGGATCTCAGAAAACCCTAATCCCACCCAGCCCGCACCAATTGCGGAGATAGTGGAGAAAATTGAGCCTGAAGCAGATCTTGCGGTTCAAATCAAATCTGGAGTGGATCTCCCAGGTGAGGTCAAATCCCAGATCGATCTGTCTACTGAGGTCGAGATCCAGGAGGAGCACAGTAGCAACCATGGTTTCGGCTTTGCCAACGCCGAAATAGATCAACCGTTCCTGAGGCATATGTTGAGGCGCATGATACTGCAAGACACAAGCATGGATGAGGTTCTTGAAACCATCAGGATCTTCAAGGAAGCCCACGAGGAAAGCCACAACTACCTCAGGACCCGCACGTCACACTTCGTCAGATACGTTGGATCTGGATCCGGCTCTGCCGATGTTGAAGAAAACACCGACTCAGTGCTGGAGGCAATCAGAACAAACGCCGACGTACCCGCATCCTCGGATGACTCGATGACGTCGACAGATTTCCGAAAGTTATCCGCGGAATATGAAGAGGAGCTTAACTCCACAGCTGCTGCAGAAGGAGAAGACATGGACAAAGGATCTGAAGAAAACTCTCCCAAAGCGCAGGACAACATGGAACTCAAAGATGATCCCGAGAACCAAATGGCTGAAAGTACCGATCAGAGCTTGACTTCGAGAAACGGACCCAAAGCCGTCTTTGCTACCAGTGCTGCTAAGAAGGCAAAGAAGAAGAACAAGACCCCGACAAAAGATCTACCATCAGAGGAAATGATTGCTGAGGAATACGAAGAAGACTCGGATGGAGCACTTATCCCAGACGAGCCAAAAGAAGAATCGGTGGATGGCCACATGATCACTGAAGGTGCGCGTAAAATCATCGATGCTGCATTAACCACACCTATCCCTATAGCTGCAGAACTTACTGCCGAAGAACTAGATGAAAGGGCCCATGCCCTAGAAGCGTGTCGTCAAGTACTCCTAGATGAAGCCAAAAACATCGAGGAGGAGAAGAAACGCATGGCAACCACGAAGAAGTACATCTCTCGGCAGCATCAGAAGACCCGGAAACGTCACACATGTGATGATCAATTCCCAGAAGTACACAAGGTTCTCTTTGAAGGAGACCCAAGGATGCCTCGTCTCGACAGCAAGGGAGATCTGGTGTATCCAACACCGTTACAGAACACTATCGCAGCTCGAGATATCCTGTCGAATAATCTAGGCCTAGAACATGTTTGATTGTGCATCAAGCTACTCACCAAGGGTCTGGAACAACAAAGGGCCGTGAAATCCAGAAGCGGAAAACTGGTCTCCAAATCCGACCAATGTCGCACGGACTCAGCCTGGAATGATATAAGGCCCCAACGAGTTCCAGAACAACATAACCATTTCGACCGACGGGAAGACAACTACTCAAGAACCGGATCATCAGGACAACATCATAGAGCTGCATGTGACTGGCGCAATGTCGCTCTAGCTGCCGAGCAAGAAGCAATTGCTGCACTATATCCGAGAAATCCTCCCCGACGAGAGTCGAACAATCGTAGGGGAGAGGAAAAAGAGAAACATCGAGAGGAGGACCGTCAAAGGATGCCACCTCCTAGACCCACAAACCGTCCGGCTGAGCCCCACCATGGTGGCAGTGATGGACGAAGGAACGATGGAAACCATGCCGAGACAAGCCGGCAGGGGGCTCGTCACAATGAAGACCTTCCCTGGAACCAGAATAATGACGCTCCGGCCGGAGGCCGGCGATCAGCCAGAAATAATCCAGCTGCTCCACCCTCTCCGCCAAGTAGCCATCACAACGACTCCCAAGGAGGCCAAGGAGGGCGTCGTGGTGGAGGAGGTAGTGGCAGAAGCCGAAGTCCAGCTCCAAGGCACCGCAGCCATAGCCGTCACTCGGGACGAGGATCTTTGTCTCCAAGTGATGCGCGACACTGGATCAACTCCAACATAGAGGCGCGGCGCTACGAAAATGATGATATATACATGGGCCCAAAGTTCTTCGGACCACGCATAAGAGCTACAAAATTCCCGGAAGGATTTGCTATCTAAAGACACATTCAAGCCTACGACACTATAGCTCGGCCAGATACTTGGCTCCAGGATTTCTTCCAAGCTTGCTGTATCGCCAAAGGTGGAAACAGCCTGGTCGCAACCCGATATCTCCCACTTATGTTGCGGAAGATGGCACAATCATGGCTCAATGAACTTCCAGAGAACACCATCCACAACTCGTATGACATGCAAAGTGCGTTCTTTCGGAATTTCGAAGGCACGTACCGGAGGCCCTGTACGGTTGGAGACCTGCAGCGTTGCACCCAGAAAGCCGGAGAAACTTGCTGGGATTATCTCGAACAATGGATCGACACCAAGAATTCCTTTGAAGGAGTAAATGACCAAACTGCGATTGAAGCTTTCATTGCAGGTCTCCCAATTGGTTTACTATGTCATCGCTTGAAGTGTGACAAGGTTACTGATTTGGGAGAGATGATAGAAACAACGAGCAAGTATGCAGATGCTGACGACGATGCAGAGGGATTACTGAACGCCTTGGCTATGCCACAGTCGGCAAAACAACCAAAGCAACAAGCTCAGAAGGGCAAGAATACCTCGGAAGAAAAGCCCAACACAGAAACAATAGTGGTTACTGCTACTTTCGGGTCTGGAGGACGAGGAGGACGTGGCGGTGGCCACGGATGCGGTCGTGGGACGTCAAGAGTTCAAGGTAGAGAAGACCAGCAACCTGGCAAAACCTACTCTTGGGCCGACATTGCCAATAACCCATGTGTGCATCACCTAGACGCCAATGGGGGCTCATCCCACACAAACGCCGAGTGTCGTTTTAACGATGACATTAAGAGAAATGATACCGCTGGCTACAAGGCTAAGCAGAAGAAGGGAAAAAAGAATCCCGAAAAAGATAAAGAGACCAAGGAAGATTCCGACATGGAGGAAGCTGATGCTTCAAATCCCAAGCCGAAAGGGAAGAAAAATTTTCCAACCAAGAAAGACACCTACGTCACCTTCCTCGGATCTCAACCAGCAAAGGTCAAGAAAGAAGTTCTACATGAGCTCAATGCAACAGTTCCGGCTGTCCCTCAATTCCTGGACTGGTCGGAAGTGGCAATCACCTTTGACTGCACTGATCATCCGCCTAATTTACACAGGCGAGGAAAATACGCCTTAATCGTCAATCCACTTATTGACGGTTATGGTTTCTCCAAGACTCTCATGGACGGTGGTAGCAACATTAACATTCTGTATGTCGAAACACTACGCCGGATGAAGATCTCAGAGACCCAGCTGAACCACAGCTCTGTGATCTTTCACGGGGTTGTCCCAGGAAGACAAGCAAATTCCCTGGGAGAAATCACTTTGGATGTTACCTTTGGAACTCCAAAGAACTATCGGACGGAAGCACTTTCCTTCGAAGTGGTCCCGTTCAAGAGCGCGTACCACACTATATTCGGACGTTCGGCTTACTAGGCTTTTATGGCTCGTCCGTGTTACATTTACAATATGATGAAAATTCCAGGTCCCAACGGCGTGATCACCATCAGGGGAGACCCGAAGAAAGCGCGAGAGTGCGAGGATGGAAATGCCACCTTTGCTGAAGCCGTGCTGCACGCCCAGGAGTACCAACAGATCAAGAAGAGCATAGATCCGTCCGAGATGCCCGCAACAAAGAAGGAGGTGACAAAGCCGAATCCAGAGTTCAAGGCATCAGAAGAGATGAAGAAGACGCCATTGAAGGATGATGACCCCTCCAAGGTGACCCAGATAGACATAGGCCTAGATAGCGCATAGGAAGGCGTGCTCGTCAAGTTCCTCCAAGCAAATCAAGATATCTTCGCATGGAAGCCATCTGACATGACCGGAGTACCTAGGGAACTTGCCGAGGACTCTCTAAATGTAAACCCGAATGCTAAACCCATTAAAGAGTCACTACGACATTTTGGTGAAGTAAAGCGTAAGGCAATAGCTAAGGAACTAGCCTGGCTCGAGTTAGCCAGATTCATAGAAGAGGTCATCCATGATTGGTGGGCCAACCATGTAATGGTCCCTAAAAAGGACACCACTGATTTAAGGATGTGTGTTGATTATACTGCCTTGAATAAGGCTTGTCCCAAAGATCCGTTCCCTCTGCCTAGGATTGATCAAGTTATCGATTCTACGGCAGGCTCGGAACTCCCCTGTTTTCTCGACGCATATTTCGGCCGGATGAAGGAATCGAATAAAATCAAAACTTCATTCATAACCCCCTTCGGAACCTTCTGTTTTGTTACGATGCCTTTTGGGCTAAAGAACGCAGGAGCTACGTACCAACACATAATGCAGCATTGCCTCCATGATCAAATCAGACGCAATGTACATGCATATGTGGATGATATTGCGGTGATGTCCAAAAAGAAGGAAACATTGGTTTCCAACTTGGAGGAAACGTTCGCTAATCTACGAAAATACAGCATATTGCTTAATCCGAAGAAATGTTTCTTTGGAATCCCAGCCAGAAAATTGTTAGGTTTATCGTGTCTCAGAGAGGCATAGAGGTGAATCGAGACAAGATTAAGGCTATACTCAATATTTCTAGGCCAACTTGCCTGAAGGACGTTCACAGACTCACTGGTTGCATTGCTGCAGTCAGTCGGTTTGTAAGCCGGCTCGGAGAAAGAGCCGCACCACTTTACAAGCTCCTGAAAAAGACCAAGAATTTCGTTTGGACTGATGAAGCTAAAGATGCACTAGAAGACTTGAAAGAAGTACTCTCATCTGCTCCTATCCTTGCAGCACAGGAACCAAGGGAACCGATGTTGCTCTATCTCGCTGCGGCAAACAGAGTCGTCAGTATCGTCATGGTAGTGGAGAGACCAGAGGAAAATCAGGAACAACTGGTGCAGCGTCCAACTTACTATCTCAGCGAGGTCCTAACTGAATCAAAACAGCGGTATCCGCACTATCAAAAGCTGGCTTATGGTGTGTTCTTTGCATCCCGTAAGTTACGGCACTACTTTCAGGAACATCCAATTACCATGGTGAGCACAGCTCCCATGAGAGATATAATTAATAACATCAAGGCTACCGGACGCGTCGCAAAATGGGGAATAGAGCTTTCAGCTTTCGACATTGAGTATAAACCTCGGACAACAATCAAATCCCAAATCCTTGCTGACTTTCTGCTGATTGGAGAGAGACAAAGGAGAATATTACCCTCCCTGAGTCAGAATATTGGACCTTATATTTTGATGGGTCTAAGGCTCATCGGCTCGGGGGCTGGCGTGGTGCTCAAATCACCCCAAGGAGATAAACTTTTATACGTGTTGCAGATCCACTTCATAGCAACAAATAATATTGCTGAGTATGAAGCACTGCTGCATGGAATCCGGATTGCTAAGGATATCGGCATCCGACGTTTGATGTGTTATGGAGATTCGGATCTTGTTACTCAGCAAGTGTCGGATATTTGTAATGCAAATAAGCACATGGCAGCATATAAAGTTGTCATGGATGATTTATCTAAACCGTTCGAAGGGTTTGAGGTTCAACACATCCCTCGAGCAGAAAATGAGGAAGCATATGCATTATCTCGGATAGGCTCTGCACGGAAAGAGGTTCTAGATGGCGCTTTTTTAGAGCACCTCAAAGTTCCCTCAATAAAGGGAGTGGACGAGGAATATCCGACCAAATCTGACTCACCTCTAATAGTAGTTCTAGCTGTAATTCCTAGATGGACTCAACCCTACCTTGATTATTTGGTAGATGGCAAATTACTCGAAGACGAAGTCTTGAGCCGGCAGATCATTCGACGAGCAAAAACCTATACTGTAGTTAGTGGTGAGCTCTATAAGCGGAGTGTATCTGGGGTCTTTTAGCGCTGCGTATCTCCGGAAGGAGTGGAAATCTTAAGAGAAATCCACGAAGGCGAGTGTGGTCACCATGCTGCAGCCGAATCTTTAGTGGCAAAAGCTTTTCGGCACGGTTTTTTCTGGCTTACAGCCAAGGAAGATGCCGAACGGCTGGTCAAGATGTGCAAAGGCTGCCAAAAGTACGCCAAACAAGCCCACGTTCCGGCTGATCAGCTGTGAACAATACCTATAACATGGCCTTTTGCGGTCTAGGGGCTTGACATGGTAGGCCCGTTTAAATGGGCTCCAAGTGGATTTACTCACCTCTTAGTAATGGTGGATAAATTCATCAAATGGATTGAGGCTAAACTCGTCACTATTTGTGATAGAGAAACAACCAAAAGATTTGTCGAGGATGTTATAATCCGGTATGGTTATCCGCATAGTATTATCATGGACAACGGGAGTAATTTCTTTATGGGAGAACTTGCCAAATTTTGCAACGAGCAAAATATCCGGCTTGACATTGCGTCAGTCGCACATCCACAAGCTAATGGACAAGTTGAAAGAGCAAATGGTTTAATCCTACAAGGCATAAAACCGAGACTCGAAGCACCGCTACGACGTGCTGCAGGGGCTTGGGCAGAGGAATTACCTTCTGTAATATGGAGTTGACGAACAATTCCGAACAGGTCAACTGGATACACACCTTTCTTCTTGGTCTATGGCACTGAAGCAATTCTTCCTAGTGATTTGATTCACACTTTTCCTAGAATGGCAACTTATATCGAAGAGGATGCCGAGATTTCTCGACAAAATGATCTTGACTTAGCCGAAGAAGTTCGCGTCGTTGCTGAAATGAGATCAACAGCCTATCAGCAGAAGTTACACAAGTATCATAGCCAAAGAGTCAGAAACCGGTCTTTCAATAAGGGCAATTTGGTTCTCCGGCTTGTGCAACAAAGAAAGCACAAACTTTCCCCAGTATGGGAAGGGCCATTTTTAGTTGGTCGAGTATTACACAATGGTTCATACTACCTAACTGATATGCGGCCAGTGAAAGAAAGACCTGCTACTAAGAAGAGAAAGAGAGCTGGAGGCAGTACAAATCCGGATGAGTTAGACAGACCGTGGAATATTGCTCAGCTACGTCCCTTTTATTCTTAGTTTATCCTTCTTTGTAATCATATATGTGTACATGTTCTATGAGAAATAAAAGTTTTGGTTGCCTCAAGTTTTTTCTGAGAAGTTTTTACCATCTTATTTCCGAATGATCATGTCACAACGTCGAAAATCCCAGAATACTTGAAAGTACTTTATGCTCATGCTTGTTCTGGTTTAGATTTCCAATTCTAAAATTGCTACCTTCGGGTATAAATTTAAATTTTCTAGTCTATACTTTGGTTATTTGTCTGATTGCGGGATGCGGGTATTTTCCGAGTAGTGAATTGTTGGTTCTGGAAGCCGGCTTTGTTTTCGAGTTTAAACTGGTTTAGCAATTGAGCTCCGTTGCTCGGCAAAGTTTCCATGCTGAAAGTTTAACCGGCTCATGAAAGGGACGAGGCGGAAATCCAGGTAAGCGATAAGTACAGACACAAAATACAAGTGCTTATGCAAACATTTCAAGCACACAAAAACTTAAGTCAAAAGTGCTGAATAGATTAAAACTTAGCACTAGCAAAAGTATGATACTGATTATTACAGACCCATAATGTTTTCAGAATAACACATATGTTTCTTTCGGATGACTTATGATGCAAGCGGAGAGGTAGGAGCTGCCGGCTCGCTAGTTACATTAGCCGCACCTTGATAATGATCTGAGATGTCCAAGTCCGATATGGTTTGACCATCGTCGGAAACTTCGGCTGTTTCTTCGGAAGGCGGGGGAGGCGTGTCCACGCGGTTGAAGAAGGGAGTGTCGTAGCTGGTCAAATCAGCTACGTGGCACCCATATCCGGTGCAGGAGTCTATGATGGCTTTGATATCTTGTTCTTGGCCGTCTTCGTCCATAGTAGAGTACCCTCTGGTCACTTGCCAGATTTCCATGCTTCCATGGTGGCTCATGACCATTGTGAGAGCGTTCTGCACTACAGATCACGCGTAGGACATGTTCCAATCCTGGACAAGCTGCGGCATCTCCGTTGCCTTGTCTCGCACCTAAAATTCGGATATGCTTGGCATATCTGGAACCTTGAGAGCTTCGCCAATATCTTCGAGGGATTGGCGGAAGTTATGAAGCAAATCACCGACTTGGGTAAGCCGGTAGGTGCAAGGCTCGGCAGAGGTGGTGTCCGTCATGTTCATAGGACCTATGCATATAATGCAAAACGGTTAAATAAATCCGACATTGAAAAAGTCGAAGAATATAGACAAGTCAGAAAGTTGCAAACATACCAAAGATGACATCATCAACTTTGGTTTTCTCCGCACGAAGGCTCAGGAGTTCAGCCTGGAGCGCCTCGGAAATGTCCTTCTCTCTGAATAGCTCATCGTTGAGATCCGAGATTTTCTCCTCTGGAGTGCAATCTTGCGATCACACTCCACGGTGGCCATGGAGGAGGATTCGAGAACTTGAACAATGCTCTTCTCATGATCCACCTTGAGCTGGTCTAGCTCTCGGCGGAGATCTTTGTTTTCCACCACCAAGGTTTTCAGATTCTCGGCCTCTTCAATCATAGCACAAGACTGCTTTACCAGTGTTGTAATTCAAAAAGAACAATAGTTCAACAAAAATAGTCGACTATGAAAACACAAGACAAGGTTTGAGTCTCGGAATGTTTATCTTCAGCCTCATCCTTGGAAACTTTAAGCTCAACATTTTCAAGTCGGAGAGCTTTGATCTCTCTCCGCTTATTGTAGATATTCTTCAACAATTCCTAGTTATATGAATTAACTTTCTGTAAGTCAGAATACCTAGAGTCAGAAGTCTACTAAAGACTCGGGCTAATATTGTAGCTAATATCAGCACGAGCCTTGGGGGCTACACTATTTCATTCTTTGGCATCCTAAGGAAGCATAAACCCGGATTGTCTATCCAACTTCATGCTTGGGGGCTAGAGGATATGATATAAAGTACCATAAAGAAAAACGTGAGTTGGAATTCCGACTTACATGATGTTCATGTGTGATCTTGCTTAGGCACATGTTCACCTCAGTGGTAACCTTTCTCGACGAGGGTGAGTGGAATAACCGGAGGTGGTGGAAGCACACCAGCTCTTAACCCCTCATCGCGAAGGCGGACTTGTTCGAGAAGTTGGGAGTAATTGACGTCCTCCGCTTCTTGTGCTTCTTCTTCAGCAGAAAGATTTCAGCTTTCTAGGCATTGCCAGGCCAGCCGCTGGATTTCCTCCGCAGATTTCTGAGATAAGCCAAATTTGGCAAGTCCCGGATTGTTCAGGAGATTTTCGGCGAAGGTTTCTGTCGAGGGATCATTACCCAAACCCTTATCTAAACCTGAGTCACCCATGGTGACGTCAGTCTGCGACTTGAGGGAGCCGGATTTTCTGCAATGATCGGATATGGAGTAATCTCCGGCGCTGCAGAAGGCTGAGGGGCAGGAGTCGGAGGAGCCACGGCGGGAGAAGCCAAAGTTAGCTTCGTCTGACGCATGGGCTTTGAAGTAGTTCCCTTCCCCTTGCCCTTGATGAGCTGTTTAGCTCTAATAAGGTAATAGAATGAACAACATTATATCTCGGAAGAAATCATGAGTAAAGTACAAATGTGAAAGTTGTGTGGAAAGTTACCTCTTCAGAACTGGCACTTCCTTTGTGCCGATAGCCACTGTAGGAGCTTTGCGCTTCCTGGGCAAAACGTTCGGCAGTGGGACCAATTCCTTCTCCTGAGAGAACTCGGGAGGATATCCCTCGATAGGAGCTAATTCCGACTCGGGGAGGTCGGCAAGCTGAAAAGAAGATAGTATCTCAGTATTGCGAAATAACTTAAAGGTGAAACACATAAAAGGGTTGTTGATAAAGCTCACCAGCACAACGGGGTCTTCCGCTGTATGCATGCCTAGGGACAAATCCGGAATCTTTCTCTCAATCCGCTCCTTTATTAGCCATTTGATTTGGCTTATATAATCTTGTGGCTTTAAGGCCCTGGGGCTTATGCGGAGGGAGTCATTTCTCGATGTCGTGATGGAATGCATCAGTCGGTCGCTGTGGTGCTGGAGAGGCTGGATCTGGCATGCCACCCAACACTGGACCAAGTCGGACCCTCTCAGGCCCTTGTGCTTCATCAGATATTCAATCTGTCTCTTGGCGAGAAGCAGATCGTCACTGAGAGCCGGAGCGACCTCGTCCCAAGATGCTTGGGGCGTGGCGGCTCCATCGATGAAAGCCGGCAAAGCAATAGCTTTGTCGGGAGCGGGAATATCCTTGTGGTAGAAAAAGGTAGCCGACCACTGTTTGACCGACTCACTAGCTAAAATCCGGGGATAAAAACGCTCACGCCTAACCGAAAGACTAATTGTACCGGTAATATAAGGATCACCGGCGGTGATGGAGTTTCTCCGGACATGGAAATAGTACCGGAAGAGACTGAGACTCAGCCTAATGCTGATATACCCCTCACACAAAGGCGCATAGGCGCTCATCTCTAAGATGGAGTTCGGGGGGTGGTGGTGAAGTTGAATACCGTAATGATCTATCACCTCAGAAAAGAAAGCTGAAGGAGGAAAGGAGAAACCTCTGTCGAGGTGGGTGCCAAAGTGCACTCGCTCGCTGTTGCGAGGGTTGGGGATGGCTTTGCCGAAGTGGCTCCGCTAATTGCCGGCGCGGATGAGCCCTTATTCTTCGATGCCGCGGAGCTTCTCGTCATCGAGGACGCACGAGATCCAAACCCTGCGATTGCTCTCCTTTTCCGCCGCTGCTGCCGTTGCTGCTGTCGCTGCTACGCCAGAAGTTGAAGTGGAACCCATTTTCCTGGTGCGCCGGTGACCTTGGATGGGCGGCGCTGGGAATTTCTGGGGGCAAGGGAGCTCTGTGCACGTGGGAGAAGTGGAGGAGAAGGAAACGACACGGGAATAGGTGAAGAAGATGAGAAGAGGGAATCCTCACCCCTTATAATCACCAACCACGCCAAGATTCGTGCAAATGCCACAATAACCGTGCCACGCGTCGCGGAAAGGACAGGGAAACCTCCGCGCGATGATTACGTTGCCTCGATCTCCAAGCACGCATTAAATTAGCGCCTCGGTTCCGCGAAAGGCGGACCCACCAACGGTCGTGCTGACAGGAAATGTCTGTCAGTGACGTGACTTGACCATGACTGGTGTCAGATGACGTCAGAGACCAAGTTCCGGCTTAGTTTGAATATCAAGCTAGAAATCCAAATAACGTACTGATAGGTCTGACTTATTTTTGAGACCCGGATCGTATCTCTTGTTTTGAAGTTTCAAGAACCATTCAAGATTCTGCAAGCCGAAGATCAAGCTAGACGATGATGAATCCGACTTTGGATCTTGGAGGCTTCCGGGGGCTGCTATTGGGGATATACTTTCTGGGTATCCTGACAGTTCCTCACTGACCAGGGTGGCCCACTTCGGGTTAGAGCTTTGCTTCACGGGCGACCCAGTCAGGGAGAAGAGACTGAGTCCAATCTGGCTACGGGAAGGCCCAGAAGACTTACCGACATAAGCCCATTGTGTTACTTGTAGTTCAAGATATACTCTATAACTGACTCTTAGTCGTAGCCGGATAGATCCCTCCTGTAAACCCTAGGCCGGATATCTATATAAGCCGTCCTAGGGAGAGCCTTTAGGGCACCCAATAGTCTACAATCTCAACTCACACATGCGAACCCCTTGTCACCCATATTCAAGCTCTACCGTATTACTGGATTGCTAGCAGGAGTAGGATCCGTCCAAAGCCAGCGGATTCGAACCTGGGTAAACTTGTGTGCTCACCATCCCGGAACACCGTACGTGTCACACCCCTCTCTTCTGCATGCCTTGAGGACCCCCTCATGGCGTACTTGTCATCAATCCGACGACAGTACTTTCCTAACTATCGACACTTAATCTAGTTGCGGTGACGGTGGTCCTTTTTCTTCCCTTCCCCGACCCTGAATCTGCCGGCGGCGGAGGTCCTTTTTTCTCCCTCCCCCGACACTGAATCTAGCGGCAGTGGCCCAACATGTCTTGCAAGGCGAAGGTTGTAGCTACATCGCCGACTGATTTGGGTCTGTCGGGGGTAGAGTCTGGGGCTCAACACGAAGCAGCGGCGAGGTCTTCAGCCCCGGTTAGCGAGGAGGTCAGCAAGGATTCTTCTCCCAAGGTACCTACAAGCAGCGGGTTGAAGAGAAAAGCAAGGCCGGTGGTGGATTGTTCGACTCCGGTGGGCGGATGCGGCACCCAGATCTCAAAGAAAAAAACCCGGGAGAAGAGAGAGAGGTGAATTTTTCTTATCTATGCCTTATCTTAGAAGTATATTAGTTACATCATAATAGAATCAAATGAACTAGAAAGTTCCCCTTTTTAATCTAATTAGGCACAACTTTGATACAAGGGACCTATATGAGTTCACAATTCATGTTTGCTAGTACACTACAAAACTAGATTTTAGTTGCGAGAGGGTTGTGTTTGGGCAAGATGTGCATCTGCTTGTGAATTGCAAAGAGGTTGTGTCTGTTTCGCAGCTGGTAGATATGCTTCATGCTAGGATTTCCTCGGGTTCTAGACAGAGGAAAAAATTGGTGTGCTGCAATATGAATGATACCTATATGCAAACTGAGCACTCCCATGAGCTTCAGATGGTTTGGGAGTGTTGTGCAGCCGATCATAAGGTGAAAGTTGAAGTGATGATTGATGATATGTATGCAAATGTTGGAGATCTTGCTACCAGAGCTTCGGCTCCTAGAGACTACAGACCAATAGATGCTGATCTAGATAAGTTCAGTATACACTTAGATGCGGATTCATACATGGCAAAACTTGATAAGGGAGTTAATAAGCCAGTTTCTTCATGTACTGTGGAGATCACTGTCGATTCCAAAAACATAACTCTTGATGAAATGAGAGACATGATCAGTAAGGAAATCAGTATTGGCCCTAAGCAGATGGCACAAATCCGGTGGTGGCATCATAAGAAGCAGGAATTCATAGAGGTTTTGTATACTAAAGATCTTATGCAGATTATGCGACGAAAGAAGGAACCCAGGAAGGTGTTCTTCCTTGGTACCATTTGTGATGTTGTTGAACAAGTTATAGTGGATGTAGAGGCCCCTGTAATGGCTGAACAGAATGAGGTGATCGACGTTAATGACATCTGATGAGAGCTTCTACCCTAGGCTTGTCATATGGACCGCAGGGTTCCCCTACCTGTATTTGTAACATTGACTGCTATTGCATTTAGTCCGTGTTTCTGTGATTATGTTTGTTGAGAGATTGCGATATAATGTTGTGCAAGCTGTTGAGATTTTTGGACATGTCACTCACTAAAACAATCATTGTTGTAATAAGACATAAGTACATTATAGTTGACATTATTATGTTTCTTGAGATGATGTACTATACTTGTTTCTGTTCTTATGTTTGTTGGGAGATTGTAATGTAATGTTTTGTGAAACCATGACTGGATAAGTGATGCATAAATACATTGTAGTTGACATGATTATGTTTCTTGAGATGATGTACTGTACTTGTTTCTATTATGTTGTTTGTTGAGAGATTGTAATGTAATGTTTTGTGAAACCATGACTGGCAAGTGATGCGTAAGTACCTTGGAGTTGACATGATTTTGTTTCTTGAGTTGATGTAATATACTTGTTTCTGTGATTATGTTTGTTGAGAGATTGTAATGTAATATTTTGTGAAACCACGACTGAACAAGTGATGCATAAGTACCTTATAGTTGATATGATTTTGCTTCTTTAGATGATGTAATATACTAGTATGTTTTCCTTAGGCAATGAAATTGGGATGGAGGGAGTACATGTTTAATATTTGAAATAAGAATGTATGAAGAGAAACCCTATTAGGCAGGAGACAGTAATCCAGGGAAAGGGTATGGTATCCATTAAACTATTGTAACATGCCAATTTAGTCATTGTTGCAACGGTGACGCACTTCACTTTCGCTACTCTTTCACTCTCTCTCTCTCTTCTCACCAATACTGACGCATTCGCCATGCTGTCCTAGAACGACGAGGACGACCAGTCGAGCAGCAACAACCTTCTCTCCGACATAGAGTATTCCTTCCATGGTGTGATTTCCTTTGTTTTCCCAGGCTAGGGTTAGGCATTCGTAAATCCCTCGATCTGAGCTCCATATGTGCATGCAATCATGTTCAATTCCAGCTTTACGTTTACTTATAGGTACAAATGATCTACGACTCCGAATGGGAGGGCCTAGATCTCGATGGAGAAGTACCATGTGACCATGGGCTAAAACTGAGGAGATATGTTGCATTAGAAGGCAGTAACACTGGGACAAGGTTTTGGGGCTGTACAAATCAGGTTTCTTTACATTATGTGCAATGGTGACATGAAGATAAATGTATCGTGTGTGTTCATAACATGATAGTGTGTGTTTTTTAGGTTGGCCCGATGTGTAAAACAGTAGAGTGGGTGGATCTTGAGTGGCTAGATGCACTTAAGAAATGTTTGGCCCAGTTAGGAGATGTATGAGTTGGAAAGGTCAGGGAGATTTAGTGATGCTTGTGATGCAGCTGAAAAAAATTACAAGCTGTCGGTACAAAATAAGGAGGTGGAACAAGAAATCGAGAATTTGCAGTCAGAACTAAGTGATAGAATTGATGGGAGCTTGATTGTTGGAACTACAAAGAAGCTTTAGGATAGTCACAGGTTGCTGATTCATAATGCAGAAAAGGAGAGGGATCAGCTCAGGGAAGACAAGAAGAAGCTAGAGTACTGCATTGCGGATCTGCTGAAGGAACTGAAGAAGGCGCGCGAGGGTGAACAAGGACAGACTAAATTGGATAAAGGAAATTTAAGATTAATAATTTATGCTATGCCAATTCCTGAAACTAGTTAACTATAAGACTTGCAGTTGCACTTTCTTTACTAATCCAAACTCAATCCTCGAGAAAATTAATTTTAGACGAACACACATATCATGCATAGAGTTAAGTTCACATTTACAAAATCACTACTGCAGATGATAAAATAGGTAGTTCAGTACTAAATAGACATATGTTGGGTTCAAGCGAGCCTGGCTTGGATCTACTTGTTTTCCTCCCTAAGATCGGCCAGCTCCTTTAGTACTTTGTCGTGCGCCTGCTGCAGGTTCTAGTGCTCCATCAGGGATTCGAGAAGTTTGTCCGTAACCATACAATTTTCCTTCATGATCCCTTTCATGATCTCCGTCTGCTTACTAGCCGAGGTGCGACCTTCCCTGTGAAGTTTCTCCTAGCCGACGTTTACCTACTTTACTTTCTGGCACTTGTCAAAAATAACCGTGACTTCAGCGCGCAGGTGGTTAAAGGCCAGCTTCTGGGAATTCTGCTTCTCCCTTTGGGAATTCTGCTTTCGCCTCTTTCCTTGCAACAGAAATATATAGTATGGTTTGTTCAGTTCACCAGGACAAGGTGGTTAGCTTCCATAATTAACTGAATCGACTAGTGGCACTGACATAATTTCAAGGAATAAACACTCTAGGACTAATCAACATTTTATGAATCAACTAGTGACACTGTCATAATTTCAATTTCAAAGATAAATAAGGTTTATCTGCAGTTTAGTGTGTTGTGGGTTTTTCCCATGTCACCAAATAGTAGTGGAGAACTCATAATGCAGAAACCCATGTCCATATATAGAATGGAAAGAGCTCATGGTGTCCATTCATGAACATGAACACATACACATGTCCAGATAGATAAGGAATTGCCCTAGGATTCTCTCTTCTTGCACCCTATAACAGGAATCAGACTTGGGTATTGCTCCATGAACCCTAAATATTACAAAAAGAGTGGAGCACGAACTGATATTTGTGCCCCCTCTAGCGGGAATCATACCTGGGCATTCTCTGATACGCCTCCATACAAGCCCTTAGCTTCTCGTTCTCTTTCTGAACACCCTCGAGTACGGTGATCCCTCTGCTCATGTCCTCCTTCATCTCTTTCACTGCATCTAGGCAACCGTTTCTGTCATGGTAGGTTTAAATGGCAGCCTTGGTTTTCTCGACGCGTCCTCTGAGTTCCTCGGTGACTTCGTCCTGCAGGAGGGTTCACCTTTTCTCGAGATTCTTCTTCTCCTCCATGAGCTTGTTGATTATCTTGATGGCCTGTTCTTGCCTGTTCAAGTTACGACCGAGCGCTTTCTGTATCCACATGATGTCATGTGCAAAATCTAGCGAGATCTCCTTCTGCACAGATAATCGCTTGAGTAGGCTCTCATTAGCTTGGGTGAGGAAGAGTGCAAGCTCTTGTTGGTTGTAAATCTTGGCACTGATCACGACCACCTTGTCACGGTACTTAGCCTTCGAACGCTACATCGTTCATGTTAATTGAAATAGAAATTCTACAATTACACTCCAGGTTCCAGGTGAATACTAATACAAATAAAAAATCCCCATTGAATATATGGACAACAGTATTAAAAATGGACCTAGAGATCCAGTCATAATCACGATAAACTAATCCTAATCACAAAATGCCCATTGAATCTATGAACAGTGGTATTAAGGAAAGACCAAGAGATCCAGTTATAATCATGAAAACTAATACAACTCGCAAAAAACCCACAAATGCGGGGCGGACACGATCTAAGAAATCCACATTACAACTGAGAGAAATAACAGTGTGGAGATTTGCTACCTTGCTGAGACGTGGAACGGGACCGAATGGGTCCTGCAACGCCTCTGTCGTGGTGGATTCTGGCTCCACAGTCGTCCTGTAATACGTAGAAGAGGAAGAGCAAGAAGAAGAAAAAGAAAAACAAGAAGAAGCAGAATAAGATCATGATGGGGAAGGAGATGGAGAAGAAGTAGAACAAGAAGACCGTACCGGGAGGATCCTCGCCTGCTAGAACATTCGGTGCCATTGTCGGGGGAGATTGGGCCTCAGTGAGGGGGAGGGGGCTTGAGGGGCTGGTAGAGAAAGAACTGCCTGACGGCGAGCTCTCTCCTTTTTCTCCGCGAGGATGGTTGACCGGCCTCTCCTTAGGGGAACCATGGCTTGCAGGGGAGGGAGGTGGCGATAGGAGGAAGAAGGTAGTGATTAGTGTGGGAGAAGAGTCAAAGAGTACATGCCGTGGTCCAGTGGTACTACTACTATTCTACACGACCACTGTGTACGGTCTACCTTCTCAAAGAAGCCAGGGATAGGGAGTCAATGGGACTTGTCTTTATTGCAATGGACAGTTCAATGGTCTTCGGTGCCGCCTAAAATCCAGTATATAATAAAAGGAGTGTTATCTTACCCTTAATAAAATGAGTGGGGATGGGTGGTAATCATAGGCATCGGCGTGCATGTCCCGCGTGCATGTGTGATGTGTTGATGGGGTAATGCCGCGCGCAACTACTGCACGATCACGTCGGCACGTTGAACTCCACGTCGATTTAACGCACGTTGAACTCCACGCCGATTTAACGCACATTGAACGTCCATGCTATTTACGAGTCTAGAATACACTGTGCCACTTTTGTTGTGATCAAATTATGTTCAGTACGCGAGATATTACATTTTTAATGATCAAATTATGTTTAGTACCCTTGATCAGATTGGCACCCAACTCTGTGTACCCACCATCGCTCATTTTGAACAACTTATTCAAGCACAATGGCCCCTCAACATGGCAATGGCAGATCCAAGCCGGACACTGACCGTCCTGCGTCCCCTGCTCTTCACGGAATCGTTCGCGCTCTTGTGTCGCCTACCGAGACAGCACGTCGTATCCGACCGCGCTAGGATGCATCGACATTGGCACTCGAGGACACCACGACGTCGAAGCTCGTACTGGCCGTGCAGGAGGAGTGTGGGGTACCAGCCACGACGGACGAGCACAAAGCAGTAGCTAGGACGGGGGCGCGTGTTGCATCAGCGGGTACGGACAAGAAGAGGAACGAGAGGAAGACCAGGAAGAAGAGAGGAGACAGCTATTTGGACGAGTCCGACTCGGCCAACAAGGAGGCGTTCATAGATCAGTTGGAGGCAGAAGCGGAGGAGAGTGACGTGGACCCGTGGGACTACGTAGAGGAGGAGGAGGACTCCGACGATTAGATAGCACGCTTATACGAAGAAGGGGGCGGTGTCGAGTCATCAGAGGAGGACACCGATGGCAGCGATGGCAAGGACCATGAAGTTGACGAAGATGATGATGATCCAAAAGGCGAAGACGAGAGCTTCTTCGAAAATGATCATTTATTTTATTTATTTTTGAGATGTTTTTTCACTTGTTTATGGAGGCAAAGCGTGGGTGGCATGGATAGAGAGGTGGAATGGATAGACCCTACAAAAATGTGGAGGAGGGAGGGGTTATCCTGCCCATTGGATCACAAAGGATGAACGGTTGGTGGGCACAATCCACGTGACATCTATGTCAGCCAATCAGGGCGTAACAACCAGAGTGAGCACACGTTTGGGATTTTGTGAGATTTGTGACTAAGAGAGAGGGCAAAACTGAGTAGTATAAAAAACCAAAGGGCAAGACAGAATAAAGGATTCAAATAGACAATAGAAAGAGTAGGCATGTGTGTTACTTTAAAAAATGGAAAATGCATGTTTCATACTAAACCACATGGATCCACAGGTGTCCATTGCATGTGAGTTCTTTTCCTAAACCACCACTAGTGTGATTGCATGTGTGTTATTTTACTAAACCACAACTAGAGTCACTACATGTGTGTTATTTTACTAAGCCACATGGATCCACCAGTGTCATTTGCATGTGTGTTGTTTTCCTAAACTACCACTAGTGTCATTGCATGTGTGTTATTTTACTAAACCACATGGATCCACCAGGGTCACTGCATGTGTGTTCTTTTCATAAACCACAACTAGAGTCATTGCATGTTTGTTCTTTTCATAAACCACATGGATCCACTAGTGTCATTGCATGTGTGTTCTTTTCATAAACCACCACTAGATTCATTGCATGTGCGTTCTTTCCATAAACCACATGGATCCACCAGTGATTGCATGTGTGTTCTTTTCATAAACAACTTGGATCCACTAGTGTCATTGCATGTGTGTTCTTTTCATAAATCACATTGATCCACCAGTGTCATTGCATGTCTTTGCATGTGTGTTCTTTTCCTAAACCACCATAGTGTCATTGCATGTTTGTTACTTTACTAAACAACCACTAGAGTCATTGCATGTGTGTTCTTTTAATAAACCACTTGGATCCACTAGAGTCATTGCATTTGTGTTCTTTTCATAAACCACAACTATAGTTATTGCATGTTTGTTCTTTTCATAAACCACAGGGATCCACTAGTGTCATTGCATGTGTGTTCTTTTCATAAACCACCACTAGATTCATTGCATGTGTGTTCTTTCCATAAACCACATGGATCCACCAGAGTCATTTGCATGTGTGTTCTATTCATTAACCACCACCAGTGTCATTGCATGTGTATTCCTTTCCTAAACCACATGGATCCACCAGTGTCATTGCTTGTCTTTTGCATGTGTGTTCTTTTCCCAAACCACCACTAGTGTCATTGCATGTTTGTTATTTTATTAAACCACCACTAGAGTCATTGCATGTGTGTTATTTTAATAAACCACTTAGATTCACCAGTGTCATTGCACGTGTGTCCTTTTCATAAACCACAACTAGAGTCACTGCATGTTTATTCTTTTCATAAACCACTTGGATCCACCAGAGTCATTACATGTATGTTCTTTTTGTAAACCACAACTAGAGTCATTGTAGTTGTGGTCTTTTCATGAACCACAACTAGAGTCATTGCATGTGTGTTCTTCTCATAAAACACAACTAGAGTCATTGCCTGTTGGTTCTTTTCATAAACCACAACTAGAGTCACTGCATGTTTGTTCTTTTTATAATCCACATGGATCCACCAGTGTCATTACATGTGTGTTCTTTTAATAAACGGCCACTAGATTCATTTCATGTGTGTTCTTTCCATAAACCACATGGATCCACCAGAGTCATTTGCACATGTGTTATTTTCATAAACCACCACCAGTGTCTTTGCATGTGTGTTCCTTTCCTAAACCACATGGAAACACCAGTGTCATTGCATGTCATTGTATGTGTGATCTTTTCCTAAACCACCACTAGTGTCATTGCATGTGTGTTATTTTAGTAAACCACATGGATCCACTAGTGTCATTGCATGTGTGTCATTTTCATAAACCACCACCAGAGTCATTGCATGTGTGTTCTTTTCATAAACCACTACCAGTGTCATCGCATGTGTGTTCTTTCCATAAACCACATGGATCCACCTGTTTCATTGCATGTGTGTTCTTTTCCTAAACCACCACTAGTGTCATTACATGTGTGTTCTTTTCCTAAACCACCACTAGTGTCATTGCATGTGTGTTATTCTACTAAACCATATGGATCCACCAGTGTCATTGCATGTGTGTCCTTTTCATAAACCACCACTAGAGTCATTGCATGTGTGTTCCTTTCATAATCCACATGGATCCACCAGTGTCATTACATGTGTTCTTTTCAGAAACCAGCTCTAGATTCATTGCATTTGTGTTCTTTCCATAAACCACATGGATCCACCAGAGTCATTGCATATGTGTTCTTTTCATAAACCACAACTAGAGTCATTGCATGTTTGTTCTTTTCATAATCCACATGGATCCACCAGTGTCATTACATGTGTGTTCTTTTCATAAAGCACCACTAGATTCATTGCATGTGTGTTCTTTCCATAAACCACATGGATCCACCAGAGTCATTTGCATGTGTGTTCTTTTCGTAAACCACAACCAGTGTCATTGTATGTGTGTTCCTTTCCTAAAGCACATGAATCCACCAGTGTCATTGCATGTAATTTCATGTGTGTTCTTTTCATAAACCACCTCAAGTGTCATTCCACGTGTGTTATTTTTCTAAACCACAGGGATCCACCAGTGTCATTGCATGTGTGTCCTTTTCCTAAACCACCACTAGAGTCAGTGCATGTGTGTTATTTTCATAAACAACCACTACATTCATTGCATGTGTGTTCTTTCCATAAACCACATGGATCCACCAGAGTCATTGACATGTGTGTTCTTTTCATATACCCCCACCAGTGTCACTGCATGTGTGTTCCTTTCCAAAACCACATGGATCCACCGGTGGCATTGCATGTCTTTGCATGTGTGTCCTTTTCCTAAACCACCACTAGTGTCAATGAATGTGTGTTCTTTTCATAAACCACGACTAGAGTCATTACATGTTTGTTCTTTTCATAATTCACATGAATCCATCAGTGTCATTGCATGTGTGTTCTTTTCATCAACCACCACTAGATTTATTGCATGTGCGTTTTTTCCATAAACCACATGGATCCACCAGAATCATTTGTCTGTGTTATTTTCATAAACAACCACCAGTGTCATTGCATGTGCGTTCCTGTCCTAAACCACATGGATCCACTAGTGTCATTGCATGTGTGTTCTTTTCCTAAACCACCACTAGTGTCATTGCATGTGTGTTGTTTTACTAAACCACATGGATCTACTAGTGTCATTGCATGTGTGTCCTTTTCTTAAACCACCCCTAGAGTCATTGTATGTGTGTTCTTTTCATAATATACATGGATCCACCAGTGTCATTACATGTGTGTTCTTTTCATAAACCACCTCTAGATTCATTGCATTAATGTTCTTTCCATAAACCACATGGATCCACCAGAGTCATTGCATATGTATTCTTTTCATAAACCCCAACTAGAGTCATTGCATGTTTGTCCTTTTCATAATCCACATGGATCCACCAGTGTTATTACATGTGTGTTCTTTCCATAAACCACGACTAGATTCATTGCATGTGTGTTCTTTCCATAAACCACATGGATCCACCAAAGTCATTTGCATGTGTGTTCTTTTCATAAACCACCACCAGTGTCATTGCATGTGTGTTCCTTTCCAAAACCACATGGATCCACTAGTGTCATTGCATGTATGTTCTTTTCCTAAACCACCACTAGTGTCATTCCATGTGTGTTATTTTACTAAACCACATGGATCCACCAGTGTCATTACATGTGTGTCCTTTTGTGTGTCCTTTTCATAAACCACCACTAGAGTCATTGCATGTGTGTTCTTTTCATAAACCACCACTAGATTCATTGCATGTGTGTTCTTTCCATAAACCACATGGATCCACCAGAGTCATTTGCATGTGTGTCCTTTTCCTAAACCCCCACCAGTGTCACTGCATGTGTGTTCCTTTCCAAAACCACATGGATCCACCAGTGGCATTGCATGTCTTTGCATGTGTGTTCTTTTCCTAAACCACCACTAGTATGATTGAATGTGTGTTCTTTTCATAAACCACAACTAGAGTCATTACATGTTTGTTCTTTTCATAATCCACATGGATCCACAAGTGTCATTATGTGTGTTCTTTTCATCAACCACCACTAGATTCATTGCATGTGCGTTTTTCCATAAACCACATGGATCCATCAGAGTCATTTGTATGTGTGTTCTTTTCATAAACCACCACCAGTGTTATTGCATATGCGTTCCTGTCCTAAACCACATGGATCCACCAGTGTCATTGCGTGTCATTGCATGCGGTTTCTTTTCCTAAACCACCACTACTGTCATTGCATGTGTGTTATTTTACTAAACCACATGGATCCACCAGTGTCATTGCATGTGTGTCCTTTTCATAACCCACCACTTGAGTCATTGCATGTCTGTTCTTTTCATAATCCACATGGATCCACTAGTGTCATTACATCTATGTTCTTTTCATAAACCACCACTCGATTCATTGCATGTATGTTCATTCCATAAACCACATGGATCCACCCGAGACATTTGCATGTGTGTTCTTTTCATAAACCACCACCAGTGTCATTGCATGTGTGTTCATTTCCTAAACCACATGGATCCACTAGTGTCATTGCATGTATGTCCTTTTCATAAACCACCACTAGAGTCATTGCATGTGTGTTCTTTTCCTAAACCACCACTAGAGTCATTGCATGTGTGTTCTTTTCGTAAACAAGTTGGATCCACTAGAGTCATTGCATCTCTGTTCTTTTCGTAAACAAGTTGGATCCACTAGAGTCAATTGCATGTGTCTTATTTTCATAAACCACCACCAGTGTCATTGCATGTGTGTTCCTTTCCTAAACCACATGGATCCACTAGTGTCATTGCATGTCTTTGCATGTGTGTTATTTTCCTAAACCACCACTTGTGTCATTGCATGTGTGTTATTTTACTAAACCACCACTAGAGTCCTGGCATCTGTGTTGTTTTCATAAACCACTTGGATCCACTAGTGTAATTACATGTGTGTCCTTTTTAGAAACCACAACAAGAGTCACTGCATGTTTGTTATTTTCATAAACCACTTGGATCCACCAAAGTCATTGCATGTGTTTTTTTTTCATAAACCACAACTAGAGTCATTGCCTATGTGTTCTTTTCATAAACCAATACTAGAGTCTTTGCATGTGTGTTCTTTTTATAATCAACAACTAGAGTCATTGTATGTTTGTTCTTTTCATAAACCACTTGGATCCACCAGAGTCATTACATGTATGTTCTTTTCGTAAACCACAACTAGAGTCATTGTAGTTGTGTTCTTTTCATGAACCACAACCAGAGTCATTGCATGTGTGTTCTTCTCATAAAACACAACTAGAGTCATTGCCTGTTGGTTCTTTTCATAAACCACAACTAGAGTCATTGCATGTTTGTTCTTTATATAATCCACATGGATCCACCAGTGTCATTACATGTGTGTTCTTTTAATAAACGACCACTAGATTCATTTCATGTGTGTTCTTTCCATAAACCTCATGGATCCACCAGAGTCATTTGCACGTGTGTTATTTTCATAAACCACCACCAGTGTCTTTGCATGTGTGTTCCTTTCCTAAACCACATGGATCCACCAGTGTCATTGCATGTCATTGTATGTGTGATCTTTTCCTAAACCACCACTAGTGTCATTGCATGTGTGTTGTTTTAGTAAACAACATGGATCCACCAATGTCATTGCATGTGTCTCCTTTTCATAACCACCACTAGAGTCATTGCGTTTGTGTTCTTTTCATATACCAACACTAGATTGATTGCACGTGTGTTCTTTCAATAAACCACATGGATCCACCAGAGTCATTTGCATGTGTGTTCTTTTCATAAAGCACCACCAGTGTCATTGCATGTGTGTTCCTTTCATAAACCACATGGATCCACCAGTGGCATTGCATGTCTTTGCATGTGCGTTGTTTTCCTAAATCACCACTAGTGTCATTGCATGTGTGTTCTTTTCATAAACCACAACTAGCGTCATTGCATATTTTTTCTTTCCATAATCCACATGGATCCACCAGTGTCATTGCATGTGTGTTCTTTTCACCAACCACCACTAGATTCATTCCGTGTGTGTTCTTTCCATGAACCACATGGATCCACCAGAGTCATTTTCATGTGTGTTCTTTTCATAAACCACTACTAGTGTCATTGCATGTGTGTTCCTTTCCTAAACCACATGGATCCACCTGTGTCATTGCATGTGTGTTCTTTTCCTAAACCACCACTAGTGTCATTGCATGTGTGTTCTTTTCCTAAACCACCACTAGTGTCATTGCATGTGTGTTATTTTACTAAACCACATGGATCCACCAGTGTCATTGCATGTGTGTTATTTTACTAAACCACATGGATCCACCAGTGTCATTGCATGTGTGTCCTTTTCAGAAACCACAACTAGAGTCATTGCATATGTGTTCCTTTCATAATCCACATGGATCCACCAGTGTCATTACATGTGTGATCTTTTCATAAACCACCTCTAGATTCATTGCATTTGTGTTCTTTCCATAAACCACATGGATCCACCAGAGTCATTGCATGTGTGTTCTTTTCATAAACCACAACTAGAGTCATTGCATGTTTGTTCTTTTCATAATCCACATGGATCCACCAGTGTCATTACATGTGTGTTCTTTTCATAAACCACCACTAGATTCATTGCATGTGTTTTCTTTCCATAAACCACATGGATCCACCAGAGTCATTTGCATGTGTGTTCTTTTCATAAACCACCACCAGTGTCATTGTATGTGTGTTCCTGTCCTAAACCACATGGATCTACCAGTGTCATTGCGTGTCATTGCATGCGTGTTCTTTTCCTAAACCACCTCTAGTGTCATTCCACGTGTGTTATTTTTCTAAACCACAGGGATCCATCAGTGTCATTGCATGTGTGTCCTTTTCCTAAACCACCACTAGAGTCAGTGCATGTGTCTTATTTTCATAAACCACCACTACATTCATTGCATGTGTGTTCTTTCCATAAACCACACGGAACCGCCAAAGTCATTGACATGTGTGTTCTTTTCATATACCCCCACCAGTGTCACTGCATGTGTGTTCCTTTCCAAAACCACATGGATCCACCGATGGCATTACATGTCTTTGCATGTGTGTCCTTTTCCTAAACCACCACTAGTGTCAATGAATGTGTGTTCTTTTCATAAACCACAACTAGAGTCATTACATGTTTGTTCTTTTCATAATTCACATGAATCCACCAGTGTCATTGCATGTGTGTTCTTTTCATCAACCACCACTAGATTTATTGCATGTGCGTTTTTTCCATAAACCACATGGATCCACCAGAATCATTTGTCTGTGTTGTTTTCATAAACCACCACCAGTGTCATTGCATGTGCGTTCCTGTCCTAAACCACATGGATCCACCAGTGTCATTGCATGTGTGTTCTTTTCCTAAACCACCACTAGTGTCATTGCATGTGTGTTGTTTTACTAAACCACATGGATCTACTAGTGTCATTGCATGTGTGTCCTTTTCTTATACCACCCCTAGAGTCATTGTATGTGTGTTCTTTTCATAATATACATGGATCCACCAGTGTCATTACATGTGTGTTCTTTTCATAAACCACCTCTAGATTCATTGCATTTGTGTTCTTTCCATAAACCACATGGATCCACCAGAGTCATTGCCTGTGTATTCTTTTCATAAACCACAACTAGAGTCATTGCATGTTTTTCTTTTCATAATCCACATGGATCCACTAGTGTTATTACATGTGTGTTCTTTACATAAAACACCACTAGATTCATTGCATGTGGGTTCTTTCCATAAACCACATGGATCCACCAAAGTCATTTGCATGTGTGTTGTTTTCATAAACCACCATGAGTGTCATTGCATGTGTTCCTTTCCTAAACCACATGGATCCACCAGTGTCATTGCATGTCATTGGATGTATGTTCTTTTCCTAAACCACCACTAGTGTCATTCCATGTGTGTTATTTTACTAAACTACATGGATCCACCAGTGTCATTACATGTGTGTCCTTTTGTGTGTCCTTTTCATAAACCACCACTAGAGTCATTGCATGTGTGTTCTTTTCATAAACCACCACTAGATTCATTGCATGTGTGTTCTTTCCATAAACCACATGGATCCACCAGAGTCATTTGCATGTGTGTTCTTTTCATAAACCCCCACCAGTGTCACTGCATGTGTGTTCCTTTCCAAAATCACATGGATCCACCAGTGGCATTGCATGTCTTTGCATGTGTGTTCTTTTCCTAATCCACCACTAGTGTGATTGAATGTGTGTTCATTTCATAAACCACAACTAGAGTCATTACATGTTTGTTCTTTTCATAATCCACATGGATCCAGAAGTGTCATTATGTGTGTTCTTTTTATCAACCACCACTAGATTCATTGCATGTGCATTTTTCCATAAACCACATGGATCCACCAGAGTCATTTTTATGTGTGTTCTTTTCATAAACCACCACCAGTGTTATTGCATGTGCGTTCCTGTCTTAAACCACATGGATCCACCAATGTCATTGCGTGTCATTGCATGCGTGTTCTTTTCCTAAACCACCACTAGTGTCATTGCGTGTGTTTTATTTTACTAAAGCACATGGATCCACCAGTGTCATTGCATGTGTGTCCTTTTCATAATCCACATGGCATGTAGTAGCTAGATGGCTGGTTCTCCTCCTTTGTGCTTTCATGTCTAGATCTTGTGAGCTTCGTTCATGATCAACATCATCTAGTTGTAATTCTGCATGTTGTGTTTGCGGGGATCCGATGGATATTGAGATGCTATTTCAGATTGATTATTGATTCTATCATGTCTTTGTTATTTGTGATCTTGCATGCTTTCCGTTGTTAGTAGCTATCTTGGCCAAGTAGATGCTAGCAACTCCAAGATTTAGTATTTATGTTCGATAGTGGGTTCATGCCTCTGGTAATATGGGGAAGTGACAGAAATCTCTAAGGTACTAGATGTGTTGTTGCTAACAGGGAGAAAACAACAATCCTTTGTTCATAGAACAATCGTATTGTTTACTTTACACGCTGTTCGTAAAGCAATAATCTATTGCTTGCAACTTAATACTGGAGGGGGTTCGGATGATAACCTGAAGGTGGACTATTAGTCATAGATGCAGTTGGATGGCGGTCTATGTATAATGTTGT
The DNA here is from genome assembly GCA_910589775.1 of Avena eriantha. Lineage (NCBI taxonomy): Eukaryota > Viridiplantae > Streptophyta > Magnoliopsida > Poales > Poaceae > Avena > Avena eriantha. The sequence continues at coordinate 4,217,133 of OU342746.1, forward strand.
AATGCCCAATCGAATCTCGAAGGAGTCAAGATGATTAGTATATGCATGTATTGCTTTCTCGATGTTTGTCAATTGCCCCGCTGTAATTTGTTCACCTGACATGTTATCTATCTTAAGGAGAGCCACCTCTAGTGAACTATGGATCCTGATCCTTTTTCTTTACATACAATCTACAATATTTTACTGCTTTGCGTTTACTTTCTACAAACTTTTACTTCTTTCCATTCGATACGTTTAATCCTTTGTTTTCTGCAAAAAACGGTGAGATTGACATCCTCATCGCAAGTTGGGGACAAAGTTCTCTGGTTGTGTTGTGCATGTCTCCACGTTGCTACTAGCACCGGTAGTGCGCCCTGCCAAGGATCAGCTTGCAACATATTTGGGGTGTTTACTTGCTCCTACTGGTTCGATTAAACCTTGGTTTCATAACTGAGGGAAACTTGCTTCTGTGCTCATCATACCTTCCTCTTGGGATTCCCAACGAGCTCTACATCAACATCGCACCAGCATTTTCCTGGCGCTGACACTGAGCCATCAATTGCTCTGCCACAGAATGGGCAAAACAGTCTCCCCTATGGTGGAAACGGATTAGCCCACACCGTAACCGCCTCAGCATGTAGCATCTCTTGTTGTCCCTAGATACCTTGCTATCGTCCACTTCATCATCATCCTCCTGTTGATTTTTAAGAACATAACTTACAATTCATACATATGATTGAATTGTATCACAACTCAAGAATTGACAACATGTATATGTATGACAATATATCTATGGATATCAAAGATAAAGCATCTCAGCAATAGTTTGATCGGTTCATATATCATTCCATCTCAACACAATGACAAATAATTGCACCAAAGTGTAAGTAGAATAAATATTGTGGCCTCATAAGTTTCTTCAGGGACGGCGTGAGTGAACCAAATAACAATTGCACAACCTATATTGTTCTTGTACATCGCCCTAGATTTACTAACTCATCCCTGAAAAAATCTGACAACAATGTGTCTGCCTCTCTTTTGGGACAAATTTGAATCATTGGCCACAATAAGAAATTGAAATGTAATTGTACAAAACAATATTCAGGGATATACATAGTCAGGTACAAAAACAAGCCTAAATTTTGTAATTATAAATAAAAACCAAACAATTAATCTTCAGGTACATGTTAAAAATACTTATGATCAAAACCATTCATATACATATGCATCATACCAAAATCATTAAAAGATCAGAAACAATTCAAGGATCATATATGTAGTTCCATATGAGAATAGATCTAGGGCCTCATAATTTGTTTCAGAGATGGAGTTGGCAAACGAAAGTACCAACATCACAACCTATATTGTTTGTGTGCATTGCTGCCTCAGGTTCACCAACCCATCCCTAAAACAAGACACCATCATATGTGTCTCCCCTTGAACTCTTTTGGGGCAAATTTCAATCATCGGCCTCGGTGACAAACTGAAATGTAATTCTTATACACTATGAATGCATGGAATAGATAATTCAAATATCAAAGTTCTATGAATGTAGAATAAAGATTGTGGCTTCATAAGTTTCTTTAGGGATGGCATAAGCGAACCAAGTAACAATTGCACAGCTTATATTAATCTTGTACATGGCCCCAGGTTCCCTAACTCATCCCTGAAAAAATCTGACACCAATGTGTCTGCCTCTCTTTGGGGAAATTTGAATCATTGGCCATAATAAGAAATTGAAATGTAATCGTACAAAA